>SWDT01000133.1:0-201417 GCA_009193035.1 Halicephalobus mephisto
ACGATTTTAATGGGCTCAGTTACCAACTACATTTCCTTCATTGTCTTTTTTGAGAACTGACGGAAAATAAACAGTATTCGATTTTGAAAATGTTAAAAATCGTGATTTTGTTGATGGCATTTTCGGTTTATAACCGAGTAATGGCTGCTTGTCCCAATGGTACCTACGCTATTCCATCTGGTATTGGAAGCAAACATGACTGTGTCGCTCTGGTTACTACTGGTGAAAATCTTCTGAGTGCACAATATCATTGTAGATACGACTACGGTGGCAATTTAATGTCTATTCCAAATGCATGTGTTAATGCATTCCTAGCCGGTAAGAAATTAGATCTGATTTTGTTAATTGAATTCTTGTAGGCATAATAGGATCAATGTTTCCAAATCAAATGTTTCTCATTGGAACTACGAATTTGGTCGGTAGTGTCTGGAAAAATATAGATGATGGACAGAATACAACCTTCACAAATGGAGGAGCGTTTCCTCCTTACACATCTTATTGTGCTGTTTTGCATGCTGATGGACACTGGGGTTTCGGTTGGGCTTTCTACAGTCATCCTTATATATGTGGGTTCTCAAATGCATCACCGTCAAAAACAGGATGAACAATACCAATAAAACCTTGAAGATAAATCCCGACTAAGATAATCCACCCAAGATATCGATTCAAAACGTTTATGGAAATTTCCAAATGTAATCGTAATCGGATAAAGATGATGCTCATATTTAGTTTTTTTGTCATGTTTTTTCTAGAATAAATAAATAAATTACTGGAATTAATTTCTTTGAAGGAAATTATTCATCTATACCTTACTTCTACTGTATCGCAATCTATAAAAAGATGAACATGAAAATTAAAACTAGAATTAGATTATGAAATTTACATGCCACTCTTGAGTTAACACATTTCGATGATTTCAAAACTCTTCTTTAATTAATTCTATCGCTTTATCTACGATCTATAATTTACTTATCTTGAAGGATATTTAAAATAATATCATTAGACCAATCTAAATGAGCTGATATATGAATCAGTATTTTAAATTTTCAAGCAATCTCAGACTAAATTTCTACTGCAGAGAATGAAAACGCTTAAGATTTATGACATTCAGTAGCTAAATTATATTGTCATTCATTAATTTTGAGGTTGACTAAAACTCGACATAGATCGAGATCATTGAGAACTGGTCAGTAGTAGTATAAAAGTCTTGCTTGACAGAAGATGAGCACTTTCCTGAAATTTATCTTTATTTCATGTCTACTATTCATAAAATCATTTATCACATGCGTCGTGGATCATGTAGTGATGTATGTAGCTGTGGTTGGGAAGATTGTGTTTCAGCGCCTGTTTTTCTCCAGGTTATTCATGGCATTGCTGTGGAAACTAGTTTTCAAGTATGAGCATGCAAAGTAAAGATCGACATAGTAGCAGACCCAATGAGTGCCACTACTTTTACTTATATCAAGACTTCAAATTCCGCATTCTTTATCATTAACTTTCGTTGGAAGAGTTTCTCTCATGAATATCCCTCTAAAATTTTTTATTTTTAATTCTTTAGCTAGATTTGTGATATCATAATTTGTCAATGGTTTTAAGGTTTTAATAAACATTTCGTCATTTATAATAAAAAAAATTGCGAAATAAGTACTTTCAGTACTTAACTCGATGTAGGCATAAAGATCGGACTTAAACTGGAAACGGTCTAGACAGGATGCCCAAAGCTCCGTCCAATCAGCCAACGCCTGGGAGGCGAGATTAAAGTGTTAGAGTCAGTCTTTGAGAAAATCCATCTCCAACCTGATCCGAGTTTGATCTCGGTCAAACGAGGACCTTTCCTCTTTGTTCTATGCTTATGTTGATATGTAGTAAAGGTTATATAGTACAGGTGTGGAGTGTAAAAGGATTGTCGATGGAGTGACATCTTGTGAGCTCTATGATTAGGTGGAAAACTGTTGGTTCTTACTATTAGCAATTAAGCCTGTTTATCTCAACATAAGCATAGAACAAAAGAGGAAGGATCCTCGTTTGACCGAAGTCAAACTCGGATCCGTCTAAAGCTGGAATTTCTGAAAGACTGACTCTCTAACACTTTAGTCTCGCCTCTCAGGTGCCGGCTGGCTGGGCGGAACTTTGAGCATCCTGTCTAGGCCGTTTGCGGTTTAACTCCTATCTTTATGCCTACAGTTATATAAATTTGCTGAAATTACACATAATACCCTGTACACCCAGGAATGAATAAATGGGGGAAAATGGTGCGCCAGAAGCCCCCTTTATATACTACTGGTGTTGGAGTAGTTTCACCGTATACGAATTCCAAAAGTTTCGCTCTTATATTTTTCATACATTGCATTCTACGGCTCTTGGTGATCTTCGCTTTTCTTGCTTCGACTTCTTTGCGAGATTTGCTATTTTCAACGAACAATAATATCCGAGCTTGGTGGAATTCTCAGAAATTGAGATTGATACTTCCTTGCCTAAACATAAAAGTAAGGGTCAGTTTAGGGACAAACAGATTTCTTACACTTTTCTGGAGTTACTGAAGGAAAGTCAATAGCTGAAAGTGGTTCGCTACGAAGTTCAGAGCTTTGATCAAAGGAGACAGGTTGTTCAGAAGTAGCCGAAAGAGATTGGCGAACTGACTTTGATGAAGAACGTCGATTTGAGATAGAGTAGTTATTCTTCGACTTCCAAACTTGGAGATTCTGTGCCTGTTTTCTCCATTTCTGTACCTTTTTCTTTAGTCTTGCGATTGATAACCTAAAATTTTATATCAAAATCACTAGAATAAAATACGGTAAATAATTCTCGAATAAAATAAAGCGTCTATTATTCTTCAGTTTTTTAATGAGTTTTCTTAGATTTCATAAATTATTAATTTCTACAAAATTTTAATAAAAAACAGGCACGAAAAATACCACTAATAAGTTTTAAATATTACCTAAAATCCCTTTTCTTCATGTAATATAATAGGGAAATCTTGGATTGAATAAAATTAGTTATTAGTCACATCCAGCCAATCTATAAATTTACCTACACGAAAAAAATATATAGATAACCAAATATAAATAATATATCAGTGATAAGAAATACAAAATTATTTAATTTAACATGAGTTTGGCATTGTTCTCATAACGCCATCCATTTCGCCCGCACTCTCACAATCCTTATATTTTCAAGATTTTTAAAAATAATTAAACGTTGTTTTATGAAGTATAGCAAATACTTACCTTCCAAATCATATTTGGAGCTACACAATTGCCATTTGGTAACGTTAAGTTATAGTGGTTAAGATTACTCCGATGAATTAGTTCCTTGGAAAATACACACTCGGAAGTAAATCAACAGCGTCAGACTATAGGATCGTGTCTTTGAAAATGTAGGACGTTATCAGATCGACAATGAACCTATAAAACGATAGAAATAAAAAAATAAATAAACTACAATCAATTTCACCAAAGTACATTTCAGTAATTTTAAAAAGTTAAAATTAGTGAAGCATAAAACATAAAATTAAAAAAACAATAAGCAAAATTTAAGAAATAACATAAAATAAGAAAAATAACATATGAAACAAGAAGATAATATAGGATATTAAGTGATTCTAAAAGGTCCCTAATTATTACAAAAGATAAATTTTAAAAATCGGATTTACAGATTTGGGAATACTTATGAAACAAATTACGGGATTTATGAAAGTTAAACATCGGAGTAAAAGTGACGAAATCAATTTTTAAGATTAAAAACGAGTAAAAATTTAGGATTTCTGATTTGTCACGTAAAACAACGAAGTGTGTGATTTTTCGTCTCAAGAGTCACTAATTGAATCCTGAATACTGTAGCCATCGCACCAGGTTTTCATTATTATTTCGATTTGCCTTCAATTTCTTGTTTTTAAATTCTCTTAGTTTTTTTCTTATTTTTTAAATTTTCTTTTTTTTTATATTTTAAAATTTCCCTTTATTGATTTTGATATTTATTTCAGTTCATGACATATTTAGTAGTTGCTTCATATATAAATTATAAAGTTGCTTCTTGAAATTAAAAATGAGTGGTATTTTAGAATCTTGAATTTGTCATTCACAAAAATGCCAAAGTTTGTGGTTTTTTGTTTCTAGGGTTAAAATTTAATTCTAAATACTGTAATAATTGCAACGGTTCTTTAGTTTTCTAATTTTTGAATTTCTTGTTTTTAAATTTTTTGATTTTTATTATTGCTTATAATACATTCATTTCAACAAATACGGTATATACAGAATTTTCGAAATAAAGTAGTATTTTAAGATGTCCTTGTTTTAAAAAGTTTGACTTTTCGTTTCAAGAGTTGAAGTGGAATCGTAAGTACCACATTAACTCTATTTTTGTTCCAGTGCCTCTTGAGTTCCTAATTTTAATCTATTTTGTCTTTTTTGTTAATTTTCATATTTTTATCGATTTTTGCACATATTCCAGTTCACAACACATTTCAATGGATACCTAATGAAGAAATTAAAAGTGCTTAGGCTTGAGCCCTGGAGAATAAGGATAAAGCCGACTGGTTTAAACAATAACCGACTTCATTTGGATTTTTGTTCTGTCTTTTGTCCATAGACAAAATTTAAATTTAATAAACAGAAAATTGAACTGTTTTCCTTTTGTTTATTAAATTAAAATTTCTACTTTTGTATATTTGAAGAAGCGTAACTTGGAATTAAATTTTCACTGAAGCCGTTATGACGGTAAATCCAGTTTACTTTTTTGGATTTGTTTTACTTTATATCAGAAAGAAGTTTCTTTTTAAGAATCGGAGTCCTTAAAAATGATGGAAAAATAAGTAACTAGACTTGTATGTTTTGATTTTTTATGAAATTCATTGTTTTATGAAAAAAGATGATTCAAGTAATTCATTAATTTATCATTCTTGAATAAGTTGTTTTTGTCTCGGAGAAATATTATAAAAGATAAAAGGGGCCCAGTAATCGAGCTTGACGGAACTTTCCAAATCCGCAGGTATTCGGAAGTTCTGACAAACTGCTGGATGTGGCGAAGATGGGCTTGCCACCTTGACCTTAGGGGTCAGCAGCACTCAGACTCGCCCTATCTTCCACATTGAATGTGTCCCCATTTCGCTACAAGATCTCCTGAGGAAGTGGGGTAGCTTTACGACCTTGTGTTTGGGCCGACCGAGATTCGAACCCTCGGAGAAATATTAAAATTTCGAAATCGGAAAATCATAAAGGTTGGACTCTGACTACAATTTGTAACTTTGATTTACTTCATTGATCAGCAATAGTGGTTATTTTTTATTCTACAATGTTCTCTCGGAAAAATGAAATGTCTTTTTTACGAAATTATTGTTTTATGGTTTCTTCAAGACCCTAAGGAACTACCTAGTTTACTGTCAGCGGATCTTTATTTTGTGATGTCCAACAACGTTGAATATTTTGAAATTTTTACTTTTTTTGAAGAACTAAAAAAGTGATTTTTGATATATAACTAGAGTTATCCATGATTCATTCCGGGATATCTGAAAGAACTTAGGGTACAGGTGCTAAAGAGGATTTTCTAAATCTCCTTAATAAATTATATCAGATTTTTTATAAATTAATTTAATAAAAATAGTTGAAAAACTTGTGTACAATTTAAGGAATTTCAAAATTTGTAAAATAATATTTTCAACTTCAAAGTTTCAATATTTTTGTTGATGAAAATTTCGAAAAAATTTTACGTCGTTTTTTTTAATTTCATACTGATTTAATAAATTCTCGGAATTTGGCAGCTTTGGTCAATATTACAGTAAAGTTGACTTTTCTGTTTTTATTTATTTTTTTTTGAAATTAAATATTTCAAAAAATTTTAAAAAATTTCTGTTTTTTAAGAATTTTATAGTTTTTTGATTTTAATTATTACAGAAATTATATCTGAAATTAAATAAAAAATTTGTTTAAAAAATAATTTTTTTTAATTACAAATTTTAGGTGTTTTTATTGTTCGATAAATATTGATCAATTTTATAAAATTTTTAAAAAAGTTTAAATTTTTTTATAAATTATAAAAACTAAATCTTAAAGCGAATTTTTAGTTTTTAAGAATTTTGAAATTTTAATTTTTTGTGAAAAATAATTTTTTTACATTTTATTTAAAAAATTAATATAACTTTCTACTCAAATTTGCAAAGTAATTCACTAGACTTGTTTTGTTTCAATTTTCACCTGGATTCAAAGAACGATGTCAGATGGAATCAGAATAATATCCGAACTGTGGTGCCATATGGTATGATTTTTCACAATTTGTCCTAAAAGTAATTTTTAAAAAATGCTTAATTTAAGAAAATTTAATTTTAAAAAAATACTTAATTTTAAAAAAATAAATAATTCCGAAAAAATACTTAATTTAGGAAAATTTAATTTTTCAAAAATGCTTAATTTAAAAAAATTTAATTTTAAAAAAATACTTAATTTTTAAAAAATAAATAATTTCGAAAAAATACTTAATTTAGGAAAATTTAATTTTAAAATATATTTAATTTTGAAAAAATGTTTTTTTTGAAATAAGCAATTTTAAAAAATATTTAATTTTGGTAATATAAAAGTTAATGCAGTAAATTCGAGATTGATAACTATCTAATAAAGTTGCCAAATATAGTGTTAAAAGTAATAGTTTTTATGAAATAATTTTGATTTTTTATGGTTATTTTTTGGAGAACATTTTGAAATTAAAAACACGAAATATTCAGATATGAAATTTTAAAAACTTAAAAATAATCATTTGAAAAACAGAAACGTGTTTTTTACGAAATTGTCTCAACGCGAATTTCCAGATCTTTTTAGGAAGTACAGTAATCTAATTTTTGTGATTACTTTGTAATTAATTATATATTATTGAAAAAAATATTTTTTGTAAAATTGTCCCAACGCGAATTTCTAAATCTTCTTAGAAAGTACAGTAATCTAATTTTTGTGATTATTTTGGATTACCGAAAAAATTTTACGAAATTGTCTCAACGCGAATTTTTAGATCTTTTTAGAAAGTACAGTAATCCAATTTTTTATAGTTATTTTAGATTAATTTTTTTAAACCATATTCTTCTTAGACGGATTTAGAAAATTCCGGATTAAAATACATGAAATACAATCGTCCATTTACTTCTGGGGATTAATTATGTGTAAAAATATTGTTAAATATTACAAAAATCACAAGCAATACCAAAAATATTTTTCAAAAACAAATTTTTTTGGTTATTTATGAAAACTGGTCCTGACACGAAAAATTTGATTCAATTTTTTATAAAAAATTTGATTACTGTTTTCTAAAACAAATTAAAAATTAACAAAATTCTTACAATTTCTAAAATATTAAATATTTTTTATAATTTACTTTTTTAATTTTTTTTGGTTTTTTTGAAAAACAGTTTAATTCTAAAATCATGGAATATTGATGGATGTAACTTTCGGAATTTATTAAATAATTTACACATAGAGACGAATAATTCAGATATGATTCTTAATATTCACTTTTTATACTTTTAAAAAGAATTACTAATATATTTCCTGATCCAAAAATACATCACATATTTTTTATGATGACACTAATGTTTTTTTTGAATTCGGGTCTCGGAGGGAAAGGAAGAAGACGTGGGAGGGAAAACTTTCGTAATTAATATTATTATCAATTTCGTAAGAGATAAAATCTTTATGTTTTTATATATTTTGGCTACAACTCGCATTATCTACATCTGGTCCCGTTCAGTAGAAGAAGTATAGACTCCGTAAATCTCTTTTACACACTTAAATTTAAAATTTTGATCGCAGATACGTTTGATATAATTTGCTAGTGATCGGCTTGTAGAGTCTGATGTCAACTTTGATCCGAGTTCTTGACTTGTTTTGTGGGACTTCTTTGGTTGATTTTTCTTGACTCAGAAGACCACTAATCTTCAGCTGAGAAGTAAATCCGGATCTCGTATCTTACAGTCACACGTACTGATCACCGCACTACCAAAAATCCTAAATCGAATTTTTACTGATATTTAAATTTTCGATTATTTCGTAATTTACACTCTAATGTAGAAATAATAACAATTTCAAAATAAAATTAAAATTTGCAGTTTGTTTGCAAAATTTGAAAAAGTTGATTTACGTAATTTTGAAAATTTAATTTTACTTTGACTTTGATGTCGACCACTTTATAGACTTCAGCATGGTTGTTTTGTAGTTAAGTCGACTTAGTTATTTTACTGGTTAATTAAAAAATTGTTTAAAAAGGAGAAAATTCGAAATTAGTGCGAGTCGAAATGTCGCTGAGAAACAACTGCCGTACGGTCTGAATTTTTATTGACGGCTTTTTTTACATGTTAGAAATTACATATTCTGATGTCTTGACGAGATTTTCGATACTTATTTCTTCACTTTTTCAAAGAACGCATTTTTAACGAATCTCACAGTTTAAAAATAAATTCCAACTTTTTTCGTGCTGAGACCAATCACTTTTCATTTTGGATTCCGGGTCTCAAAGGGAAAATTCCAAATATCGATCTTGACGAGATTTTTGGTACTTATTTCTTCACTTTTTCAAAGAATAAATTTAACCTTTTTCTGTTCTGTAATCAATATTTCTTTATTTTTCAATTTATTTTATATCCTGGAAAAAATTCCAACATGATTTTTTAAACTTTATTTAATGTTATTTTCAAGATAGAAATAAAAAATACTAACTGATCTGTTCAAAATCTTCAAAAAATAATAAATTTTAAACACCAAACGGGGAAAGTGCATTTATTCGAAGTAGTTTTTTGAAACAAGTTATATATCGTTTCAAAGTTCTCAAAGTACTAATTCAGAAGCTGTATTTTATTTTTGTTGAACGATCTTCTGAAGCGAGATAATTAGGGAGATTTCTAAATTTAGGATTGCGATTTCTTATTTTTGTAATCATGTTTCGAAAAACCAATTAAACAACTGTAATCAACGAGGAAAACATACCTAATTACGAGAAATGTTAAAATTAATTAATAAGAGAAGTTCATTTATTCGAATTAGTTTTTTGAAACAAGTTACATTGTTTCGAAGTTCTCGAAGTACTGATTCAGAAGCTGTATTCTACTTTTGTTGAACTATCTTCTGAAGTTAGATAGTCGATAAAAACTAACAAGTTTTAACCTATTGAATTTTTACGCGTTTTCTGTTTCTTTTTAAAAATCAACTAGATAATCATAATCAATTCTATACTTACACATGAATACAAAAAAGAATGACTCAAATTATTGTACTTAGTACAAAAAACGAGCCTATCAAAAAACAGAGCCCAAACACTACAGAAAGTCTTTTCTTTGTACTTGATATAAACAATTTTATACTTCTTTTTCTAATTTCCACACTTCAGAAGAGTGCTCAGAAGAAACAACTTTTGAATTAGTACTTCGAGAACTTTGAAACGATATATAACTTGTTTCAAAAAACTAATTCGAATAAATGCACTTCTCTTATTAGTTAATTTTAACATTTCTCGTAATTAGGTATGTTTTCCTCGGTGATTACAGTTGTTTAATTGGTTTTTCGAAACATGATTACAAAAATAAGAAATCGCAATCCTAAATTTAGAAATCTTCCTAATTATCTCGCTTCAGAAGATCATTTAGCAAAAATAAAATACACCTTCTGAATCAGTACTTCGAGAACTTTAAAACGATATATAACTTACTTTAAAAAACTACTTCGAATAAATGCACTTTCCTTGTAAACTCTTCAAATTTCCTGTGGCCGAAAATTGAAAAGGAAAAATGAAGCATGGAAATTTTTCGAACGGATGAATTCTTAGATTCTTTCGAATTTCATATTATTCCTGACACTAAAGTAGAGACGAAAAAATAAAGTAATAATTAGTCCATTTGAGATCATCCAAGAAATGAAAAATAAAAAACTTATCAGACTTTTTTTTTCGTTAAAAATTCAAAAATAAATTTAGAACTTTTTTGATAATTTTTAATAAATTTATTTTTTTAAATTTATTGTTAATTTTTTGGAATTTTTAAAATCTAATTTTTGAATTTTTTTAAGTTTTTAAATTTAGTTTTAATTTTTTTTACCGAAATTAATTCATTTGGGACCTTCGAAAAAACTAAAAATATGAAATTCTAATTTTTATTTTTGTATTTAATTTCCTTTAATTTAAAATTCAAAAAAATAGAACATTAAAAAATTCGTTTTAATCTAAAGAAAATTAACTTTTAAACAAGGTTTTTTTTTCAATTTTATAGTTTTTGAGATTCCTCAATTTTTTGTCTTTTCTAATAAATTACTCATTTTTTAAACGTTTTAATGCCCCAGGGTTCCAATTGCATTATTTTTTTCATCAAGAAAAATTTTTTCGACGTTAATTTTAATTCATCCTTGGAAAACTGCTTGAACAGGAAGTTTCATCATCCGAATTATACTATATATAAACAAAATGCTTCTATTAATTTTTAATTCCATATTTTTTGAAAAAAAATTGTTTTATAATTATTTCTATCGTTTTATCAAGCAGTAATTCGAAGAATAGTTATTTCTACACATAATAATCAGAAATAATTCTTTCTCTATGTGGTTGTATGCTCTATCACGGTCAGTTAAATACACACAAAAAATATAATTATTTGTTCCGTAACAATTGTGAAACGTAACATAATCGTCACATTTTCCATGAATATTTGGCATTTGTGACAAAAATTAAATCATAATAATGACGATTTGCATTTGTTACGGAATCAAAAGTTTCATTTTTTGAGTAGTAAATAACTGTCGTGGTTCCTGGATTGGTCCTCGACAGTATGGGAAGATAGAAACTACGAATAACAGGGATCACTGGCGATAACAAGCTTCGCATAAAAAGTTAGACTACAATGTAATAAACGACAACAAAATAACGGCTTTTTTACAGTATGCCGCATGTGGACAATTCTTGAGTTAGTCGCGTCGGAACCAACTTATACTTTAATCATGGCGTGATACCATGGACAATAACGAAGTTTATACTTGGAAAATGAATTAGATATTTTCCCGATAGAACCAATGGCTTTTTACTTAATAATTTCCTTGATATTTTTTCTGAAAAAAGAAGTTTGTAATCCTAAAATAACTAATATTTGATTCATTTAGGATTATGAATTCAATTATTAGTTATTTATATATAGTTCCAGATGATATCAATATGTCCATTTGATAGTTAGTTCGATTTCTACTCCATGAGAAACAAATTCGAATTAGTGTTTTTGACAGGCATAATGGCTCATTTAACATCATGAGTTCAGTTATTACTTCTTTGTATGTCGTTTCCAGTAAGACCAATGCATACTCACTTGATGGTTCCTTCAATTTCTAGTCTATGAGAGACAAATTCGAATTAGTGTTCTTGACACGAACAATGGCTCATTTAACATCATAAGTTTAGTTCCTAGTACTTTATCGAATTGTTTTCAAAAATAACAATATAATATATAGTCTGTTTTAAGTTTAACCCAACAATTAACATGTATTTGATGTTTCCTTAGCTTATGATTCACAGTATCTCTTCCGTTGATTACGGTTTCGGGCTTGATGGGAACCACAGATGGCCATGTATTTTCTTTGATTTGTTTGACTATCTTTTCTTTGGTTTTCCGAATGTGCCTTGAAACCGAAACCTTACCACGACGTCTTGAATGTCAGTTTAGTTCCTACGTCTTTAACTACCGTTTCCGGTGAGTCCAAAGCATGTTCATGTGATGTTCCTCCGATATCTAGTTCCTAAAGAACGAATTTGGATGGATGGTTCTGACACGAATAATGTTTAGTTTATTTAAAGAATATAGGTTTGGCTACTACTACTTTAAAAATTACTTCCTACACGTTTTTATTCATCTGATATTTTTGTTTTTTATTCTCTAAGGACTTGTACCGTGCTGTAATTTCAACACGAATAATACTTAATTCGTTCTAAAATCATTAATTACTAGTTTTTTAACCATCGTCATAAAATCTTTCATTTCGTCAACTTTTTCATTAAGATTTGGAGTAAGTTCTTAGATAATCTCGTTACAAGCTGTGCTTACTTCGTTTTTCAATTACGGGATTAATTATTGATTTAAACTCAATCATACAAAGAATTCGTTTTAGTTGTTAGAGATAACTATTCTTTGAAATACTGCTCTATAAAGGTTTAAGTTTGATTGTTAAAAACTATAATTTTCACAAAGAAAAACATAACTTTTAGGCCAGTAAAAATTGCGAAATGAAACAAAATTGTCACATTTTTCGTGAATATTTGACATTCGTGACGGAAAATAAAACTTAATAGTGACGATTTGTATTTGTTACTAGATTAAAAGTTATGCTTTTTTGTGTTAATATTGATGAACTGTATATGATAGATCGATACATTGAAACGATTCTGATGTATGAGATATATTATATCCAATGTGTAGTTGCATTAACTTCACACAAAAAATATAACTTTTGGCTCCGTAATAATCACAAAGTGTGACAAAAAATAAACACAATCGTCATATTTTTCATGAATATTTAACATTTATGACGAAAATTACAAGTAATAGTGACGATTTGCATTTGTTACTATATCAAAAGTTACTTTTTTGTAGTAGTATTTTATCATATGCTTTGAAGAACGGTTCGATGAAGTGCAGTACTGATTTGCGAACTTTGCTCATGGTAAAACCTACGTTTTTCATTAAGTAGTTCCTTTTTCGAGATGTGTTTCAAATTGTAGTGCTGAGGAACAATGCGTGACTCGTTACTTAACGACGAACTTTGTTCTAATTTTCGAAATTGACTTTTATCCGTTTTGCAAAAAAATGAAATACCTTTAACTTTTGCAGAACCAAATATCAGTAACTTTTCAGTTGTGTTTTGCTAGACTGGTTTTGAATATTTTGAAGAACAAGACCTTCATGGAATAATGAACTAGATAAATTTGCACTCTCTAGTTGATGGTGGAAATGAAGCCGTTCTCAAATTCTCTAGTTTGACTAATGAGTTGTCAACCAATGTCGAAGTCTCTCTGTCTCGAGAGGAGGACGCGTCTTTGCTTATCAAATTCGGGAATTTTGTGTCTTAGTTAAGTATTCACTTTCTCAAAGAAAACTCTAAAAGTTGGGATTTGCGAATTGAGTTAGCAGAATATATGAGCATTTTGATTGGCTAAATTTGAAGTAATTTTATTTAATAATATTTGTGGCTAAAAAGTAGTTTATGTTCACTAAATTCGATTTTGTAAGAGATTATAGAAAATTTTAAAATCTATGACGTTCGATAATGTTGTGTAAAATTTTTAAATCTCCGGTGATTTTTTTAAGTTTTAAAATTTTCCAGAATCTAGTAAAAACTTTTCGAAACTAAAATTCTAAGATTTTTTTTCGAGATAATTTTGGAATGATACCAATTTTTTAATTTTAGTAATTTAAAAAAAACAAGCAAGTCACCTCCGGCAGGTTGTTTCTTGTCGATTATAAGTTTTTGAATACCTAAATATTTTGACATATGACCTTTAATCCTCAGGAATGAATAAAGGGTTCGGTACCCTGTGTGATTTCAATTCAGAAATTTCTAGTTATTTTTAAATAAAATACATCCTTAAAAAATTAGTTACGAATCCGCGAAATTACGAAAGAACGCAAAATTGACGCGAAGCTTACTGTAGGTCCTACGAGGTTTCTGAAATTTCGTGAGAAAACTTATTTTTAGATTTCATAGCAGAGTAATTTTAACATTTTTTTAAATTTACAGACATTCGTGTCGAGATAATTTCGTGACGGAACTTATTTTTGACGTTTGCGATATTGATTTTCGTAAATTTCTAGAATGAATAATGTTTCTGAGATCGTCGAGAACCAGACAACAGCCATCATTGATGTCCTCGATGATGACCCTATGCAGAAGACACTCAGCGATATTGTAGGTATTTTCTAACACTGTATTAATCACGATTTGATTTAAAAAACGATTTAGTTTTGAAAATGTAAAACTTACTTTTTTCAGGTCGAAATTTACATCTTAGTTCTTTGTTTCGTCATCGGAGCTCCTTTGAATTTGATTTCTTTTTACAAATTATTTAAATCTCTCTATCGGTCGAGAACGAATGCCTATTCTGGTAGGATCTCAGGGGCTTCTGGAGGCCAGATAAACATGCTAAGATTGCATCTGAACATGGCTGATTTGATGACGATTTTTATTTACACAACTTCTCAGATAGGATGGCTTACAGCAACACAGGTTTAGGATTTAATAAATTTCTTTATTAAAATTAAAATTTCCAGTGGCTTGGAGGAGACTTGCTGTGTAGAATTGTCAAGTTTTTCCATACTTTTGTTTTTTATTTAACATCTTTTGTGATTGTCTGCATTTCGATCGACAGGGTCTATGGAGCTTACAAATTAAAGTAAGTTTTTAAAGCATTAAAATTATCATTTTTCTAAAATTGTGATTATTCGAAACCCGTAATGTTAAAAATTAAAATTTCCAAAGTCAAAGATATTTTTTTATTAAAACGTTTCGTATGATTGGTAATGTTAAGAATAATATGGATTATAGAAGGATTATCATCACCTTCTTGGGTTTAATTCCAAAGGAAGTTACAAAATTACTCGATTTAAAAGTATCATTTAATCACATTTTTTAAATAAGGGGGTGTTTTAAGAGTTTAATCCTCTTTCAATAGGATGTCAGGTTATCCGAAAAAATCGTAAAATTAATACAAATTTATAGTGTTACGGCACATTTTAAAGTTTAAAATAAATGGTTTTTAGTTCCTTCAAAGCATCAAAGAAAGCATACCGAAGATGCAAAAAGATGTTACTAGTAGCTTGGACCACGGCTACAATTCTATCGTTACCTCAAAGTTACATTTTTGAAGTCGTAGAACCACCGTCGATGAAGGGATTTTTGTAAGTTCCTCGTTATTAACACGTACTATACACAAAAAGGGTGCATTAAAATGGTCCTAATGTATTAGCTATATTATATTTAATCTAGCGATACATTGAACATAATACATCGATATTACACTTAATGTATCTAATACATAAGAGTAATTTTTATGTATTAACATATTGAACAGAATACATCGATATTACACTTAATGCATCTAATACATAAGAGTAATTTTTATGTATTAATATATTGAACATAATATATCGATATTACATTTAATATATCAATACATTGATGTATCAGATACTTTATATTCAGAACCGTTTTAATGCATCGATACCACACACAAAAAGGGCACATGAAAACAATTCGAATGTATCAGATACATTATGTTTAATATATCGATACATTCAATGCAATGTACTAATATCAACTTAATATATCGATATATTAAATATAATGTATCTGATACCTCAGAGTCGTTTTAATGCATCAATATATTGTATACCATATACCTATTTTTGTGTGTAGATTTGGGAATTCTTGGAAAATTTCAAAAGTGGCTGATTAAATATTTATAACGAAAATGCGAAAAAGAAAATAATCGATTTTACGTGGGATGATTAATGAAAATATAGCAGTCGTCCTCAATTTAGATATTCACAAAAAACCATAGCTTTCACGTGATGTTTCCGTCACGAAATGCCCCGTAATCTTTGGCACATTGTGTGACTTCTGTCAAATGTTACGATTTTTTAAATACCAAGTTTTTATGAAAAATATAAAAATTGTGTCACATTTTTCTGCAAAGTTGGCAATTGTCACGAAAAATCACAAGATAATAATGTTTGCATTTGCTGCTGAAACAAACATGATTTTTGTATAATTAATCAGAACAATCAAGCACGATGAACTATTATAAAATGCAAAAACTATTAAATTCTACTGCGATGTTATATGGATGTTCTTACGTTATTTCGATTTTTCAATTTTGTTTATCCAAATTATTTGAATTCTTCGATTTTTTCAAATAGTCGAAATTTTTCAATTTTTTTCATATGATTGGAATTTTTCATCCGAATTCATTAGCGAAAATTTGTTTTTTCGAAGAATGGTTTATTATTCTTCTTTCAGACTCATCCGCTATTTTTAACATTTATTTTCATAAATTATAATTTTCAGTCAATGTGTCACGATATGGATAGAAGAACGTTCTCGTCTCGAAGAACAGGCCAGAACCCCGGGGATAACGGAGTACAAGAGTCTTCAATTGTACAACGAGTACCTCAACATCGGGAGAATGGAATTGGCTTACAATATTTGTCATTTGCTTTTCGTTTTTTGGATTCCGGCACTCGTAATTTTGTTTAGTTATTTGACAATTCTCTGTATTTTGAATAACTTCACCAGAGAAAGAAACGGTATTCCTTTAATTTTAATTAGGAATTTATTTTCTAATTTTAGAACTTTTTGATGAACCTAAACTCAAAGCTTCATTTTTCTCCATGTTGTTTCCGTCATCTAGGATCGTGACAGGATCTGCCATAGAACGACCATCAATAACAAGCACTGGAAATGCTCCAGAATCCGATCCGTTGTCGACCAATTCTCTCCCTGGGAAACCCAAGTCCAGTCTCCAAAACAAGCTTCATATGAATCCTCTTTTCGAAACTAACGACGAAAATAGAAAAACATCAAGTAAGAGCTGTCTGGAAACTTTAAATACGGAGAAAGGGTAAGTCTGGGATTCCCTGAGGGATAACGTTGAACAACATTTGAAATTACCTCAATTTTTGAGGGCGAATTTTGAAATTTTCGATGTGAAGATGAAAAAAACAAGTTTATAGTTTTTTCGATAATTGTACTATTTGACTGGGGGACAATTTTAAAAACTACATTTAATTGTACTGTACGTCCTTTAAGTGACCAATATTCAAAAAATATTTATATCGAAATTCAAAAAACGATAAAATCTAGTTTTTTGTCATGTCATCATAATTTTTTATTATTTACAGCGAATAATTTTTTAAATTTTCTGTGAGAAATAACATATATAATTGAATTCATCAAATTAGAAAGTACAAAACGAATTTATTTCGATTGTATTTTCTTTTAAAAATATTTAACTTTTTCCTTTCAAATGCTACATTTTCAAGTTTTTTCTTATAAAGTAAAAATGATTTTTAAACAACAAAAACTTTCCAAATTTAAGAAACAAGGGTATTATTAAATATTAATTATCATTTTATAAATGAGCTTTATCAAAGAGCATTTTTCCTACTGTAATAATTTAGGAAATTTTCGAAATTAGTGAATTTAAATAATCGGTAATTACTTTCTAAGACTAAATTTCGAAAGCAGTGAGATCTCTTGAACTGAAAAAATAACTCATTTTTATATAAAATTTGGTTTTTTACTGTACGATGAGTTAACAGATTAAAAATCCGCATTAAATTTCTTTGAAATTACTAAGTAATTTTCAAAAATACTTTTATTAATATCTTTGCCAAGCTGTAGAGAAGTTTCAAAGATATCTGTGCAGATTAAGGATATCAAAAAAGTGTAGTTGTGATTCATTGGGTTAATTAAGGAATTGGAAGAAACCTCAAGTTTACTGGTTTATTTTTCAGCAGCTTTCTGAATTCTCAATATATGAAAGATAAACGAGAATTCAAAAGATCTCAATCAGAACAGTTAAAAGAACCTATTATTCTCCAGAGTCCGGCATTCAGAACTCCTGGGAACACTCCCAATTCGAGTGGCAGGGAAAGATCCTACAGTAAAATCGGACATATAGCTCTTCAGACTATAGCCATCGCCAGACAAGTAGGAGATAAACTGTAGCCTTAAAATCAACTATGTTTGATTTCAGAGAACAAAACGCCAAGCAGCTTTAATCCTGGTCGCTTATCTGACTCTTTGGACTCCGTACAACGTTCTTGCGATCATTAATATTTTTATTGCCCCAGAATCCCGAGGATCTTTCTTGAATCAGATAATGGTCATCATGCCGTTTACAAATTCCTTGATTGTGGTGAATGCGATCGTGAATCCCCTGATTTACGGTGTTTTTGATAGAACCGGTTTGTAATAACTAAGGTATTCGTATCTATAGGAAAAAAGACATATATTGTTTCATTGATATCTTGTTTGTGAAAACTGGTAATTTGTAATAAAATATTATATTGGCCACTTATTCTTTTATCTCAAACTTTATAATTAAAACGAATAAACACGATTGACTGACATAAAACACAATACCAAGACACATTTGTTTGCTTCATTATACATGAATTATTTCCTTTTGTTTCTGCAGTCGTCAATTCGGTCTTCAGTTTCTGATGACTAATTACCTTTTTTGATAATACCAACAACTATTATACTACGTAAGTAGCTTTCAAAAATGAATTTTCCTTCCGTGCACCAACTGCCTCTTACATCATCTCTTTCATTCTTAATTTATCTACAGACATGATGACTACAATGGCGTTAAGGGTGTTGGTTTTAAATAGCATAGATATAATCCTCAGTCATTAAAGCATGTAAAGTTCGGAACTAATGGTATCATTTTGTAATATTGAAACCATTGTTATTTTTAAATCTTTTTAATACAATAAATAACACTTTAGTTATACGTAATAAGTTCAATGCAACAAATTATCTTCTATAATATTTTAAATTTCTTCATTTAAGAACCATTTGGAGAACATCTTTTAATTATCATCTTAAAGTTTAGTCATCAACAGATAGTGGTAAGCTATATTGGATAATTACACAATTTTAAACTTCACTAGTTATTGTAGACAAAGATATTACGCCATTTGGGCATTTTCTAAATTTTCTTGAATTTTAGTTATAGAATGAAGCTTCGAGAAATATTTGAACTAAATGACGAAATTGCCTGTTTCATCGGTTTCTGGCTGAATCTTACTGTGATACTTTTCGTTGTGAAATTTGCCCATAAGAGTATGAAAAAGTATAATGTTGTTCTACTTCAATCGAGCATCATAGATTTACTGTTGATTGTTACAACGATTACCATAAGACCTGTAAGTTGCCAATTAATTTGGGTAATTACGGAAAATATTTTAGATGCTGGTAATCACGAAAGGAACAGAATATATAATTTCGAACGGCTTATTTCATAAATCTTCACAACTTGTAGAATGCTTAGCAATCAACATATGGCAGGTTAATGTGCTCTTCAGCATGACTACGATTCCCGTGGCCTATGTCTTCAGATACAAGGTTCTCTGTCACAAACAGAATATCACCTCATTCTTTTACATTTCCTCAATAAGCATTGCTTTTCTGGGTGCTTTAACTTTTGGAGTCTCTGGATTCTGGATATACTATATTATTGGAGGAAACGTTGTCCAAGAAGCAGAAAACGCCCTGAGTGATGATTTCAAAGATGAAACTGGCCGAGTGGGGGCTGTTGGCACTTTATTAGAGAAGTCAGTAGGGATTTACTTTTTGGCAGCAGACGCAGGAATGATTATCACCATTTCTTACGTTATTTGCATCTACTGTAGCATCAAAGCCATTCACTATCTGAGAAAGAACGCCACTCATATTAGCAAGGAAATGCGGACAATTCAGAAAGAATTGACAGTAACCATGACAGTTCAAGCAATAGTTCCTCTAGTGTTGGTTCTTTTGCCATTAAACTTTCAGATAGTTTGTGTGCTATTTCCACAGTTGAATATGGACAAGGAGTCTGTCTATTCCACAATGATATTGAGTTGGATCCCGACTGGAAATGCTTTGTCTGTGCTGCTATTCATAAAAGTATTCAGAAGGAAGATTATGGGATTCCTTAAATGTGGAAAAAAAGATCGACTGTTAACATCTTCAATTAATTACATTACTCATCATTCACAAGTTAGACGATAGTATAAAGATTTAGAAAGATGTCAAATCCACATGAATCACAATATAATTCATCGAAAATTAGTTTTTTTCTAAGTTATTGTCGACGTTTTCTACAAATTAATCCATTTAAAAGTAACATTAACTTATAAGTAACAATTATATTTTTCCTGCTATGTTGTAAATTAAAGTAAACGTAATAAATTCGTAGAAATGAATCCAACACCGGATATCCTGCTTGTCATGGACACTGACATGTTTCCACGCAGGTTTGTAGTAAAGACAGTACTTTTTCTTCCTTACTCAACAAGACCAAAATGTAGTACAATAACCAGGAAAATATATTAGTTACAAGATACAAAGGAGAATCTTAAGAATCAACGAACTATCTTTTGTTGTCACGCCAATAATCTCGAATCTGATGATTTTTCATTAATATTTCCAGTCCAAGTTGTAACTTTGCCAGCATTTCGCAGATTTTTAAATATTGAATTTAACTATATAACATTTTTGTGAATTTCTTAGTTGGACATATGAATCACTAAGTTAAAAATTAGCTCTAAAAAATCTTAATAATTCCAATACAATCCCATCTTATTAAATTATTTATTAATCATTAGAGTGACCAAGTTGTTAGTTATCAATTAATATGGAAAGTACTCACTTTTATTTATTATAGGCTGAGATATGGCGAATTTTACGTATATTCCAACACCATTTGTATCAAACTTATTCATGTAATTGCTCCAAGAAACTTGATCCACATCAAGTTGAAGAAAGATATTAGCTACACTAGGATGTAAGAGAGAATTGATTTTGGATTTACATTTTGGGGAGAAAAAATTAAGAAAATATTTTAAAATAACATGTCTTGCTTAGTGGAGCCATAAGTATGTTTTCTTAATTCGTTGACTTTTTTGTTCTGTTTAGTGAGTCAAGTAATCTCATCAACGCATTATATGATGATTTATATTACAAAATCATTAGAATTTCCGAGGTCTGGAAAATCTCCTTTTCGCTTAAAACCAGAGAGACCACGAGAACTTTTCTAAAATTGTCGAAATTAGCTATTTATTAAGAAATTTGGTAAAAATAGACTAGACACTTATTTAGGATTGTCGGTAAAAAATAATTCATATTAGTTAATGGAACATGGAATAAGATAAGATCAAGGTCATGAGTTTAGAGAATTCTTTAGATCAAAAACTAATATATCAGTATTCATGTTTTTACATCTTCCTCCAACTAATTAAGTTAACTTTCCACCAATTTCAATATTGATAAACAGAGAATTATAAAAAACAAAGCAATCATGCTGTTTTTACTTTTGATGATATCATCTATCTATAATACTTTTAAATCTGAGTTTTCATTCAAAAATCAAAAGGAAAAATGTAATCTATCGGTATGACATAATGGAGTTTAATGTTGCTTTTTAGCATAATGTAAGTTAAATTTCTTATTTGAAGCAATTACGAGAAAAAAGTCTAATAAGGATAAAATTAGGGTATTTGTAAAATCTGCCATATCTCAATCCATTGTCGGTGAAAATAAATATCTGACATATTAATTCATAATTATGAGTTTGATCATTCACATCGACATATTTCGATTTTATCAAATATCTTAATAACCAAGTTACTCAACTTTTAAAACTCACTTTTTGTCGCGATATTAAGCGTAGCAAGAAAGGAGCGATCGTTCAGGAGAAACAATTTTGCTTCCATGAATGGAATTGGAAAAGGTCGCTCTCGTAGCTTAAGAGAAAAAGCACTTGCCCGGATAGCAAGACAATGCGGGTTCGATATCTGCCGAGAGACATTTTTCCTTCCATATTAGTTTCAGACTAGATGAGGCCAGATCTAGTTTTCCGACACTTTTGAATAATTTTCAACTTCGTGATTTTTGTCTCCAATTAAAAAGTTTACAAAGATGTCATGAATAGTTGAATTCAATATTCAAAAATCAGTGAAATACTTACAAAGTTACAACCTGAGTTGAACACTGTTAATAAAAATTAAAAGCTCAAGGTTAAGTATTGTATCTCAGTGAACTGATGTGATTGTGAGATGAAGGACATGAACTTTTTTTATTTATTCGAACAACAATAATATTAATAAATCAACAATCGGTCTATTGTGTAGACAGTATGCCCACTGTCTAGCACATAGAGTATTTCCCTTCGAGATCGTATGTCCTGGCTTCCTTACGTAATAGCCAGTTAATGCACCGATGCAACATTGAGTGCAATTAATTATTGTATTATGAGTATTCTTAAAGAATACATTTCATTTCTTCAACAATTACCTCATGAATAATCTCTCTCATCTATGAGCATATCGCCAATGAATTAATTTTAATAATTACTACAATTATCAACCATAAATAGTGCTGTACACAGCAGAAGTAAGAATTGTTACGAGATTGCCTTAACGTAAGTTTCCAGAATCTTTGAGAAATTTCTGGAATCTAAATTTCAGATTGTTTGAAAAGTTTGCATTGAGAATCTTTTGGAAATTTTTGTAATTTTTCATAACTTATAGTTTTTAACACATTCCACCGAGTTCTGAAAGATTCTAAAAAGTTCTACAGATTCTAGTAGTGAAAATTATAGTAATTTGTGCTTATAAATTAGTAGATCAAAAGCCTGATTATTAAGATTTCGTAATATTATATATTTTTTCAACTTCTTGTTGAACTTAGCAAAGAACATTCAATTACTTGTAATTATATTAATAATGACGTGGTGTTTTGTACGATTTCTGTTTGATTAGTAGTAGTTGGAAAATATGTCGTAATATGATATAAATATAAAGTGTCAATGACGTTGTGACACCTCGAAAGTCCATGATCAGATAGAAAACTTTCGGCTCCTACTGTTTAGCGAATTCGAAACATGTTTATCTTAACATAAGTGCAAAATAAAGAGGAAAGACCTTCGTTTGTTTGAAGCCAAACTCGAACTAGTTCAGAGATGGCTTTTCTCAAACTAACTCTTTTGGCACTTTGATCATGTTTCAGGTGTTGGCTGCCTGGGAAGAGTTTTAGGTTTTCTGTCTAGACTGTTTACGGTTTACTTTGGTCTTTTATCCCTGCAAATACATTTTATATACCTTTTAATACTCTAGTTCTCTTTAGACAAAAGTGATTCGTGATTGATTCTCTAATGGTTTTTATGTCAGTAAATATAAAATTTGGAAAATTGAAGTATCTTTAATTGCTTGTGGATATATTTAGAACTTTGTTGGTGACCTTCAATCATATCATGAAGTTACGACGACTCTATGAACTGAATGATGAAATTGCCTGCTCTTTTGGTTTTGTGCTTAATTTTATCGTAATAGTACTTGTTATCAAATTCACTAAGAAGAACATGAAACAGTATAATGTTGTCTTACTTCAATCAAGCATTATAGATTTGTTGTTGATTGTTACAAAGATTACCATAAGACCTGTAAGTTACCAATTAATTTGGGTAATTACGGAAAATATTTTAGATGCTGGTAATCACGAAAGGAACAGAATATATAATTTCGAACGGCTTATTTCATAAATCTTCACAACTTGTAGAATGCTTAGCAATCATCACATGGCAGGTTAATGTGCTCTTCAGCATGACTACGATTCCCGTGGCCTATGTCTTCAGATACAAGGTTCTCTGTCACAAACAGAATATCACCTCATTCTTTTACATTTCCTCAATAAGCATAGCTTTTCTGGGTGCTTTAACTTTTGGAGTCTCTGGATTCTGGATATACTATATTATTGGAGGAAACATTGTCCAAGAAGCAGAAAACGCCCTGAGTGATGATTTCAAAGATGAAACTGGCCGAGTGGGGGCTGTTGGTACTTTATTAGAGAAGTCAGTAGGGGTTTACATTTTGGCAGCAAACGCAGGAATGATTATCACCATTTCTTACGTTATTTGCATCTACTGTAATATCAAAGTCATTCACTATCTGAGAAAGAACGCCACTCATATTAGCAAGGAAATGCGGACAATTCAGAAAGAATTGACAGTAACCATGACAGTTCAAGCAATAGTTCCTCTAGTGTTGGTTCTTTTGCCATTAAACTTTCAGATAGTTTGTGTGCTATTTCCACAGTTGAATATGGACAAGGAGTCTGTCTATTCCACAATGATATTGAGTTGGATCCCGACTGGAAATGCTTTGTCTGTGCTGCTATTCATAAAAGTATTCAGAAGGAAGATTATGGGATTCCTTACATGTGGAAAAAGATCGACTGTTAATATTTTCAATTAATTATATTAATCATCATTTCCAAATTATGCGATGATGTAGAAATTTGGAAATATGTCGGACTCACATAAATCATAATATAATTTGCCAACAATTTGTTATAAAATTGGTTGTTGGTGAAAATTTGCTATATTTGTAGGGTTTACGAGGATGACGATTTTGCTTTGGATTATTATAAAGAAGTTCTCATCTATTCTAGTCATAAAATCACTGATGAATCACTCTCACCGTCGTGGCAGTGTTATATATTGGCTTCTTTATCATTACAGAACATTCATCTGTTACTAGTACTATTTAAGAAGAATAGCAATTAAATTTCCATGGAGAATTTCAAATGAATTTCATCCTGATGTAAAGAACATGAGTAGATGGACAATGAAAGATGATTGTTTTTTTCAAACTATTTTGTCTAGTGATAACGGCATAGATTGCTGCTAGGTTTTCTTAGTATTAAGATTTTAGTATGTTTTATGATTTAGATGCACATTTGTAGTTTTAAAAAAATAAATATATACTCATTCTCTGAGCCTTACGTTTGGATCTACAAAACTGGAATTATCGTAAGACTTTCCGAAATTAAAATTGGAATATCAGAAGGGAGATATTTTCTTCATATATATGAAACCATCTTAGAATGATGATTGAAATTATTCAAAAAAATCTGTTTATGTTCTACTAAAATTTGTATGACAGAAAAATAAGGATGAAAACCAGAAGTCATTAAATTCTACAATAATAATAAATATGAAACCGATATATTTTATCAACAGATTGAGGAATATAATTAAAAGATTATTTCTCGAGAATAGCACATAATGGTCTTTGTCTGACTTTCGAATGCTATTAGCTTTTCTGTCATAATTCTTCAAAACAGTTTAGTGTTTCATATACTGAGCTCAGCTTAATCTCAAGACTTCATGTTATTCGATTCAAGGTTCTTAAATCTACGAAGCTATACTTGATATAAACCGATCTTGTGTATTTAATTAAGTAAGCAAACATAAATTATTAATGTACTGCCGAGGCTAAAACAAGTGAAATTACTTTGATCTTTTACAGGCAAGTCATTTCTCGTTTTTGATTTGTCAATCATCTCCTTGCTCTTCTTTGTCATGTGACTAATGACAGTCTTTTTTAATTGTGTAAATAATTCTTACATTATGCAATTTAAAAAAAAGGGTTTATCTTTATATTACCTATCATTTGTGTCATTCTTTTCACTTTTAATCCGTTTGCAGATGAAACGATGGTAATTGTTATTGGGGTTCTTAGTTATGAACATTAGAAAATATATCATGGGTCTTTATCAGCACATAAAGTCGGAAACTAACATTTTCACTGCAGTGTTTAGGAAGCTATCTGTTCGTAATTTCCTATTTAGTTTGCTCAACAAAGTTCTAATGATACATAATAAGGTCCATATGACGTAATATTGCTATTAATCTTTTCATTTAATAACTTAGGAATGGATTTAAAAGCCAACTTAAAGTATTACCATGTAGCTTAGTTCTCAACAGAAGAAAGTGGTCTATATTGAGAATTTGAACGATTGCGAACTACACTGTTCATTGCCGTGAAGTCAATTGCAGTATTTCTGTACTTGGAATTTCCCTATTAAAATTCTGTTGACAATGAAATTGCGACAACTCCTAGAGTTGAATGACGAAATTGCCTGTTTCATTGGTTTCTGGCTGAATCTTACTGTAATATTGTTCGTTATTAGATGGTCGAAAGAAAATATGAAGCAATATAATGCTATCTTACTTCAATCAAGCATTATAGATTTGTTGTTGATCGTTACAACGATTACCATAAGACCTGTAAGTTGCCAATTAATTTGGGTAATTGCGAAGAACATTTTAGATGGTGATAATCACGAAAGGAACAGAGTACATAACCTCTAATGGCTGGTTTCATAAATCCTCTCAACTTGTCGAGTGTTTAGCAATCATCATTTGGGAGATCAGTGCGTTATTCAGCATAGCTGCAATTCCAGTGGCTTATGTGTTTAGATACAGAGTTCTCTGCCACAAACAGAATATTACTTTATATTTTTACATTTTCTCAATCGGTATTGCTTTCTTGAGTGCTTTAACGTTTGGGATCTGTGCATTTTGCGTATACTACATCATTGGGGGAAATTTTGCGCATGAAGCAGAACATTCGCTTAGTGATAACTTTAAAGACGAATCAGGCAAAGTTGGAGCTGCTGGGACTTTATTGGGGAGATCGCTGGGCATTTACGCCATAGCAGGAGTCGCAGGACTAATTATTATCATTTCTTATGCAATTTGCATCTACTGCAACATCAAGGTTATTAAGTATCTAAAAGACAACAGCATCCATATTTGCAATGGAGTTCAGGCACTCCAGAAAGAATTGACAATAACCTTAACAGCTCAAGCACTAGCTCCTTTTTTGTTAGTGATTCTGCCGTTGAAGTTTCAAATAATTTGTATATATTTTCCCCAGTTGGACATGGATATACAGTCGGTCTATTCCACAATGGTACTGAGTTGGATCCCAACTGGAAATGCCCTATCCGTGTTATTATTTGTAAAGGCATTCAGAATGAGGATTTTGAAATTCTTCACGTGTGGGAAGAAAGGCACATTGCCAGTAACTTTAATCGGTCATGGCATCCATATCTCTAAAGTTGGAATCACTGATACGAAGATTTCAAATATGCTTAATGAATATCGGCTACACTAGACTTCAACAACAAAAGTGATTTTGAATTTAACATATGCTTATCTTTGAAATAATCTTCTTAAAAACAATTAACAATAAAATGTAAAATTAATTTCTTTAACAGTTGTCTTGAGTAAATTATAATCGGCAGAATAAATTGTTATTTGATTATTTTGTTAACGTAAATTAATTCTAAAAACGTCCATGCTTTTTCGAGATTATCAATCACCAATGTGCAGTATATTGCGATAACCAACTTCTAAGGTGTAGCTGTCTTCAATTTCCAATAATTGGTAACCCCAGTAAATAACACCTGGAGATACTTTATTTAAAATTCACACGAAATAAAATTTTTTCAATTTTCTACAACATTTCACATTTACATTCGTCAACTGCTAAGCATTTTGAAGAAACAAAAATTTGTATCTTAATTATTCTTTGTACTGTTGAAGTTTTAGGAAATCATGAATCTCATTTGTATGAAAGTTTGAGAAAGCAAATTATCTAAGAAGCTGACAAAAATCAATAAAACATAATACTCTATTATCAGGGAAATAAATTACATTGTATTACTTAAAGAACCCATCAATTGACTTTGGTTACAAAAGTACTTTTAGGAAGAAATTCCAATTCCAACTATTCATAAAGAATTTATTATCGTTATGATTCATATTACTGCGGTAATTTTAAATCCCTATATTAGTTTCACCTGCGGATAAAATGCACAGACAACGAACAGTGACTTTAAATATACTTTCATTTACTTATTTTGTGACAATTTGAAATAAGCTGACATATCTATGCCGGCCGAAAACTACACAGTCGAAGATCTCGACAACTACTTTCACAGACTCCATATAAATACTGCATGGACTCTATTGACGAATTTTACAGCTATTTATTTGGTCTTAACTAGAACTACGAAGGAGATGGGGAATTATAAATATTATTTACTTTTGACATTATTCTCTCCGATGATCATGGATCTCCACATTAGCGTCATTTTCGGGATTTTCATGACAATGCCGGTCGGGGGTCAATGTGCTGCTGGATTTGTTCGTCATTTTGGGCAATTTTTCGGAAGCATTTTTCAGTTTGGGATGATGCACGAAACTGTCAGTTGGGCTGGGGTCTCCTTACTCTATGGATTCCTCTATCGGTACTTTTCTATAAAAGGGACAATTCACCGTTTCCATAACAAGAGAAACATTGTCTTTCTCGCTTTATTTTTATTGATCTACCCAATGCCAGCGATGATAGCTCTTTATTATGGAGACAGAGGACATAGTTATGAAGAGCAGCTTAAGTTTATCTTGGATAATGTGCCACAGTATTACTTCATTTACAAAGAATTCAAAATCTGCAATGTTCTTACGGAGAATTACAAAGCAGCCATCTACTTATCAGTGGCCATAATTCAGATCCTGATAGTTTACACTGGTTATATCGTGATTTCTGTCAAGATTGTGCGGTTACTAAGAAAGGTCAAATCTAGTTTAACCACCGCTACCTATGTCTTGCAGAAACAACTATTTAAAGCCTTGATCTTCCAATGCGCCATCCCGTTAATCTTTCTTGCAGGACCCATGTGGCTGCTCATGGCTATTGTCCTATTCCAGTTACCGTACTCCGGAGGTAAGGGTAAAAATATTTATACTAAATGAAACATTTATTTGTAGTGTATTCTCAATACGCCATCCAATGCTTGAGTTTACACGCGTCAGCCAATGCAATCATGGTTATAGTCATGATCAAGCCCTATCGTGAGGGTCTATATCGTATTACTACGAGGCCATTTACGAATCTATGGACCAAGATAAAGCCTAAAAACTGCAATGATGTAGTTTTGGTCCAGAAAAACAAAAATATTTCTTCAGTGGTGAACATAACGGTGGTATAATTGTGACGAAGCTGATATTAGGTTAAAGAACACCTGAATTTACCTTCGGAGTTTGTCCGTCCTACAAAAAGTACATGAAAATTATGTTACAGTTTCCTTGTATCTATTTATATAATATTCGCTAGGTAATTCAGCTGACGAAAAAGGAAGTTTACTCGAAATAGCTTTTTCACCTGAGTTTTACATAAAATCTAGGCTCTTGAATTATTCATTAAGAACTGTAATGACATTTCGGTGAATACTTCTATGAAATAAAATAATTTATGAAATCTGTAAATTCTTATTTGTTTCTGCATATCTTCAATAAATTTCGAAAGATCACTGAACAGGTTCAAACAGTCCATAACGTTCATCTAATCATTGAAAATAATTAAAATCGGGAATTTAAAGTATAAATTGAACGCTCGGCAAGTAGTTCACTGGAGATTTGCTAATAAATTAAGCGAATTTATTCTTTTGGTACAATGCATGACGTTTGATGTCTATTCAATCTTCTCGTTCCAGAAGAGTAGTTAGCAAAATTAAATGCAGGTTCCCAATATGCACTCAGTAAATCATGAATTCAGTTATCGCATGCTTCAGAAGGTTACATAGGATAAAATGTCTTCACTAGTAAGATTTCAGTGTTTACATAGAAATTATATGTTTTGTGTTGATACACAAACTAAAAATATTTATCTTTATGTTGAAATCAATTGTTTCTGAGTTTTTGCCTTTCACACATCTGCAATTCTTTAGACTTTCTCACCTATTATTGGTTTAGTGTTTTTCGAACAAGAATTTTGTTGTTATGTTGAAATAACTTCCTTCTGATATCCTCGAAAATGAATCCGTCAGAGATCGATTTTTCTGTTATCAAAGACAAGTATTTGCTCTAGGACCGGATGCTCTTTAGGTGATAAAAACTTTCCAAATTCAAAGGTACGACAATGTCTTAATTTTACGATAAATGGCTGATTTTATGTTTATTAGTCATTAAACTACCATTTATAAGACTATTATCAACAAGAGAAACACATTCAACTTGATTTTTTGAACAGAAAATGGTTGTCAAAGTTGCTTTCCAAAAAGTGCTGATCTTGGTTACCTTCATTGTTTTGTCCTTTTTGAATCTCGGAACTTCTGACTGTCCATCCAACAGTTATACTATTCCGCCTGTACTTGGAAGTGCGTATAGTTGTGTAACTTTGGTAGAGGCTAGTCACTACTTCACCCAAGCTGAACTAGTATGTAACAACCAAAGTGGCCATCTACTCTCCATCCCAAATGGATACGTTAACACGATCATAGCTGGTGAGTAAGTAATATAAGCACGACCATGTAAGATCTTTCTAGATTTAATAAAGGATGCTACTGGAACAACTCATAACTACTGGATTGGGGTGACTAATATGGTGGGTGGTGTTTGGAGAAATGTGGACGATGGAAGTAATGCTACTTTTTTCAACTGGGATTCTGGATATCCACATAATGGAAGCCAATCATCATGCGTCTACATGTTATCAAATGGATTATGGCGTTCTATTTCTTGTTACCCAACTACGGCATATCATTTATGCACCATTCCAGGAATTGGAGAAACAGATTCGGCGTAGTTAGTCAACTCGACAAATAAGTCTATTAAACGTTTATTTATAAATTTAATTTAAGAGTTTGTTGTTAAAAATAAAATAACCCAATTGTTTAATTTCCAACTAAGAGATTAAAAAGAGTTCGAAGTTCATCTATTGACTAGAAAATACAATATCCACTTATTTTCGTCTTGTAGTAAGAGTAGAATCTCGAAATAGAGTTAACACTTTTGGATTCCTAAAGTAGATTAAGGATGATGCCTTTGTTTTATTGAAATAGACTCGAAAAAACATGTAAAGAGCGCAAGCAAAATTAAAAGTATCTTTAAATTATGCGAAGTTTGTCATTTCCCCACTTTTACTGAACATTCTCAGTTTGATTTTTATTTATTCTTAGGATTCTTTAATCAATGGTTAATGAATGACGTTTTGACATAAATGGACAAAGTACAAAGAACGTTTGCTTTATCCCACTAAAGAACAATCAATTAAATTCATCTTGCACAACGATACACGAAACTCTTTACAATCAATGAAATCTATTCTGTGATGAACAGCTATCAAATTTCAATAAAAGAGGTAATCAGCGAAACATCCCACGCAATAATCAATTATTCCCAATAGAACCGTCATGTTCAATAATCTTACTTCAGTCTTGGAAACCAATGTGAGAGTTGTTTCTATATACTGTTTTTATATAATTTTATGGATAAATATCTATCGAAAACCCAAAACTAAAGCTAAGCAAAAACCACAGTATGCATGGAATGTAGAATTTTATTTGCACTCAACTTCTCCGCCAGTTTTGTCTCGGATCCAGCCACAGTAATTACTAACTCGGACATAGGCTGCTAAAATAAGATAAATGAGAAGCGTACGATTATTAAAGCCTACTCAATTCTAACAAGTCAAGTCGGTCATTTGGCAGACCGTGGAGACCCTGAATAGTTGAAGCAATTCCAACTTCGATCCATCGTCCATCCTTCAAAAGCATCAGAGGTCCTCCACTATCTCCAGGAAGTCCTCCAGAGTTAATTCCTCCAACGCAAATCTTCTGATGGCAGTCAATTTGTGTTAGGTTTCTCAAAGGTTCTCGGAGTTGCATTATGCGTTCTTCCGCGACTTCTGGGATAGCTCTGATTAGTTCATCGAGACTTTCCAAAGCAGTATCGGTCTTTTTCTCTGTTCTTAAGTATTGGAACACATTGCCCCAGCCAGCTCCAACAAAGAATTGGTTAGCTTCAAAAACCACATTCTTTTCCAGACAGATTGGAGAAGTATAATCGTCAAATTCCAAATCTTCAGAAATCTTAAACAACGCGATATCGTTTAAAATAGTGATCGGAGTATAATGAGCATGAATAAAAACTTCTTTGACGTCCGCAACTTTAGCTTCCGTCATATTTGCAGAACCGTACTTGACTGAAAATAAAACAAAAATTTAGGAATTTCGGTTAATTAACTACCAATAAAAGACTTTGGTTGATTTTCATTTCCATAAACACAATGAGCAGCAAGTAAAATCCAGTGTTTGTGAATTATAGACCCAGTACAAGCAAAAACACCGACATCGGTAATCATTTCCGAAACAACAAGCCAAGGCCAATCCTTTTCTTCAACAACATCTCCGCCGAGGATCCTTTCGGCATTGATATTGTTGCTAAAAATCTTTGAATATCTATCAGCAGAAGGAGATATTCCGCATTTTTTGGATATAGATATTTGACAACATATCAAAAAAATGACCAATTTTATCATAATAATAAAAAAAGCAAGTATTTCCAAAAATACAACGCTCGAAGCTTTTCGAAATTTAAAAATGATTGAAAATGATTCATTTTCGCTCAAAAAGTATATTTATTAAAGACGTTCGTTTATTGTTTATTTTTTCCAAAGAATTTAATAAATATTTTATTTCGGAGTTTAAGACAAGCATTGCACTTCCTGCATAGTCGTACTGTAGATCTAACCACAGTAATTTTCGATCCGAGTAAATAACACTAAAAATGGTCAAATTTTCTCAATCCAGATTCGGTTAATCAACTTACTTGTCTCCATTGCATCGAACTTGTTATTTTCAATCGTTCTGATTTCCATGTCTGACAATAACCCTGCCAATATCTATTGGCTATCCTTCAATAGCATCAGTGGAGCTCCATTTTCAAATTTGAAACTTTGATTATTCATCCCATGAGTGCAAATATAACCCGCTAAATTTTCTTCTGTCAATTTCCTGCTTTTGAAATCAATGCATTCTTTGATTTCATCACTTTTCGAAAGCATCATATCTTGAAAAATATTGGATTCTGTAAATACCGCTATGTGCGACATTTTGTTAAGAACAATATCTCCTGTGATGGTCATATTAGCAGTAATTTCCAGGTCGAAACCCCATCCGGCCGCTAGGAATATTTCATTGGTGGAAATGCTACCGTAGTCTATACAGACAGATTGGAGATTTGTCTGGACCGAAAGTGATTCAATCCTTCAATTGAACGAGAGCAACATTGTTCATGGAAGAATCTGAGAAGTTCTCATGTCTGTGCATTTGAGAAATTTCGAAAGTTTGTAGATGTTCACGATCGATTTTGCCGAATTGCACTAAAAATGCAGTCAGTTAATTTTATTAATTTATAGTTAACTTTGGATATAAAATATCAAATTTATAGTTTTTAGATGATAAAATAACATTTGCGGATTTAAAAATTATGAAAGTGTTTATGAGATTTTCAGCACTTGTATCAGTTCCGGGTCTGATGGAAATTTTATGCAAGTCTGTTTTCCATGTATTTCGAAATCTACAAACATTGATTCGCTGTTTTCGAACTGTGAACTTGTTGTTTGTGTACATCCACGACTTAGGCAACTTCACAATTGCTCAATTGACAGATAACAATATTGTACAATATTAAGAGTAGTATATAATAGGCGTTTCTAGGACAGCCGATTTTTCCCCCACCACCCCACCGAACCATCATATCAATATTTAGGATATAAACTGTTAAAAAGTATATGATTTATCATAAAATGTCGCTTAAAATCAATGTGCAGAATTATCCTCCCCGGACCTAGGACAGCTGAAATTCCCCACCACCCGCCGAAGCCCAGGTGCTAAAAAAGCCACAATTTATCGATATTTTTACACAAAATCATACAATTTTGAAAACTGTCCTCCCTCATCAGACATAGGACAACCCGAAATCCCCAGCACCCATTATCGTGATTAAAGTGGGCATAGAATAGCCGAATGAGTCTTTTATTCTTATATTTGACTTTTAAAAACACTTTGCTTAACATAACTAGACTTATGACGAGATCACTGATGGGCTGCCGCAAAACTATGAATCCGGTTAACTTTCGGTGTCCGATCGTCCTAAACATTGTTGCATAAATATTAAAATACAAATAAAACGATACCTCCGTTAAAGCACTGGTTAATGTTCGAAATCTGCAAAATTCGGCCGTAGCGCTGCTCCACCGATGAATCCAAAAACTCTTGGAACGTGACATCAATGGTGTTTGGATGCAGTCCACCGAGCAAAATCCCCGCCAAACTTCCACGAGTTAGAATCGGACCACCCGAAAAACCGCGTCTGGAGCCCGGAGTTCCAACTAAACAAAAATAAATTAGTATGGGACAAATAAAATTGATAATATTACTTAAATGAATACAATCGTTCATTACTCCTTTAATAAATCCACGAGTGATCGTAGGCTCCGAGTGGTCGGCACCGTCGGGATATCCCTGAAAATAAAATTTATACTTACATAAATTCAAAAAGACATACCATTAGAAAATATTCATCTCCCTGCCTGATATTTCTCGGCACAGTGCCCGCTTCCGGAAGGCTTTCGGATGTTAAAACAGCAAAGTCAAACTTCTTACAGATGAATATGCACTTAACTTCAAAGCTGCCTTCAGTTCCGGAAACGTTGTAGGTCTTATCAATTTGAAAAGATATATGTGCAGCCGTTAAAATGCGTTTGTTCGAGATGAGAACACCCGAACCCTGTTCTTTGTCGCCCGTAACAAGGAACACTCGTTTTTTCCAGGAATTATACACTTCATGAGAATCTAAAAACAGCACGAATTTTGAAAATATACCTTCAGACTTACCTTCATATGTTGCAGGAATGATCGGGCGAAAGTCCGACGGCGATAGAGTGCGTTCTATCAGAATCGTTTTTTGCCGTTCCAGTTGAACAATTCGTTCTTGCAGACTTGTCGCCTGTTTCTCCACTTGGGTCGTCAATTCAAGGAACATATGCTTCATATTATCTGGAAAGAAGGAGAATTAATATAATGAAAAGTTTCTAGATATTTCACAATCATGTATTAATTGAACTAAACAACAAAATTAAAATGTACCTGGAGCGCTCTCGTATTGCTGCATGTACGCAGATTTACTAGCCTTCAGTTCGGCAATCTGTGCGTCCAGTGATTTGATTTCAGCTTCCACTTGATTGTCCATAACACGAATCTAAAATTAATACGAATATAATTAATAAACACTAAATATGCATATATGAATGAAGAAATAATATTGCGGAAACGAAAACAGCAAAAAATGCATTGGAGAAAAGTTGACACACAACACCAAAAAGAAAAAGCGAGCAAATTTGAATGCATATTAAAAGTTCGATCAGGATTCTGTTCTTGTTTAGCTATACTATTAAATCTTATAGTGTCCGTGAGCTAATGTGTTTATTTTATTGTTACAAATATATCTTTGAAACTCATCTTTATCATCTTCATTCAAAGCGACTTTGTTTTAGAGTATAAATCTGGTGCTTCTTTGCTTGAATCATGAATTGCTCTTTTTGAGTAACTTTCCCTTCAAACAAACAGCTTTTATAATCTTCCATTCTTAAGGTTTTGGTTGCATTCTTCTTAACTCCCTTTGACTTCTTTCTCTCTTCACCATCAACACTGAACATATTGTTTTGGTTTGAGAAACACTCCTTCCATAATCTTTCCATTTAATTCATCCTTAAACTTCCCAATCACCTTTTTATTGGATTAATTATATAGTGGATGATCTTTTGGATAATCACTAAAGTCGAACCATTCTCTCATTTGACACATATCTTTATAAATATCTTCAGTTTGAACTTCATATATCAAACTATCAGTGTCTTGATAACACAGCTTTAATTTGTCTTCATATTTTTTCAACATTATATCATAATGAAACTCGTACATCAGATATTTGCTCAAATCCAGGATACTAAATCCTACATAGATTGGTTTATTAAATTCTAAGCTTGTCTTTTCCATCTCAACACTCAATAAATTCTCATTTATGATTATACTATTTTTGAAGACAAATTTGGAGTTGAATTCTCGACGCGAATGATGCTTGATTTATTTTCCGATAGTTAGCTTGATTGATGATCTTTAAGCATCGACTACGGCAGAATCAGCATCTTGTTGTTCGACTTTTTTACATTTTTTTCGAAAACATGTTTCTAGTAACAATTTCATCGCGGACGATTTTTGATCCATTTTTAGAACATAAACGTAGTTACTATTCTTTTAATTAAATTTCACATTACTTGATTAGTTTTATTTGAAGTTCAAAATATAAAATTCTTTGAATCAAAAGCATGACTCCTTTTGTTATCAACGACAAATTTGGAGTTTGCTTCTAAATGACAGCGTATTTTTATCAGCTAAATTCAGTCAGACTCACGTGTCCACATTTTTCTCCGGACAGCTGTGCGAAAACAGTCTAATTATTGACTGGTTCATAATTAATCAAGTTCTTCAAATTTTTCTTACAAACAATAATGCTCAGTAATTGTTCATTTTCGTGGATTTTGAATTTGTTTCCAATATTTTTGTGGAATAAAGATGAAAGAAATTCATTATTTGCGAGACTTATTTCGTTACTTCAAGTAACTGAAGGAAAAGTTACTCAAATTTTTGGGATGGGAGCCAGAATCGGAGAATTTGTAGTAAGTTTTTTTTATAAAAAATTGATTAATTTTCATCGAAAGTACGTTTACTAAAGTTGAAAATCTAAAACATGTAATTTATTTTGCAACTTATCAAATATCTATTAAAAATTAGTTATTTATTTTTGCTGCTCTTCAAAAACGAAGATGTTGGAAAAAATACAAAATTTCATATATCGTATGTTAGAAAATTGTAAACGAATTTGTTTATTAACGAATTTTTGATAAACTATCTTCAAAATTTTTTTAGTTTTTAGTTTTACCGACTTTAATAATTTTCTACAATTAGATATATTTTTACACTAATTATAGTTATTAGTTTTTTGAAAAATAATAAAAATTTTAAAAACAAAATTCCATATTTATGGATTTCTCGATCTTAGAAATGTTTAATAAAATTAAATTACAGATTCCAAACATGTTTAAAATACGTCACAGTTCTCATTAAATATATTTTTAAACATTATTTCAGGTGTTAAAATTGTACTTTAATCAAAAAACTAAATTTTTGGAAATTACAGAATTATTTTTACTTTTTGAAACCAGTTAATTTTCTTCAAAATTAAATCCTAGAACTTTAGACTTTGGTAATTTCTATTTTATTTTTGGTTCATGAATTATCCATGAATCAGTTTGATTGATTTATTTCCATAATACAGAGAAAAAATTGCTGATAAAAGTTTTTCATTATAGTCTGTCAAGTCTTAAGAAACTTAAACTGTCATGGGACAGGAGATAACGGATCCAAAGAACATTATACGAGCATTTTTTTATAAAGAAAAATATCATACCAATTAACTTTTCAAAAATCATAAAATTCATCAAAGTGAAATCACCAAACTCATAAATAATGATATTATTTTCAGTACGATGTGGTGGAATACCTGTTTGGTGCTCGAGCAAAAATCTTGTTTATTCGATTTTTTGTTGGTTTACCTTTTTTGGTTCGTCCGCCTAATCCTAAATGGTGCAAAGTTCAAACTGTGTTTATTAACGGAATCAAATGTATCCTCTACACCCCCAGCGACGAAGTCAAGAAGACCGATGCGTTGATCATCTTCGTCCATGGAGGTGGCTGGTGTTTGGGGAGCCCAGGTATGACTGAGATTCTTCAATTAACTAAAATCAAAAATTTTAGTTTTCTTCCAATCCATTGTCTTCCCGGTGGTGAAAAGATTAGGAATTACAGTTCTCTCCATCGACTACAAACTGGCTCCAGAAGCTGTTTTCCCGCATCAATTGAATGAATGTGAAACAGTCATCAAAGCAGTTTACGAAGAGTCTTTTTCCTATCTCCCGATAGACAAATCCAAGCTGATATTGATGGGCGATAGTGCCGGAGGAAACCTAGTAGCTGCTACATGTCAACGGTTCCTAAGAAAGGATCTGGCGCATTACATCAGATCTCAGATCCTAATTTATCCTGTAACGAACATTACGGACTTCCAGACGCCCTCGTACCAGTATTGCACAAAAAAATACAGAAATACGGCCATCGTACATCCGAGGATTATCTCTACTATGGCACAATTGTATCTAGGACTGGACCTCCAGTGGAGTAGAACCACAAACTTCATGATGAACAAGCACATATCCAAGTACTGTAATTTTTGAGATTTTCCTACCACATAGTTGAATGTTCGAAAGTTCTGCAAATTTAGTTTTAAACCAGTTTTGTCTCATTATTTAATCCTTAAATTTTCAGGGAAGTCAAAACTTCGGAATTTTACCAAACTACAGTTGACCACAACTTGATTCCTCCGAAATTGAGAAGAAGAGAATTCTACGAGTATCCAGAGCATTCAGATCCAGATCCCGAACTAGTCAAGCTCTTTGAACCATTTGCTCTGAATCCAGAAGTCAGTCCTCTCCTTGGCAAAGACCTGGAGGGACTTCCGGAAGCTTACATCATCACCTGTGGATTTGACATCTTCAGGGACGACGGAGTTCTTTACGCGAAAAAACTTGAATCCCACAAGGTTCCGGTACAATGGAATCATTACGAAAACGCTGTTCACGGGATTCTGAGTATCACGATAAGTAAGCATAGGAAAGTTATGATGCAAGATTTGGTTGATTATCTCAAAGAAAGAATTTGAATCTTGTTCTTAGTAAAATTATTATAAATATTTAAATATAATAAAAGTATAGGATTAATTATGTTAAGAAATCATTTCGACATGGAATTGTAAAATTCTAAAGATCGACATCAAAGAAAAACTCCGAATTTTCCATTTTTTTCAATAATAACGATATTTTTTCCACCTATTGATAATTTGATAACGCTCAAACTGTTTTTTTGTACATCAATAATTGGTTCAAAAGTTACTGATTAAAAATTGCATAAAATCAAAAAATAATCACTTTCTTAGTCGTTGTAAATTTCGTGAATGAATTGTAAATTGAAGCATTTCATTTATTTCTTATAATTGCAGACAAATTTGCACCAAAATAGTTTGGTTAAAAAGTGATTTTTCACAATATGGATTCAGAATATCCAGTATTATCTTTGGAAGCTGTGTATGATCCTTCTGCAGTTAAATGATTTAAGATCATCATGTTTATTATTGTTTTTTCAGAGAAATCCTATCTCTTATTAAACTATTAATAGCACATTACAAAAGTTCTCCAATTATGAGCAATATTATTACTTTTTTGATTATAAACTTTGAAAGAGCATTTTTCTTGAGTATTGTATCAACTGAGATAAAATACAACAGCAGTTTTCCGTTTAGAAGTTATCATAACAACGATAGACCTAAGCAAAAGTTGTTATTTTTCGATGAAATAAAAACTCCTGGTCGTTTCTAATGCAATTAATGAAGTAAAATTTTGCATTAAATATGATTAAAGACCAGTGCTTTGAATTTCACCTGCTGTCTGATATCGCTAAAGTTAGCTTTCACGATGAACTGCTCTGCACTTATGAACTCTAATGTGCTCTAACTTTCCCATATTACCTTTATCTGATATTTATGATATCTCCGCAGTTGCATGGTTCAAGTTAGCAATGTCCATTGTAGGGATTCTTGGAGTACTGATATCCACAGCAACGTTATTTATCGTCTATTACAAAAGTCCTCCAAATATGCACAAATTCAAGACCTATTTGCTTCTTTATACTTTTTGCAACGTTGTCGTCGAATTAACAGTCCTATTGTTGAAGCCAGTTGTTCTCCCTATTTACCGTATTATCTTCATTCAGGGACTACTCTCTCCAATGAGTATATTAGTAGGAAAGATAATTGCTCTTGTTTCGATGACTTCAGCGGTTGGAATTCTTGGTTGTTTTCTCTGCATGATTATAGAAAGATTTTTCGCGATGACGAATGTGTCTCAAGATGTACCATTTTACAAAAACCCAAATACTTACATGTTTATCCGAGTATTTACTTTCTTCTATTTCATCATACCTGCTGGAATAGTTTTGTTCTCCTCCAAAATCATTACTTCTCCAGAAGAAACAGCTATAATAATCCAGGAATGCATCATCGGCGGATCTGAATTGCTTAACTCAGAACAGTCTTTAGTTTCCATTAGCCATAATGTCATTTTCATGATTTACATTTTAGCCCCTATTGGTATCGAATTTGTGATTACTTTCACTGCATTCCTTGGCTTATGTATTGTTAAAATCAGGAATATTTTAAAATCTCCTTCAAGAAACTTGAAACATCACTTTATGTTTTTTAAATGTCTTGTCTTCCAATTTTTAGCCATTATCTTTTTTGTTTTTCTACCAGGTTTGACGTTATTCTTTTTTGGGGTTTTTGGAATGTCTCCGAAGATGCTGTTACTTCCGATAATTGTCATTTGGTGTTTTCCCATTGTTGATAGTATTGTAACCGTATTCTCTATTAAGCCTTATAGAGTATTTGTACTCAAAATATTGCTTCCATATCGGAAGAATAATTCAATTGTTCTGTTTACTAATCACCAAAGCAAGATGCAGGGTGAAACACAACGTCATTAAGTTTGAATGTGTATGTTTAAAGCAAGTGTTTATCTAATCCCTCAATTTTTATTGCATTTTTTAAAAGTATTTGTTCATATATCACTACTATAAGTAATTTGAATATAATTTATCATTTAGGAGTCAATTAAAAAATCATTCCAAATTTGTAATGTAAACTAAAGTTAGTTTTATATCTTCTTTACTGAATATTGTCTTGTATAACTTTTTCGTTATGAGAACTACAGTATTGGCCACTGGAATTGCTTCCAGAAATCATGAATATTTTGATGATTTTTATCTGTTCATTTCCTACTGTGTATAATGTGCTTTGTTATTCAGTACATTTTGTAGAACATTCTTATTTACTTTTTTATATCATCATAGAAAATGAAATGTGATCAGAAATAATTATACAAAAGTTAAAAATACAAACTAATCAAGATATAAATTATTAATGATAATCTTATGGACTGCAGGTTGAATAAAAAGTACAATTTAAAATTCATTAAAATTTAGCATTTGATATTTGATATTTGAGAAAACTTATTTGAAATTTCTTCAAGTCGTCCAGTCAGAAGTTTGTAGAAATCTTCGAAGGTACATTCTAACATTTCGGAGAGCTTTTAGGAAATTTGGGATTTTTAAAGAGAAACCCTACTATTAAGGCGAATGCAGTTCCCTGGGTAAGGAAAATTGCATTATAGTACTTTCTACTTTGTAATTATTTGTATGTAAATCCATTAATTTTAGACATTCAGAATAAAGAAAATGACATAATCAAAATTTAAACTTTGGTATTTTTATTTTCAATTTAAGTATCTGCCAAAATAGAAGTGGAAATATATTAATAATCTTTACTCAACAATGAAGCACATAAACAGAGCTTTCGGAACTTGTATTTTCGATCTGATGCTTTTATTCTAAGATACAAAGCTTTTATAATCTCGAGAACGGTGACGGCGATCCTAACTCGTACCGTTAAACAGACAACAATTATATATCACACTACACAAGACAACCGAGAATCTTACTCATATTCTACAGTACCCCGCTTTCGCTGATATTCAGACCATCTTTTCAGGTCCTTTTTTCCCAGTTTATTTTTCTATCCCAATAGTACCTGATCATTATAAATAGAGTTAATAGATTATTGTCATCTTTAGATCACAACGGAATTTATCAAATTTTTCGATGGTCAAAACATACTAGAATTTTATGTACATGCTCGAAATGTTGTTTTTTCTTTACTTCATTCCGAACACAAATCTCAAACTTGGGTAATTAAATCATTATTATAAACAAATTATGAAATACAAACGCAACACGATCGATAAATCTTTGTTAAGACTGTTAGCAATCTCTCTGAGTCGGTGACGTCATCGCCGTTCCGATCAGTACAAATATTACTTCGGTTTAGAGCAAAAAATAAGATATCTATTTGGATGCAGATTATTTATGAAATTTTTCTGTTCGTACTGAAAACAAAAATATAAAAGTATTTGTTTTGAAGAAATCATAATATTAAAAATTATAATTAAACTTGTCTTGAAAAAATTTTTAAGATCTTTTTAGAAGCTTAAAATTATCAGTTTCAAACTATTCTAAAATGCTTATTAAATTTCATAATTCTGCAGAAACTTCCATGAGATTCTGAAGATATTCGGAATCTTATAAATTTTCTGAATATTTCAGAACCTTCTACGAGATTCTGAAGATTTTCATAAAGTTCTAGAATCTCGTTCCCAATGGATTCTGAAGCGATTTAGAAATTTCCACGAAATACAGTGAAACCTCGATATAAGTAACCTTAAGGGACAGCAGAAAAGTTGTTTTTACATAGGAGTTGTCTTTATCGAGGGGTTTACTAGGGGAAAATCCACAGTAGGGGTCGGAACCGAGTTGTCTTTAAAGACGATTTGCTCTTATCGAGGGTGTTTTTAGCGAGGTTTCACTGTAGTTACAAATTCAGAAATTTTCAGACGAATTCTGAATGATTTTCGAAATTTCTACAGAATTTCGATAGAATAAATTAAAATCTTTTTTATTTTGAAAGAAAGTTGGTATCAATGGAGCCAAATTGAGTCTGGGTAATGGAAAGCAAAGCTTGAAGAGAAAGAAAATTCCAAGAAGAAAATTGTTTTGGAAATCCTAGTAAATGTAAGGGATCTGGAGGGAAAATTGTCCCGTATCCTGGTTGGCCGGTCAAGTCGAATATGGAAGAGTTTGGAGATTCCTGAAAATAATTAAACAATTTTTCGCGTTTATTTTTATTGAAAAATAAAAACCTACTGTAACACAAACTTTTTTTACTGGAGTCTCTAGTTTTTCGTCTTGAGATTTTCCATCTTGGATTTTGTCGTAGAGAGTTTCTAAAACATCGGCCAAGACTCGTTTCCGAGATTTCTGAGGTTTTTCAAGGGGGAATACGGTAGAAATCCCACGAGTGGGGATTTTCTTTAGGGATAAATCTAGAGGTTCGCTGGTCGACGGAGAATCCTCAATTGACAATGAAGACGATGGAGAAAGTTTATTTTCCTTCTGGCCATTTCTTCGAAGTGCTGAAGTGACTCTTCTGATAGATCCAAATGTCTTCATGTGCTGAAAAGTATCTATCGAATGGTTTGATTGATGATCCAATTACATTTTCAAACTGTGTTTCTGTGATTAAAAATTTGAGAAAATATTCCGTCAATTCAGTTTCAAGTTTAAAGGATCTCCTTGTCGAGAGCTCTTGGGAAAAACCCTATTTTAGGTTGAATTGATAGTGGTTGTTTTCTTTCAAAAAATCCGAATCAAAAGTCACGTCGCGGAAATTTATGAATGACTTCCTGAATTAGGATTTACGGATTTTATACATGCAAGTTACGAACTTCAAGATCTTGTATTTTTGGATATTGGTCTATACAGAGCATTTACAAAGTTTAACACTAATGTGTTGAGTACTGCAGATCGATATATTATTACTAAACCTAGGAACAAAGCCAAAGATTAAGTTAATTCGACAAATACCATCTTAAAGATAGTAATTTATATCAATCTTATAACTTTCGACATTGGTCTATACAGAGCATTTACAAAGTTTAACACTAATGTGTTGAGTATTGCAGATCGATATATCATTACTAAACCTAGGAACAAAGCCAAAGGTTAAGTTAATTCGACATATAAGATTGACATAAATTACTATCTTTAAGACCTTATAACTTTCGATATTGGTCCATATAGTACATTTATGCTAACCTTTATAAATGCTCTAAGTACTGCAAATCGAGTATATCATTAATAAACCTAGAAACAAGGTCAAAGATTAAGTTAATTCGACAAATACCATCTTAAAGATAGTAATTTACATCAATCACAACTTTCGACATTGATCTATCTGGAATATTTACTAAGTAAACTTAGTATTACTGAAAATTACAAATTCGACGCTTTTTTTTCAAATCTAAGACTGAATTCTCAGATAAAACCGATTCTACTAATACGGTAGAAGCAACTCACCTCAACTAGCATAGTATCTCTTTCATGATTATGTTCCTTGCAGACCATGGCAATTGGATCTCCGGGAGAAGTGATAACTCTGGAAATACATCTGTTTTTTACATCTCCTTCATGACTACGGTAGCAGTAGATGCATTTCCAGTACTTTCTTCCTCGCGGAGTGGCCCTGTCGAACCAGAACAGGTACCCATCGACTAAAAGGACATCTCGGTTTTTTTCTGATTTTAGAACTTCATAGAGCGGCATTTCGGGATCTGGAATTTCACTAGTTTTAAAATCGTACAAGTACAAACGCGTTTTACGTAAAATCCTTCGAAGAAAAAATCCAGACATGTATTCAGAAAAGAAAACCCATGAAAAGCCTAATCAAGGAGGTATTCTGGAAAAATTCTTTAATGAATATGAGGACATGACGAGTTTTGGACGTGACACAAGAAAACCGTTGCTCCCGGTGTCTCGGGGTAATGGTCGTTGTCGTCTTTTTTCTTCTTTTTAAACTTGGTGCAATCAACGCCTTTCGAAGAATCAAAGAAACAAGTGGGGTTTATTAAAGAAGAAAATTAAACTTTACTGATAAAATTAAAATTTAACTTTTTTATTAATAAAAATAAAAACTTTTTTTGTTACTAAAAATCAAAATTTTTTAATCATTAAAATTAAAATTAAAACCTTTTTTATTAATAAAAATCAAAATTTTTTAATCATTAAAATTAAAATTAAACTTTTTTTTTATTAATAAAAATTTAACTTTTTTTTTAATTAATAAAAATTAAAATCAAAACTTCTTTATTAATAAAAATCAAAATTTTTTAATCATTAAAATTAAACTTTTTTTATTAATAAAAATAAAAATTTTTTTATTCAAAATTTATTCAATAATTTTTCAAACATTAAAATTTTAATCAAATTGTATTATTTCATACATTTTTGGAGTTTTAAATGTTTTAAAAATTAAGCAATTTTGAGATTTTAAAAAATATTAAAAATTTCAATAAAAATTGTGTTTTATTTTGTGATTTTTTTCTACTTTCAAAATCCCCCAAAAGTTCGACTACATTTTTTGTATGTGGTTTGGTACAAAAAATCAAGAAAAAAATAATTTCTAAATAAAATATAAAAAATGATTTTTTTAAATATATCATAAAATATTTTTTAATTTCATAATTATTTTTATTTCTTAAATAAATTAAGAAGTTATTTTTAATTTTAAATAAATTACAAAATTATTTTTTATTTTTTTTTAATTTCGTAATTATTTTTATTTTTTAAAATATATTATAAAATTTTTTTTTATTTTTTAAATAAATTACAAAATTATTTTTTATTTTTTTAAATTTCGTAATTATTTTTATTTTTAAAATTTTTTTAATTTCGTAATTATTTTTATTTTTTTTAAATTTCACAAAAAAAATTACTTGGGACCAAATAAACCATTTTGTTGACAATTTAAAAAAAACAGAACACAATTTCTCTCTGATCTTTTTTCAAATTCCCAAGTTCAATCATGTTCATATTTATTGCCCCAGGCACATTGCAAGAAACTGTTGATTCTCATTTGCAACCGCAGAATCAACAAGGGTCGTCATTGACGATTCTCGAGTTTTTACAAAGCAGGTAATCGAAGAGAAGAAAAACGTCTAATCGGCCGATTTTCGACATCTTGAAAGAAATAAATAATCACAAGTCGGAATTCAGATGAGTTTTTCGATGAAAAAAGAAAGAAAAACGATTGTTTCATTTATTCTTTTTGTCAGGGTAGAACTTTGAGAAAAATTAATTTTTGAAAAATGTCAAATTTGCAATTTAAAATTTCGAAAATTATTTAGGATCCGAAATTTCTGATTTTATCTGCAGTTCCAGATACGTTTTCATCCTCATCTTGACTAAGCCAAAAAGTTGAAGATAAAATCAGGAAATATTTTGCTGACCTGAAGAAAATCAAGACTTCAAAGTACGACCTTTTCGAATAAAAAACTTTTTTTAAAATAATTTTAATTTAATAAATATTAAATAAATTTTTATAAAACTTTTTTAAATTTATTATTTTATTTTATATAAAAAAGTAAAAATTATTTCAAAAAATATTTAGTAATTGTAATTTATTTAAATTTTATTTTTTAAAATAATTTTAATTTAATAAATACTAAAAAAATTTTTATAAAGCTTTTTTAAATTTATTATTTTATATAAAAAAGTAAAAATTATTTAAATTTAAAAATATTTAATAATTTTAATTTAATAAATATTAAATAAATTTTTATAAAACTTTTTTAAATTTATTGTTTTATATAAAAAAGTAAAAATTATTTCAAAAAATATTTAATAATTTCCATTTTTGATTACAAATTATTTTTTAATTTTTTGCATTTTATTCAAAATTAACTTCTTTTAAAATGTTTTTTAAATTTCGGAAAAATTGATTTTTTTTAAATTATGTTTTTATTATAAAAAAAAAAATAAATTATTTATTTTATTTTTAAAATTTAAAAAATAATTTTTGGAATATTTTTAATTATTCAGTTTTATGAATTTATTTAATCAAAAATTAAATTTCAATGAAGAATTTTAAAAATAAATATCAAAGTTATTGTAAAAAATAATTTCGAAAATAATTTTTGAATTATGAAAAAATCAAAAAATTACGTAATATCTACCGTATCAAAGTCAGTATCTCGTCAGTTGAAGTACTGTACTTTGTGGTCCAAAATGAAATTACGGTATTTTGTAAAATTGAAAAAGAAAAAATAATGGAGATTTGTCAATATTGAAGAAATTTTGTCCAAGATTAAAATCAGTTTTTCATTGTTTTAGATCGTTAAACCGATTGCCATCAATCATACTTTTCTTAACTTCTTTCAAAAAAGACCAAGAACAACTTTGGAAAGTTTATTTTGAATTAATACATTTGCCGCAGAAAACGAAAAAAATTCTCGACACGAAAGCCCCTGAGGCACAGTAAACCCAAATTGCAGATCAATTTACAGCAATGACGTCATTTAAAAATCAGAAAAAATTATAAAATTATTTTTAATCATTATTTCTATTGTTTAATTGCTCAAAGAAATCAGAGATAATTCGAGCAGAATTATTTAATAAAAAAACAAGTCAAATTTCTTTGCAAAAATACGATTTTGAAAATTAATAAATATTAATTTTAATAATTTTAGTAATTTTAATAATTTTATAAATTTTTATAATTCTAATAATTTTTATAATTTTAATAATTTTAATAATTTCAATAATTTTAATAATTTTATAAATTTTAATAATTCTAATAATTTTTATAATTCTAATAATTTTAATAATTTTTAATAATTCTAATAAATTTTATAATTTTTTAATTTTTATAAACTAACAAAAATATCGTAAATCTAAGATTGAATATTTTTAATTTTATACATAATATGTATTAGATATCCATCCGCAATCATGTCATCATAGAAAAACGTGCTTACTGTAGCATTCCAAAATTATTGTCTCGACAAGAATTTTCAAAATTTTTCAGTTAAGATCGAAAAATTTGGAATTTTTAAAATTTAAAATTTTGTACAATTTTTTCAAATACTGTAATTTAAAAATTTTTTTCTGTTGTTAAATTTAAATTTTTTTATTAAAAATTCTAAAAATGTAAATTATCATTTGAATCAACGAATTTTTTTTTGATTTTTGTCCTTTTGGTCTTTCCTCATGTTCCAACTTCAGACTTCAGAGGAAAGGGTCGTAGGAAGGACCTTGGTCTTTTTTCAGTTCGAAAAGTAACTAATAATCTAAAATTTTATCAAACACAAAAAATTGTTCGGCGTATAAAAACTGAAAAATGACACTCATCTATGATCAATTGTTGAAACTAGTACATAAACACAAAAAAGCGTAACTTTTGGTCCAGTAACAATTTCGAAATGTGACGAAAATGTAAAATTTTTTATAAATATTTGACTTTTGTGACGAAAATTACAAGTAATAGAGGTAATTCGTCATTGGACCGAAAGTTGCTTTTTTGTTTGTAGTTCAGAGATGGTCCCTGAGGGTACTGGTTCATCCAAGAAAATGTGTTTTCATACTGTAGTCGCTTAGTTCTCCATGAAGTTTGGTGTTTTTCGACCAACTTTATATCGGTTGTTCAGAATCCAGTCTACTAAGATTCTCAACATGCCAGATTCATGTATACAAAAAAGTAAAACTTTAAATTTTGAAACAATTTCGAAATATGACGAAAATGTAAAATTTTTATAAATATTTAACTTTTGTGACGAAAATTACAAATAATTGTGATAATTCGAATTTGTTACAAAATTTAAAGTTACGTTTTTTGTGTATATGAATTTTGTTAAACTGTCTGAATACTGTAGATGTCTTAGAATGCGAAGCAAAATCTCAAGATGAAATTTCTAAAAAGTAAAACTGGTTTATTTATTTCTAAATACGAGTTGAAATTTGTGTAAAAAATAATTGAAAAATAATATTAACTCCTATCACGAAATTCTTGATAATCATAAGTTCTTTCGTTTCAAGATGCAAATTTCGTGCTAAAAACAACTTAACAGTTAAGTTTTGCCATAAAAGTCGTTTGATAATCATGGTAAATTTTTTTAATTTTCGGACATGAGTAAATTTTGCGCAAAAAAAAATTGACAAGAGAAATTTATTTATTCGAATTAGTTTTTTGAAACAAGTTATATATCGTTTCAAAGTTCTCGAAGTACTGATTCAGAAGCGGTATTCTACTTTTGTTGAACTATCTTCTGAAGCAAGATAATTAGGGAGATTTCTAAATTTAGGATTGCGATTTCTTATTTTTGTAATCATGTTTCGAAAAACCAATTAAACAACTGTCATCAACGAGGAAAACATACCTAATTACGAGAAATGTTAAAATTAACTAATAAGACAAGTGCATTTATTCGAATTAGTTTTTTGAAACAAGTTATATATCGTTTCAAAGTTCTCGAAGTACTGATTCAGAAGCTGTATTCTACTTTTGTTGAACGATATTCTGAAGTTAGATAGTCGATAAAAACTAACAAGTTTTAACTTATTGAATTTTTACGCGTTTTCTGTTTCTTTTTAAAAATCAACTGGACAATCATAATCAATTCTATACTTACACATGAATACAAAAAAGAATGACTCAAATTCTCTCTTTCTTGTATAGCTTCTGTCTCAGTAGTAATCTTTACTCAATAATAAGATAAAGATAATAAATATATCTAACAGACACCAAAGATAACTAGGGATCTTACTCATGCATTATAATATTCCACCGTCTTTGATATTCTAGCTATCTTTTCAGATACTCTTTTTCTTGTATAACTTCTGTCTCAGTAGTAATCTTTACTCAATAATAAGATAAAGATGATAAATATATCTAACACACACCAAAGACAACTAAAAGTCTTACTCATGCAATATAATATTCCACCGTCTTTGATATTCATACTATCTCTTCAGATACTCTTTTTATTGTATAACTTCTGTCCGATCTGGAACCTTGACCTATAGTTTCCGTATCGCATAATCAAGTCAAAATTTGGTATTTTGTAAGTTTATGATTTTTTAAGTTTTTCTAAAAGCAAAACTAGTGTAATTTCATTAATTCTTCCCTAATTGTCGAAACTTACTATTATCGGACTTTTGATCTTCGAAATGCATGTTGACTAGACAAAACAAGAAAGAGGTGAAACTAAAAACGAATAAAGATTTCATAATTTCTCACAAAACGAAAATTGTGGAATTAAAAAATTTCAAAATAAAATTCGAGATTTCAGTTTCAAATTTTCACTGAATTCCAAAATATTTTGGAAATTTGTGAAACTATTTTTTTTTAATTTTATAACAGCACGATTTCGAAGTTGCCTAAACTTTTTAGAAACTTATATAAAGACTAATTGTCATATTAGTGTGATTTCGAAAGTTTCTACAGTACATACAAAAAAAGTATAACTTTAAATTTTGTAACAATTTCGAAATGTGAAAAAAATGTAACAATTTTTATAAATATTTGACTTTTTGACAAAAATTGTAATAAAATAGTAAGGAAAATTACAAATAATAATGATAAAAATTATAAAAATTAAAAATAATAATGAAAAAAATTACAAATAATAATGAAAAAAATTATAAAAATTACAAATAATATTGATAAAAACTATAAATAATAATGACGAAAATTACAAATAATAATAACAAAAATTACAAATAATAACTTTAATTTTAATTTGTTATTGAATTAAAAATTACTTTTCCGTGTATAGTTCGAAAAATATGCAACATTAAATTCCTTCAAAAATAAGTTGTTCATGTTTTACTTCGCAGAATAATAATCCTTGAGATTATCTATATTTTGATAGTACAATCATCCTTGAATATCCTATTATTAAACAATTTTAGTGATTTTTAAAGAAAAATGAATTTTAATTTTTTTTTGCAAAATTTCTTTCAAAATAAATTTTTTTAGAATTTATCTTGTAAGACATCTGGAAATCCATCTTTGGCTTTAGATTTTCTCAAGAAATATTTTTCAAGCCAGATCACACGTGTTTAAAGTTTTTTGGATTTTTCTAATTTTGCGACAGATTTTTAAAATTAAGTTCATTTTAGAATCTTCCGATCGTAGCCTCGAATGCTTTCAATTTTCAATATTCATATACCGTATTTCCTCTAAAATAAACCCCGGGCTTTTTTTTTCCAATTATATCCTGAGATATCAATTTTGAACTTTCGAATCGGATTTCGAACCGATTTTGAGCTAATTCGAGTTTGAAAATTGAAAGGTTCAATTTTGAATCCAATGTTCGGTTCGAAAATCGAAGATTTTGGAGAATTAACAGTTCTGATCATATTACAAAGGGGGATTCATTTTATGAGGGGGGTTTATTTAGGAAGGAGGTTCATTTTGGGAGGAGGGTTTATTCTAGGAGGGGGTTTATTTCAAAAGGGGGTTTATTCTAGGAGGGGGTTTATTTTCAAAGAAATACGGTAAATTAAAATCGAATATTATTCTTCAATTTAAATTTGTTTAATTACCTCATTATTGATCGAAAATGAAATTTTTTTATTAGTTACCGTAATTTAATTTTTAGCGCCAGTATCTTAGATTTGATACTATCATTGAATCCGAGACAGTCGATTACCCTTATGGGTATGTTCTCTTCGTTTTCCGCGCTTTGCCTTCACAGATTGCTCATGACTGCAGCAGTTGACCTTCATCATGATTAGTTATCGAATTTTCGAAATCTTAAATTTTTGAAATCTTTGATTTTCTAACACGAATTAATTCGAAATCGACTCAATTTTGAAAATTCAAAATCAACTTTCTGATTATAACTAAAACTATCCAATTTTCGAAATTTTAAATTTTCCGAAATCTTTGATTTTCTAACACGAATTAATTCGAAATCTATTAAATGTTTAATTTACTAATTCAAAATTAATTTTCTGATCATGACTAAAACTATCGAATTTTCGAAATCAACTAAATATTTAATTTACTAATTTAAAATTGACTTTTTGATCATGACTAAAACTATCGAATTTTCGATTTTCTAACACGAATTAATTCGAAATCAACTCAATTTTGAAAATTCGAAATCAACTTTCTGATTATAACTAAAACTATCGAATTTTCGATTTTCTAACATGAATTAATTCGAAATCGATTAAATGTCTAATTTACTAATTCAAAATTGACTTTTTGATTATATTAGACTGTTAAATCGCGAGGAAATCGGCATTCTCAGGATTCGATTATTTTTAGCGAAAAATTAACATTCAATTGTAGATTTTTTTGATAAAATTATATCCTCTAAAATCGTCTCTGGCACTGATAATGCCTTCTAAAAATTGACTGTAGACAGAAATTTATCAACAATAACATTTCCGATCGTCTTGTTGAAATAATCAATGAAATTCGGAATCTTCAACAAGTATGTAGTCGAAGACGAGCTTTCAGATGTCATACAAGACTGATTCTGAAAGACGTTATTCGTTGCAGAAAAAAGTTTGTAAAAAATGTTTTGAAAAAAACCAAAAAATCATTGCGATATTTTCATAACGAAAAATTCATAGATACTGTATCTTTCAAAATACAGTCGAACTTGGATATGAGATACCCCCTTAGGACCGGGCAAAGTGTATGTTATAAGAAAGGATATACTATAGCAGGGATTAATTTGAAAACAGACTAACCTAACTCACTCACACTGTACGCTATAACAAGAGATATATCATAGCAGGGGTATTTCATATCTAAGTTGTACTGTATTACAATTTCGAAATAAACTTGTTCCATTTCCATTTTTATGATAGTATTACAGTAGAACTTGGATATGAGATATCTTCTTAGGACTGGGCAAAGTGTATGTTATAAGAAAGGATACATCATAGAGGGGATAAATTCGAAGACATACTAACCTAACTCACTCACTCACACCGTATGTTATAACAAGAGATATATTATAGCAAAGATATCTTATATCCAAGTTCTACTGTACAAGTGGTTCGAAAACTACCGGACTTCGAAGTAAAACATAATTTATTCAATTTCCAAAAAAAATTAATTAATATTTGTTTTTAGACCATATTAGAAAATTCTAAAAATTCGTATTTAAAAATTTTTAGAAACATTTTGTTTTTAATTTTTATAATAAAATTAATATTTAAAAACCGATCTGATTTTTTCAATTTTCAGAATTTTCGAACATTAACCAAATAAAAATCACAAAAATAAAATTTAAAAAAAATGAATTTCATCAAAAATTTAAAATTATATTTTTCAAAAAAAATTTATTCCATTTTTTAATATTTTAGAAAATTAAAAATCATTGATTTTTAAATATATTGATATTCATAAATCGAAAAATTCACAAAAGCGAAAAAACGTATTTTTTTAGGAAAAGCAATGACCGTTTTTCTGTTTCCACGTGTAGACTAGTTTCGAAGAGTTTGCAAGTTCAAGGTCTGCAATCTCCGCCTAGGTGAATTTCCTCAAGGATCACGAAGATTGACTGTCAGAGCTAGGTAGAAACACCTGAACAAAATTGGTCATATTCATTCTAGGTGAAATAAAAACTGCTGAAAACTTCCCAATCAATTACTGTAATTACACACAAAAAAGTATAACTTTAAATTTTGTAACAATTTCGAAATGTGACGAAAATGTAAAATTTTTATAAATATTTGACTTTTGTGACGAAAATTACAAATAATAGAGGTAATTCGTCATTGGACCGAAAGTTGCTTTTTTGTGTGTAGTTCAGAGATGGTCCCTGAGGGTACTGGTTCATCCAAGAAAATGTGTTTTCATACTGTAGTCGCTTAGTTATCCATGAAGTTTGGTGTTTTTCGACCAACTTTATATCGGTTGTTCAGAATCCAGTCTACTAAGATTCTCAACATGCCAGATTCATGTATACAAAAAGTATAACTTTAAATTTTGAAACAATTTCGAAATGTGACGAAAATGTAAAATTTTCATAAATATTTGACTTTTGTGACGAAAAATACAAATAATTGTGATAATTCGAATTTGTTACGAAATTTAAAGTTACGTTTTTTGTGTGTACTCGAAAAAAGTAACTAATTCGACGAAGATCTACTTAATCCCGAGAATTTCTGTGATGCATACAAATACAGTAGTTGCAGAGGCAGAGTCTTCGCCGATGCAGCTGTCAAGATGTGTCATGTACCTTACAAGTACTTAATGGAGACAGAAACGAAGAAAAAGTAATAATAGTACTCATTTCAGAAAGAAAATTCACACATTATTACATCCGCGAAAAAATCGCCGAATTTCACAGGATCATTTCCGAAAATAAATCGGTCATAATTGCTGTAGAATACTGTAATGTAAAGCTTTTAAACAACCATAATTTTAAACATAAACTTTATTGAAATTTGACAATACTGTAGCACTAGATTAATGTACGAAATATCAAGACTGTTCATTATATATAAAAAATCTTAGTTACACAGAATACAGTAAGAAATAATTATCATATTTAATAGAAACTTTCGTGTTAGAAGTCTGCTCTCTTTCGATTCCCTAAATATTCATAAAAACTTTTTAAAATCTTTTCATTTTCATCTTTTATGAATATAAAAAATCTTAGTCACACAGAATACAGTAAGAAATAATTGTCATATTTCTCAGGAACTTTCGTGTTAGAAGTCTGCTCTCCCTCAATTTTCTAAATATTCATAAATATTCATAAAAATTCTTTAAAATCTTTTAATTTTCGTCTTTTACCAGATAGTTCCATTATATTCGAAATTGAATTAGATTTTATTCCTTCCAATGTATTCTTGTTACACATTTTATGAAAATATACGTTTTTTAATTTTATTACAAATTCTTCGATGAAGTTCAAACAGATAACAAAGAACTTTTTCCAAAATTAAAAATATTGAAATTTGATCACGAAAAACTGTTTTATTTTTAACAAATAAATCACCACAATTGTAAATTTTTAATTTTATAATTAACATCAAAAAATAGATTTTTAAAATTTAAAAAACTTTAATTTTGTTTTTCAAAAAAGTTTTAAATAGAAAATTCCGTATTTTTTCAGAAAACAGACATCCTGCTATGTCATCTCCTTTTTCCACAAGATCTCCGATTAAAGTCAAATCTTCTATATCTATTTCTATTTATTCCCATATCGCACATTCAAAGTTCACAAACAATACTAAAGTTACACCCTTGTACCTTTGATCCAACTCATCCGTCGGTGCGAGTCTTCTGTTCCTAGGACCTTGGGATTCTTCTTAGAGCCTTCCGTTCCTAGGACCTTGGGATTCTTCTTATCTAGCTTGTCTTTGGTCAACCGGGCCTCTAATGAGAGATATGCAGAGAGCTTCGCTTCTTTAGCCTACAAGTAACTTGCGGACTAGGCTTCTTTAACTTACTAGTAACTTGCGGGCCAGGCTTCTTTAACCTACAAGCAGCTTGCGGGCTAGGCTTCTAGCTGCCGGTCTTCAGTCGGGAATCGAACCCGGGTCTCGTGAATTTGAATTCACGTGTACTACCATTGTACTATCCGAAGACAGTCAAATCTTGATCGGATGAAAAATCCAAAAATCCCACAACTTTAATCCATAAATTCACTCATCCCTTCTGAAATCAACACCGTTGTGGACAGATTTTAATTTTTTTACTGTACTTAAAAAAATTATTTTAAGGTCAAGGACTCCGACTTACTTGAAATAAAAAATGATACTTGGTTTTTAAGATTTTCGATGATAAGCATTGGTTGTCAGAATCGAAGCTTTACTCAACGAACGAAATCTTTAACGTGATGGAATGCCTTCGGGAACGTGAGTAGAGGTCACGGAAAACAAAGAAACAGAAAATCAAGATTATGGAAAACTGAAAAAGGATAACTAGAATCCGACGACGACTGAGATCTCGATGAGGATTTCTGACGCAAAATGCAGAGATGAAATCTCCTACAGAACCCCAAGGAGTGCAGAATTTATTAAAAAAGAACAAAATATGAAATTTCAGGATTATATGTTTTTCTATAAGTTTTTCATCAAAGCGAAATCCATTTGTCAACTTTAAAAAATTCCAAAAAAAACGATTTTATCAATTCTAACGACAATAAACATAAAAAATCATTCAAAAACAAATAACAACGATAATTTCCTTTAACAATAATTTTGATTAAAAAGAATTACTCAAGGATGAAGGGCGATTTCATTAATCACAACAGCAACTTTTACAAAATTGTCTAAGAATGAAGCACAACAACGATTCTACCAATTTTGAAAAATAACTTTTATAAAAAATAGTTACCTAAGGACCAAAACTACAACGATTCTACCAACTTTGAACAATAACTTCTGTAAAAAATAGTTATCTAAGAATGAAGAACAACGACGATTCCATCAACTTTGAACAATAACTTTTGTAAAAATAGTTATCTAAGGACCAAAACTACGACGATTCTATCAACTTAGTAACAGTCATTACAAGAAAATCTTACTCGAAGATGAATGACGAAAATTCAATCACTTTGAACAATAACTTTTACAAAAAAATTTACCTAAAGATCAGTGACAACGACGATTTCACCAACTATAGTAACAATTGCAAAAAATAATTCAAAGATCGAAAAAGGATATGAATCTGGTGAGTCATGACACTTGACGAATTCTCAATCAGTTTTTGCTGACTTTAGTTGCCCAAATGATATAAAAACTGGTTGCGGAAAAATAGAAAATCAATCAACTTTCACAATTGTTTTGGAACACGAGACCATCTGGGTTTAATTTATTTTTTCGTTTATTTTGTGTCTAACGGGATCGAGTTTATGCTTGAAAAAGCAACAATGTTGAGTCTAAAGTTGGTTTTTTGCGTTTTTGGACTCATTATCGTCGGTGAAGCCTGTAAGTGCCGGGAGCAACTGCCGAAAACGTCCTACTGTAATGCTCATTGGGGTGAGTTATTAATCTATTGTCATTATTATATATGAATCTTCAAGTTGCTCACACGAAAATCCTTGTTCGTCAAACGAAACAGAAAATGCCTGAGGGCTCGGAACGGAAAGGCTTGAACAACATCAGATACACAGTGTCCTTCCCGACTGTCTACAAGGTATGGTTTTTTAAGGTTATTTACGTGTAAATACTTGTATAAGTAGCAATATTGATATATAAACAAACACCTAAAAAGTCGAATTTCGCAATCGCCGATTTCAGTCCCCGAAGGAACTAAACGGAACCCTCCCGAACGAGATCTACACCCCCTCTGAACCCCCGGCCTGTGGACTCCTAATCGAAGCCGGAAAAGAGTACCTCCTGACGGGTAGGTGGTTTTCATAAAGATCATATATAAAAAACTGCAAAATTTAGGACGTTACGAAAACGGAATCATGATGACAGTTCTCTGCGGACAGATCCTGCTCGACGATTCAACTCAACCTATGTTCGAGAACGTCCTAGAATGGCAGAATGTGCCAAATTCCCTCAGAAACAGACTCCAGATTAAGGCTTTTGAACCTTGTTAAGCGTCGGAGAGAAATTTGAAATTTCGAAAGCGCCCGTTTGGCGCCGAGAGACGAAAAATAAACCGACCGAATTTTTTTATCGAAGGAAAAACTGTTTCATCTAACGCTGTTATTTTTCTTTTTTTTACGTTTTTATAAATGTTTTTGTTTTATTTTAGGATTATTACTTTTTAGAGACAAAAAATGAGTGATAATCGTCTCGTCAAGCTTGGAAACTTGCTGGAATCGAAAAATAGAACAATTAGGAACGAAGCCGCGGGCGTCATCGGACAGATCCCGATAACCAACGTCCATATCCTGCCCATGCTGAGGAAGTTCCTCCAGAACACTCAATGGGACACCAGAGTAAGTACTGCGGAAGCTTTGGGCAAAATCTTGTCTTCAACGAGTTTGTCGAGTACTGTATGTGAGTTGACAGATGATTGTGGAGCAAAATTGGAATCTCTCAACATCCAACAAGTTATAGAACATTACAGACCTCTATTATGGTAAATTTCTATTAATTTTGATATATGAAAGTTTCTTATTTCAGCTCAGAAGGCGAGGAAATGAACGCAAAAGGAGTCAAAGTCAGCAAACAAGAACAGAGGTCCCTGATTGACAAACACCTAAATATGGAATCCCGGATCTACGGCTCTAACGCGTTTTTGCAAGACAGCGAAATCGATCCGAGTTTGTATCAACCTTCTTCTGCAGATGTGTCTCTAGAAAGAATCGTGAGTTTTTAAAATTAATAATTTTTAGGTAAATTCGCACTTTTTATATGGAATCCTGGAAAAAAACTAATTTATTATCTTAAAAAAAAAGTATGGAAAATAGGGTAATAGGATTTGCAAATTCTAAATTTTTATCCAAATTAATGGTCAATTTTCGAAATTGTTAGATTCTAAATTTTTGTCAAAATTAATTCGTAGTTTTGAAATTTTTGTTAAAATTAATGATTTTTTCCAAAATCCATATATTCTAAATTTGAACTTGGACTTGGACTTCACAATTAGTCTTCAGAATCTGCAACTTTCAAAAATTCTGGATTCTGAAGGCTAATTTTTAATTTTGTCAAAGATTTGAAATCTACGACTCCTATTATCCAATTCTGATTTTGCTTCAAATTTGACTATATTTATTTTTTGTATTTCAAAAAAGTCCAAAACTTATTTTTCAACCGATTTTTAAAATTTCAGGAATTAAAATCCGAAATTACTCTGTCAGAATTCGACGAACAAGAAGAAATCGATCAATCTTTTCGTCAACTCCTGGGCTGGATTGTAGAGGATATCTCAGATCAAAAATGGCAAACAAGACATGGAGGATTTTTGGCTTTGCATAAAGTCCTAAGTTATGGTTTTCCTAGATTGACTTCGAGATGGATAGAAGTCATAGCTCAACGAATAATTGAAGTTTTGGCTCTTGATAGATTTGTGGATTTCGCAACTGGATCTAATTCAGTGGCTCCTGTGAGAGAAACAGCGGCTCAAAGTCTATGTGTGATGATCTGCAAAATCCCGGGAGATTCGAAGTTACTCAAGACGATTATCGGGCATCTGAAGACATTACTCCAAGTGGATGGCGACAAAGTTAGTTTTAATTTTTATAATTAACAATCACAATCTGTTTTTTGGTGGGGTATTGTAAGTGAGATTTTCGAAATGTTAATACTTTTATATGGAAATTAACTTTAGAATGTAGACAGAGGTTTATGTACTTTGTTTACGCTGATTTGGAAGTTTCTAGATCAATTTAGGAAGAGTATAGGTCTATAATAACGATTATTTGAAAAATATCATGCAAAATTGGAATTTTAGGCTATTTTAAGTTTTTAAAAGTTCTAGAATCCTGCTTAGAAACTATTTTATGGAAAAATTTATGTGAATTTTATATATTTGAGTGATTTTGAAATTGTGTAAGATTACGAAATAACCATCACGTAATATTGAAATTTTAAATTGTTTTTACTTCTAAAAAGTTTATATATGGATTTTTTATATTTGAGTGATTTTGAAATTGTGTAAGATTACGAAATAACCATAGAAAGTCGAAATTTTAAGCCGATTGAAGTTCTAGAATTTTGCTTAGAAACTATCTCATTAAATACTTCATATATGGATTTCCTATATTTGAGTGATTTCGAAATAATCTTTGAAAAAATTTAAATTACTTTACTTTTTAAAATGTCTGGGAAATTCCGTAATAATTTTGATTTCTACGTTATGGTAATTTGCAAATAATGTTTCTAGCGTTGGCAATGTCGACAAACTTCGTTAATTGTTTTGAAATATTATTTTGCTGCAATAGAACCAGATTCGTTATTTTTTGAACTTATTCATGATGTTCTTGAAAGAATGAACGATCAAAATGATGAAGTAGTTTCTGCTGCGATTGTTTCTTTGGCTTCACTTTTTTCAAATCAAAAATTATCTCCAGAAAAACGACGAGAATTGGTTAATCTTGTTATGGAAAGTGTATGGAAAAAATTGAAACAATCAGAATGTTTAAAACAACTTCGAGATGGTGTGGATTCTGTTTTGACGGACTTGATTGGTATTGTTAATTTTTATGTTCAAATTGAACCTGAATCAAATTTGAATGATTTTGAATTTGGAACATTTGTAGATTTATTAGATCCAAGATTAACAACAAGAACAATGAGGATTTTAGAATGTTTAGGATTTTCATTATCGAAAAAAATTACTTTAAATGATGAAACTATTTTTAAACTTTTAAAAATGCTCTATAGATGTTGTATTTTAACATCACCAAGTGAAGGAGCAGAATTATTAGATTATTCGTTAATTGTGTTGTTGAAAGTTGTTGAAGTATTTTCAAATAGATTTGGATCTCTTGAATCTCTTCATAATTCAATCGGGTACTGGATTGGATGTCTTTTATCTGATGACAAAAAAGCTGAAATAGGTAAGGATTGTTTTATTGGAATTTATAAAGATTGTTATTTAAATTGATTTTGTAATTTATGCATAATATTTAAAAAAATAGATTGGCATTAAAGTTTTTTGCAGATTGCATGTAATGTTTACGGAAATTAGTTGAGATTAAAATCGAATATGCAAATTGCGTGCAATGTTTAGGCAGATAAGTTGATATTAAAGTGAAAATCAAAACTTGCAGTTTACGTGCAATATTTAAGTAAATTAATATTAAAATTAAAACTTGTAGATTAGATGCAATGTTTAGGTAAATTAATATCAAAATCGAATATGCAAATTACGTGCAATGTTTAGGCAGATAAGTTGATATCAAAGTGAAAATTAAAACTTGCAGTTTACGCACAAGATTTAAGTAAATTAACATTAAAATCAAAACTTGCAGTTTGCGTGCAATATTTAAGTAAATTAATATTAAAATTAAAACTTGCAGTTTACGCACAAGATTTAAGTAAATTAATATTAAAATCAAAACTTGCAGTTTGCGTGCAATATTTAAATAAATTAATATAAAAATCAAAACTTGTAGATTAGATGTAGTGTTTAGACAAATGGATGTTAAAACCAAACTGAAATCTGCAATTTGCATGCAATGTTTGGGCAAGTTAATTATAATTTTTTAAATTTATAAAAATTTGAATATTAAAGTAGAATTTGCAATTTGCTTGCAATATTTTTCCAGACTCTGGTTATTGTTGAAAATTTAATTTGACTTTGATGTTGATCGTTTTATTGACCTAAATTTTGTATTATTAATTGTACTTTTTAGATGTTTTTTCATTATGTGTTGATGGTCCGACATCGTCAACGTCAAATCCAATTGAATTAATGTGTGGAGCTGAAATATCATCAATACCGGAAAATGATAGACCTAAAATAATTCTTGAAAGAAAAATAGTTCTTGCAAGATTTTTATCTCCTATTGTAGATGCATTATATAGATCAGGAATGGTCATTAGAGATCAACCAGTTCATATATCAACTCAATTAATATTTTTACCGTATTTAAGATCGACAGTATTATCTCAAAGATTAGGAGCGGCGTTGATGCTTAATTGTTGGTCCAGAATGTTCAGAAGACAAACAGTAAGACAAGTGTCACAAATATTTCCAGAATTGGTTGTTATTGAAGCAGTTAATGCTTTGAATTCTCCGCCGGAAGTTTTTAATGATGTGTTAAATAGTGTTCAGAATCTTACTCAAGAATGTAATGAATTTATGAGATACTGTAAAAGAAATGGAGCGAAAGAAGATGACATGCCCGATGGAGCTTTGGCAGATGAACTAGAAAGTTATACAAAAACAGCATATGATGCATGTATGAAGTACTGTAAAACACAAAATGTAAATCTTGTTAAACAAAGATTTGATTATATTACTCATTTAATTAAATCTACAAAAGCAACAATTAGAATCAACGCTAACAGAGTAAATGCACTTCTTGGATCTGCTTTGTTTTATTTTAATTATTCTCCACCGAGATTAACACCGATGATTAGACCGTTGATGGAATCGGCTGAAAATGAAGATCAAATTAAAATGGCAGAAGAAACGTTATTTGACAGTATTCCTATTATGTTAGTAATTAGTGCAAATAGAAATCCATGTCCACATGGAAAAGTTATAAAACAATTATGTTGTGGATTAATTTCATCTGAAAGTTATTGTCCATCAATTGAAAAATGGAATTGTTTGGATGAATGTACGATAATTTCTACAATGGTAATTGAAAATGACGAAAATTATTCAAGAGCGAAAAATAGTGAACTTGTATTAAATGCATGTTTTAGTCATTTGGGAATGGAATTTTTGAATATTTGTAAAGAATTTAAAAATTATTTAAATTTTGAAATAGATGAATCTAATATGGATACTACTTTATTTAATTTAGAAGTTATAAGATCAGTTTTTCATCAATGGAGACATATGCCAAATGAATCAGAAGCAAATTTAATTTCGAATTTGTTAAAAAATAAAAATTCAGCAATAAGATTCAGAATTTCAAGATTAATTCTAGAATTTGCAAAAGTTGATTTATTTGAAACGATGAATTTATTCTATAATAATTTAAATAATTTAATTAAAAATATAAACAACGATTTTGGAAGAGCAGGAGCAATAGAAGTATTATTTTTATTTTCGAATTTGGAAGATAAATTAGTTGGTGCAACATCGTTATTAGCCCCTATGGCATTTTCAGCAATAAGTGATAAATTAGAAAATATTAGAGAAATTGCTGCTGCGGCATTTAGAAAAATGGTGACTATTTTGCCGATTGAAAAAGAAAATTCAACATTTATGACGAAATATAGTAGTAATTTGACAGAAAAATATAAAAATAATTTAAATTTTTTAAATGTATTATCATCACCAGGAAATTTGCCACATTTAACAAAATTGGATATTCCTGAATTAAAAAATGAAGTTGATCTTAGAGGATATCAATTAGAAGGTATTACATGGATGATGTTTTTACATAAATTTGGATTAAATGGAATTTTGGCAGATGACATGGGTTTAGGTAAAACTCTCCAAACTTTGTGTCTTTTATCAATTGTGCATTTTGAAGAAGAAAAAAATTTTTCTTTAATTGTATGTCCGAAAACTTTGTGTAATCATTGGTGTAATGAATGGATGAAATACTTTAAAAATCAAAAATCACTAAGAAGGATAGATGAATTAGAAAAATCAGAGAAATATGCTGCTCCTATTGTTGTTGCAAGTTATGAAGAATTAAGACATCATAATATTTTAAGGTTGGTTTTTTTAAATAATTTTTTTGAAATTTTCGAATTTGTGCAAAAAAGTAAAAAATTATAAATTTAGTAATATGATGTTGAAAGTTATTTTTTTTAAATAACTTTGTATTAATGTTTATTTTTATTTTTTTATAAAATAATTTTTTGGAATTTTGGAATTTCTGCAAAAAAATAAAAAATTATAACTTTAGTAATATAATATTGAAATTCATTTTTTTTAATAACTTTGTATTAATATTTATTTTTAATTTTTAAAAATAACTTTTCGAAATTTTTGGATAAGGAATGAAGTTTATGAAATTTTTAAATTTTAAAAATAATAAATTTGACGATTTTATTAAAATTGATTTTTTGTTTTAAATTTGGAAAATTGTAAAATTTATTTTTTAATAATTGCAGAACTATGAGATGGAAATATATAATTCTTGATGAAGGTCACTGTATAAGAAATCACACTACTCAATTATTCGAAGTTGTTTCTAATCTTATTTCGAAACATAGATTAATTTTGTCTGGTACACCTGTTCAAAATTCTCCTGCAGATTTGTGGGCGTTATTTAGATTTTTAATGCCGGGATATTTGTCGACAAGAAGTTCGTTTCATCAGAAGTATATTAAGCCTATGTTAGCATGTAGGAATCCTAAAGCGACGGATCAACAGACGAAAGAAGGAGAAGAAGCTTTAAATCTTCTACATCGACAGATTTTGCCGTTTTTATTGAGGAGATTGAAATCGGATGTTCTTAATGAACTTCCGGATAAAGTTGTTCAAGATTGTTTATGTCAATTGACGGAAATTCAGAAAACTCTCTACAGTGCTGTTGTTGATAGATGTACATTAATGAGAGAAAAGAAAAAAGAAGGTTTGTTTTTTAAAAGTTGTAAAATTATATCAAATTGAAGATTTTTGTAGTTTTTAGAATTTTTGAAATTATGTAAAATTGAAGATTTTTGAAATTATTTAAAATTGAAGATTTTTGAAATTATTTAAAATTGAAAACTTTTGAAATTATTTAAAATTGGAAATTTTTAGAATTATGCAAAATTGAAGATTTAGGAAATTTTTAAAATTATTTAAAATTGGAAATTTTTAGAATTATTTAAAATTGAAAATTTTTTTAAAGTTTAGAAAATTTTTTTGAATTTTTGTAATTAATTTTTTTTCAGAAGATGGATCTTTTTCATTATCGGCTTTACATACTCTTATTTCTCTAAGAAAGCTGGTTGATCATCCGATATTGATCCAGGATATCCTTGAAAAATTGGATTTGAAAAATGGCTTTGATTTAAAAAAGAAAGAAAATCAAGTAAGTTTTGGAATTAATAATTTTGTATTTAAAATTATTTTTAGAGTCACGAACTTTCTGGAAAATTAATTGCATTAAAAGAAATTCTTGAAGAATGTCAAATAGGAAAAGATAAAAATAATGAAAATTTGGATAACTCAAATGAATCAGGAGTTGAAGTTCCATCAATATGTTCTCATAGAGCTCTTATTTTTTGTCAATGGAGAACAAGTGTGGATTTATTAGCTTATTATTTGGATAATGGAGAATTAGGTACTGGAATTTCATATTTGAGATTAGATGGTACTGTTCCACCAAGTGATAGACAAAATGTTGTTGATCAATTTAATCAAGATGAATCGATTGATTTGATGCTTTTAACTACTCATGTAAGTTTTTTAAATTATTTACTTTTATTTTGTGAAGATTATGGAGTTTTTAATTTTATTGATTTTTAGTCCTTAACGATACTGTAGAGATTTTTTAGTAATTTTATTGATTTTTAGTCTTTAAGGATACTGTAGAAGTTTTTAATAATTTTATTAATTTTTAGTCCTTAAGGATATTGTAGAGATTTTTGGTAATTTTGTTATTTTGTGTTTTTTAGAATCTGATAATTATGTAAGAGATTTTAGAATTTCAAAGATTTCTAAAATTTTGTAAAATTTAGTTGGAGATTCTAGAAAATTTCAAAAGTTTCCATAATTTTGATTTTTATGGGATTTTTGAAAATATTTGAGATTTTTTAGAATATTATAAGAAAATTTTCATTTAAAATAGAATTTTTGAAAATTCATATTAAAGTAATTTTATATTTTTAATATTTTATAAAAATTTAATTTTTAGATTGGTGGAGTTGGATTAAATCTAACAGGAGCGGATGTAGTGATATTTCTGGATCATGATTGGAATCCGGTCAAGGATCTACAAGCAATCGACAGAGCTCACAGATTAGGACAAAAAAGAACTGTAAATGTTTACAGATTAATAACTCAAGGATCTATAGAAGAAAAAATAATGAAATATCAAAAATTTAAATCAGATACAGCAAATGTTCTTGTTGGAGCAGATAACAGATCTTTAGGATCAATGGCAACAGATGAACTTTTAGAACTTTTTACTTTAGATGATGGAGAAAGTATTTCGAAATTTTCAAATAATGATGGACCAAAAGTTAAAAAACGAAAAACTGTAACATCACATAATATTGCAAACACAACAGGTAATGAAAAATGGAGTGTAGAAGAATTATGGGATAATTCTCAATATGAAGAACAACATTCTATTTCACAATTTTTAAAAAAATCTAATCTTTAAATAGCGGGTAAAAAATAAATATTTTTTTTTAAAATTTGTAAAACAAAAAAAAATGGAAAATTAAAGTTATTTAAAAAATAAACTTTTTAATTTTATTTGTATTTATTACTGTAGATTTTGAAATTTTTTCTAATATTCTAAAAGTTTTAAAATATTTAAAATTAATTTAATTACTTATTTCTAACTACAGTAATTCTATTTAGAAAAATTTTCTGTAATCAATTTTCTTGAAATAAAATATAAAATTTATGACAAACTCAACAATTAAAAACAAGAAGAAATTACGGTTCTCTAGTCATAATTAGACCATTTTCATAAAGAAGCTGAGCAAGTTTCATGTTAACCGATCTGCCACATTGAAGATTCTTGATTTTAGTCCAATAAGGATACTCAGCAAAGAGAACTTTCAATCCTTCAACCATTTTAACCGTTATAGGAATTGTCTTTACTACTTTGTTATTTGCCATTACACGACTATTATGCATCCGATGGGCCAAATAAGGAGAATCCTCACTTTCATATAGAATTCTCTGACCATGCATACGTATGAATCGAATTTCAGTATTTTTGGTAAAGTTCTCATCTGATTCACTACCAAACATGTTTTCATTACGTCCATAGATGCTCATTTTTCTTTCATTATCTGTCAACATAGGAGGAAGTGCAAGTTTCATAAACTCGCTAGCCATACGATCCAAAGCAGTAGGAATAGCAACCTTATAAGCTTCCGACAAGTCATCTAACAAGTTATTAACGATCGGCATAATCCTGAAACGTTTCTGTTTGAATCCACATTCAAATAAATTCAAAACATACTCAGTTTTGTAGTCATGACTGTAATCCAACGGAGCAACTCCATTCATCTCAATATAATGAGGAGGAAGAGACCGACGAGCAAGTAAACGAGTACGTCTAATACTTTCCCAAACATCTTCAGCCACAGATTTCAAAAGATGAGAAAACGTAATCTTATCACATAATGATACCGTAACATGAAGCGAATGCTTATTTCCAGTACTAGCAGAATGATAAAATCCTCGAGGAATATAAAGCATATCACCTTCTTCAAGAGTTCCTTCAAAAACAAGTTTCTTCGAAATCATATCTTGTTCAGTAAAGTTTCCACTTGGTTCATCCGGAAGAGCAGTTTCACCTTCAGAAGCCCAAACTCTCCAGTATTTTTTTCCTTCTACTTGCAAAATAAACGCATCAATGGCATCATAATGAGGAGCAAAACCAGCAGAATTAGCTGGAGTCAAATACGTATTAGCTCCAGCAAAACTATTCGTCAATTCCTGAAGAATTTCACATAGATACCATATTTCATCAGAAAATGATTGAGGATTGATGCATTGAATAGAATAACCAGATTTAACAAATGATTTTAATTGACGACAAAAAACTCTACCTTCTGGATTATGAGTCAATCTTCCACCATCAGCAGTATAGGAAGCAACGTTAATATTCTCACCGTAATTAAGTTCGTTATTCTCAACCATGTGTAAAAGTCCATCACTAGAGAACAATCCTTTGAAATAATTCTTGTCTCTACGTGAAACATGAAGAACAACTCTTTGGAAGATATATTTGTAAAAGTATCTAGCTTCCAAAGGCGCAACCATCCACGACAGAGCATCTTCAGCAACTTCCACTGAGTGAGTTTCGGTTAATTTCTTCTCTGTAAACTTGAAAGGACGGAAAACACCAGAACGAGATTTTGGAGCACTTGTACGATCAAGAGAAAGAAGTCCACCATTATCAACTTTAGTATCATATCCTTCAATACTGCAACCAATACGACCATGAGCACGGAATTGATCACTAACATCAGATGGAACCATATTTTCTTCTTCATCCAAACCCTCATCTTCATCACCTTCAATATCATCGTCATCATCTTCACCGCTTATTTCATCTTCGTCATTATCATCATCCTCATCAGTAGATAACATTTGAATATCATCTTCATCAACAATAAACCCATCCAAATCTTCTCCATCATCACCATCTTCAGCATACAGTTCTTCTTCATCATCAGATGCAAGTTCTTCAAGATCATCAACTGGACCAGTAACTTCATTTTCAGCATCAGATTCACCATCCGATTTAGAAGATTTCGATTCATTATCATTTTCTTTTATTTCTTCCGGTTCTTTAGGACGAATTGAACTAATAACCTGATCAATTTCATCATCACTATTTGGTTCTTGATTAGAAAAACCTTCTTCCATTCCAAATCCTAAGTCCTCAAGATCGAATTGATCAGACCCATCAGATTCAAACAAAACGTCTTCATTGAAATCAAAATCTCCTGACCCATCATCATCTTCGCCTTCATCAACGTCCTCAGCATTCGAATCTCCACTATCATCACTATATTCTAATTCAGTATCCATTTCTTCTGATGGACTTTCATCGCCACTAGAATCATAGAAAATACCACCACTTATAAGTGATTCAAGTCTATGTCGTATAGCAGAAGCTCCAAATTCGTTGCCACTTTCAGCAGAATCTTCATCACTACCATTATCAATTTTTGCTCTTTTCGGGTTTCCATCTTCATCAGGACTTTCAACGATATAATTGGTATCATCAGGGTCACTATCATCTTTTCTCTCTTCCACTGGAACTAGAGCAAGTTGTTGCTGTGCACGTTGAGATGCTTTTCGTTTCCTATTATTCGCTGTTAGTTCAGTCTCTTCTGGAACTTCCTCATTTTCTTTTCCAGATTCTTCTTGACGTTCTTTCGATCCATTTACCATTTCTGGAGTTTCTTCAGCTTTCTTCTTTTTGTTTCTTCTCTTTCTCTTCTTCTTCCCTGTTGGAGTAGATTCTTCATTTTGAACGACCTCATCGTCTGATTCTTGTTCTGCTGAAGCCGGAGTTCCGTTGGTAACAGGTTTAGGAGATTCAGAATTCTCTTTTTCCATTGATTCTTGTTGCTTCTTTTTCTTCTTATTCTTGCGTTTTTTCTTCTAAAACCAAATTGTTTTACAAAAATAACACCACTAATAAAACCTACTTTTGAAGGAGTAGCTTCAGAAGCAGTTGTAGCGATACTGTTATCAAGATCCTCTTTTTTCGCATGACCATTGGCCGGTTTATTTTCTTTTTCTTCTTCTTTCTTTTTCTTCAACACTTCTGCTAAAATATTTCTATATTTAATTTAATATATAAACCACAATAAACAAACCCGCAGATATGCCTTCAGGTTCTGCATCTCCAGAAGCCATAGATCTTCTTTTTTCTTGAGCTTCTCTCCGTTTCTGACGCATAGATTCCGTGACATCCTCTGGCGTTTTAGGTTTCGCCATCTAAAAAACATAAAAATTAACAAAATTAAAAGTAAAATCTAAAAATTCCCAGTAGGAAAGAAGAAAACCAAACAAAATCATTTCGACAGAGTTCAAGTATTGCACATTGCGAAACACGATTTGGCGGGTCTTAAATTCGGTCCACGTTTTCAAATTTCGTTAAAATTCTGCACTTTTTCCAAAATGCCTCGTACTTGTTTCGTAACTGTTGGTACTACTGTATTTGATGATTTAATCAAAGCTGTTCTAAGTGATGAAACCAGAAAATCCCTAAAAAAAGCGACTATCGAGAAGCTAGTAATCCAATGCGGATCCGGACCAGAAATCACCAATTTCCTTCCAGAAGGTCTCAAAAATGAAGATGCCGGTTGTTTTGTCGGAGACGACGGACTTAAGGTTTGGTTTCATATATAAACCAAATATAAAAATTAAAGTCCTATTTCAGATTGAATTTTTTCGTTACAAAAAATCGATCCAAGAAGAAATGAAAGCTGCTGATCTAATTATCGGTCATGCTGGTGCCGGAACAGCTCTTGAAGTCCTCAAATTACAGAAGCCAATGATAGCAGTCATCAATGACAAACTGATGAACAATCACCAAACTGAACTCGCTGATCGACTAGCTGAATTGGGCCATATCGTTAGGACAGTTCCGTCGAAGTTGCACGAAGCCTTGCTGGATGACCGACTTTTCAAGCCGGAAATCTTCGAACAATCCCCACCAAATCGGTTTTCTAATTATTTGACTGAAAAACTCGGGTATGTAAACATTGAATAATACAAATCACTTTCAATTGCCAATAAATAGGAGCAGTTTTATTTTAATAAACAATCCGCTCAAAAACAAACAACGATAAAGTATTCAGAGAATTAGCGTCCTCCAGCTCCACCAACTCCGTCGTCAGCAGCTTCTCTGGCTTTCTTCTCACGTTTTCCGGCGTAAATCTTGTCAGCACGCAGACGACGCAAGTGACGGTAGACCTCGAACTTCTTGAGAGCATCAGAAAGAGCCATTTCAGTGACAGGAGTGGGTTCATTTCTGACGGGCAAGATGGCTCCACGAAGCTGAGTAGCGAGCTTGATTTCTTCAGCGGTGGCATCACCCTTCTTTGGCTTGCCAGCTTTCTTCGGGAAGACAATCAACCGAGCCTTGTATTCCTTGATGCGACGGACATTCTGCTCGAGAGATTCAACTGAGGCGTTGGTGCGGCGGAAATCGACAGCGATACCGAAAGTACGGGCTTCGACGACGGAAACACCGGCAGCCTTGAGTTCTTGGAGGGTGAATCCACGTCCCAAGCGGACACGGGTGTTGTATCTGTTGGTCGCACATCGGACGGCAGGACGAAGAAGACCACCAGCGGGACGGGGGGCGATAGCCTTGGCCTTAGCAATACGAGCTTGACGTCTACGGTACTTGCGGGCTGCTTGGTCGAACCAAGTCTTCACTCTACGTTGCCAGTGCTTGCGGAAATGGTTGCTTGGAATAGCATGATTACCGTGAGGTGCCATATTGGATGTTTCCTGACGATTTAACCCTAAAAGCAACAATTCAATGCCTTGAAAAAAGAAAATCACGGAGAATCGATGGGAACTGGGGGAAACAGCACGAAACGGAGGAAATACAAAACGAAGGATTTCATATATTAAAGGCGGCTAAAAGGATTGGAAATCTGTACAATAGTGTTGGTATGGTACTGAGGATTAAATATAGGATGAAGCAAAATAAAAAAGTAGAAAAAACCAATGGAAATCGAGGAAATATGAAGGAGAAACGACAGCAACAACGGAGAAATGATTTTAGGGCGCAACGGTAACCGAGTGCGAGTGAGCGACTGGCGTTCGGGCTCTTTTGCCAAAGCGCCAAATTCAAAAAATGCAGAGTCATTCGAGCTCTGAAATTTCTTTTCGAAAATCATATCCCGCGATTTATCTTTTTTATTTATTTTTATTTTTATTATTTTCTTATTTCTAAACTGTAGTCAGACCCTGAAGATGGTATTTTAAATGTTATTATAGTTTTTTGGCGATTTTTGAAGTTTGTTTTTGTTTTTTAGGATTTTGCTGAAAATTTTGATTTTTCCTAAATTTTGTTTTTTTAAATTTATTTTTATTGTTATATTTATAATTTCCATTTCATCGTGGTTAATGGGGTAGTTTGTTAAGTTGAGGTAATTTGGGTGATTTTATTGATGAAATTTCTAATTTAATTTTTTCAAAGATGATGAAATTGATAAATTTTGGAAATTTTCATATAAAAATATCCAGTGATTTACTGTAACTATTATTTTAGGAAATGTAATAAGATAGGAAATGTTGTATTTTTTGTTTTTTGTAATTATAAAAATCGATTAAATGACACATGGCTCTGAAGTTCCAGAATTTTCGAATAATATCGAAAATTTCAATTTAAATATTTTTGTATTTTCAGAATTAAAAATTTCGATGAACATATTTTAGTTACTTTTTACGTGTTTTTGGGGAATTATTTTGATTTTTCTCATTTTAGGACGTTTACGGTGATTTTCGTTTTCAAAAATTACTGTTTTTTATTTTCTATCTTGATGCAGCTGAAAAATCCTCGAAGAACTTGCTGATTTTCCTTAGTCTACTGTACATTTAATAAGAATACCGATGATCTTGAAGAATTTTTCCGAAAAAAACTCATTGCAAAAACGAAAAAAATTACTTCAATGACATGGATGAAATTTGTGAATTTTACTGATATTTTTTATTATGGAAAAATCCAAGTTACGAAATCGAACAAGATCGATTTTTACATTTCTTTGAAAAATCCTGAATTAGGAAAAACTTAAAAATTACTTTCCAGATAATCAAATGCAGAAATTAAAAGGATGAAAATCAACAAAACATCCTCGTGACCTTAACAACACTAAGTCGAATTTCTTGTGTCGACGGAATTGAAGGTAAAAAAGAGGAATAAGAATAAAGAGAAAACCAAAAAATACCAGTTCTGCCGCCCACGTAAAAGAGGAAAAACGGAGAAAGAAGAAGAAAAGAGGAATAAGAATGAAGAGAAAACCAAAAAATACCAGTTCTGCCGCCCACGTAAAAGAGGAAAAACGGAGAAAGAAGGGTCTCGCAACGAAAAGAAGAAAACGTGGGAGGGAAAACTTGTAATTATTATTATTATTGTATTTTTAAGCGATAAAATCTTTGTGTTTTTATATTTTTTGGCTGCGATTCGTTACTATCTACATCCGGTCCCGTTCAGTAGAAGAAGTATAAACTCCATAAATCTCTTTTTACACTTGGATATTTTTTGTTTTTCAAATATTCTCGAAAATATTTATTTTTAAAATCCCAGAACACCATTTTCAACAAAAAAAAGACTATCCAAGGATATCATATATCCTACATCAAGGACTTCAACAACGATTGTCCTCGTTACCGTATCTACTAAGAACTTCGAAATCTCCACGATCAAAACATCCCAAATCTCATTTCCTCAGGAATCAAAAATAAAAAATTCCAATTTATCTAACTTTGGAAAAACTACAACTAAAATTTACAAAAAACACCGAGCTAAAAAACTAGACTTAAAAAATGCAATAAAAAAGTCGAAATTCTATGTACACCCTTCAGAAGCCCTGTGACACGCCTTCAAATCCGTAAAGCAATGATTAGGCTAGACTATCTACAAAAATCAGGCAATTCTACAGTACATCTATTCTGTTTTTGATGGTTGTTGGAGTTCAACTATTGACGAAACTTCTCCCATTGCTCTTGTTTTACGTTCTCGGAAGATCAACGGAGCTCCAGGTTGGACGAATTCCGGTTTTCCAGAAAACTTGAACTTGACTGTAGTGTACGTTCCTGGACGAACTTTCTTGTCTTCTGAATCCACATCCACCAAGATTGCCGTTCTTTTCAAAGACCCAATGAAAACTGAAAAAAATCATAAAATTATAAAATTCTTTTGAAATTTCTTTGAAAAACTAAAAATTTAGGTAAAAATCGAAAAAGACGAGGACATTTATTGGTAGTCGATTACCAAATATACATTTTTTGATTTCCACTCGCTTCTGCAAGGAATTCAAAATCTCAAAAAACAAATTTTTGAATTTTCAATAAACTTCCAAAATTTAGGTAAAAAAACGCGAGTCAAAACCGAGCGAGTTCATTCTAGTGGCAAATGCCAGTTTTTCCATCTTCATAGAATCGCTCGCTTCTGTGCGGGAATTCAAAAACCCCAAAAATCCATATATCAATTTCCAAATATTTAAAATTGAAAAACTTACTTGTTCCTTGGAAACCAATATCCAACACATTACCAGGATGGAAAAACAGGAAAAATTTAGCTTCAAATTCCCAACAACAAGTTCCAGGAATATTTTCAGCGATCATGACCATTCCTCTATGTAATGTTATTTCGTCATTGTCGAAATTCACCGCTATACTTGCCGCTTCTCCTGGAGTTATTGAAAAAACAGGTTGCTTATTTCTTCTAATACTTCCGACACGTCCTTCTTGATATTCGCCTGTCCTCAAAGGCCCAATCTTCATCCTATCTCCGACGTACAAGACACCTTCCGTCAGCAGTCCGCACACCACAATACCGACCCGCGGTACTTTAAAAATTTCTTCTATTTGGAAAAATGGAGACTTCTGGGATAGAGCTTTGCGTTCAATCGGAGTAAATCCAATAGGTGGCAGTACATTAAGAAAACACTTCAAGAGATCCATTCCATTCCCTGTAACTGAAGAAACAGTCAAAACTGGCGTGATATTGTCTCTTGTCAATGCCGTTGCCGCACTTATCGCTTGTTCTTTGGTCGAAACAACTTGTACATTAGATCCAGAAAGTCCTACGGATTGAATCAATTTCAGCGACCTTGCTGTTACCCTGAAAATCACGTCATTATAAATCATATATGAATTCCCAAAAATGGTCCCGACGCGAATTTCTAAAGTTTGTCAAAAACTAAAATATCCTACATTTTAATTTTACTTTAATAATTATTTCATAATCACTCATGTATGTAAAAATCATATATGAACTTCCTAAAAACAGTCCTGACGCGAATTTTTAAAAACTAAATTGGCCTAAAATTTTGATTTTACGCGGTGATTATTTCGTAATCAACTTTTTCTAATTATATTCTATCTAAATCTCTCCAAAATACTCCAGATTAAGGTATATGGAGTACGTGACTCTTTGCCCGTTCTTTAAGGGTAATTGTGATATATGAAATTGTCAGCAAATATCCAAAATCACACTAATCCTAGGTGCCTTACCCAACTTTGTTATATTTGTTTGGATTTCATATATCGAAATTGTATTTAGATAAACTTACAATTTAACTTGACGATCATCGACGCAGTCTACTTTGGTGACGACCAGGAAAGTCGGGATATTGAGGGCCATCGCCAGACACGCATGTTCTCTCGTCATCTGAGTCGGCCCTTGAGTTGCACTCACGACCAGCGCACAGTAATGAGGGTTATATCCGCATAATCCGAAGATCGTCGTCGAGATGTATTTACTGTCTCCAGCCAAATCAATCAAAGTCATCAATTTCGTCGACTGTTCCACGACTTCATCAAGACTGTTCTTCCTCGTGTTCAGTAATTCTCCATCAGAATTGAATCCTATTACGTCCAAACAGACAGAACTTGTTTTTCCTGACTGGAACTCATGGAGATAACGGAAGATGTTCAATCTGGCCGATCCTTTTCCATTGTCCAGTTTTCCACGAGAGAGAACCCCGCACAGGGTCGACTTTCCGACTTCAGCACTTCCCAAGATTGCCAACCTGAAAAAAACAACAATCATAAAATCATATATCATCACATATTATAAAAATCATATATGAACTTTTCTAAAATTGTCTCGAGGGGAATTTCTAGAACTTGTTAGAATTTAGTCTATGTGATAATTTTAATTTTTGTAATTAATCATATATTATAAAAATTATTTCCCTAAAATTGTTTTAAAGGGAAATTTCTAGAACTTGTTAGAATTTAGTCTACGTGGTAATTTTGAATTATTTCGTAATTAATCATATATGAACTTTTCTAAAATTGTCTCGAGGGGAATTTTCAGAACTTGTTAGAATTTAGTCTATGTGGTAATTTTGATTTTTTTAATCTTATAATTTCGTAATTAATTATATATTGTAAAAATTACATATGAACTTTCCAAAAAACAACTGGGTGCGAATTTCTAGAAGTTTTCAGAAACTCAAGTAGCTTACGTGACAATTTCGATTTTATGTGATTTTCGCTATTTTACATCACTTCATACATATGATTTTCGTAATATATAATCAATTACGGATTTTCTTATGAAATTCTCCCAGTAGAAATTCCCAGAACTCGGTTTTGGGTGATTTTTACAATTTCGTACGACTTTTAAAGTAATTTTTGAGAATATATCCAGTTTAGATGGATTTAGGGACTTCCAGATCGAAGTATACAAGGCACACAACCCTCTACTTCCTAGGATTAATTTCCACATGAATATCCCAGAAATCCCGACTGAAAATATTTTTAAAATTCCGAACATACCGTATCTGGAGAAATGGCTGATTGTCCGGGACCTTCCTGACCAAGACTTCAGTGACGTAACGTTTTTCGGAATCCCTCTCAGTTGAAACTTCTCGTTGACTAAGAACACTGAAACTTGCGTTGATGTTCTCGGCGATTCTGTGGAGGCATTTCAATGATTCATCCATTTCGTTCTGGACAATTCCCGTCAGACTGCCGTCGTCGTCGACGCCGATTTCGTAGATGGCTTCTCCTTGACCTTCACGTAGACGCCATTTCATCTGAGTCGTCAAGTGGTGGATTCTTTCATTGGACAAATCACATAATTTCGTTTTGTATTCGACGTTGCCCAAGTCTGATTCCGGCGGCAATCCCAGAGCGTCCTCCGAACGTGTCTCGTTCGCGTTCAAAGTCGCCGTGTGTTCTGGAAACGAACTACTGAAGATTCTTGCTCTTTTTTCGTTTGTGAAATCCGTTAACATAAAATCCATCTTGTTAATAATCCGTCAATATCGATGTTAGTAGACGGTAAGTAGACAAAAATCAGTTTTTTTATATTCGAGTTATCATCCGGACCTGAAATTCAAAACTTAAAAATTTACAACGGATATTTCGATTTACGTAAACTCGGCGCGTGACACAAGTCTTAGTAAAAAGTAAAAAATAAAAAATAATCAAACAAGTTGCAAAATGAAAAAATCAGTTTTTTTTGAAAACTTGACTAGGCAGCAAGACGAAAGATCATAAGAAAAAATAAATAATAAATTTAAAAAAAAATCAAATAATTTAAAAAAAATATAAAAGTTAATTTATTTTTTAATTTAAAAAAAATCAAATAATTTTAAAAAAATATAAAAATTAATTTATTTTATAATTTTTAAAAAATCAAAGATTTCATAATTTTAAATTTCTTCGAAAATTTACTATTTAAATAAAATAAGATAATTAATGAAATATTTTTAGAAATTTATAAAAATCAAAAATTTTCAACTTTAAATTTTAAATTTTCAACTTTAAATTTTAAATTTTAAATTTTTAGTTTTTAATTTTTAAAGAACTGTAACAGTTCGGAAAATGACACGATAACTACATGAATGATAAGTGCGAAACTGAACTGCAATTTTCTCAGTCCATTAAATCACGAAACAGATGGCGATTTCGAAATCGCTACCGAAAAAGAATGAATAATGTAGTTTGAAAATTTTGTCAGATTGTGCAATATCTACAAACCAAACTACAACGTCCCAGATTTACATAAATTTAAAAACATTTTATTTCATTTTAAAAAACTTAAATTTCATATAACTTTTAAAAATTTATATTTAAAAAATTCAAATTTATTTACTTTAAAAAAGTTAAATTTACTTAATTTTTAAAAAATTTGAATTTCTTTAATTTTTAAAAATTTTAATTTAATTAATTTTAAAACTTATCTAATTTCTAAAAAATCAACAAAAATGAAAAGATAAAAACTAACTTATTATTGCGAAATATGGATTTCGAAATCATTGCTAAAATGATAAAAATGGTTTGATTATGTTTTTGGAAATTACGTAATGATATCAAAAAAGATGATTCATAATAAATATATTTATTTTATTCAAATTTTATAAAAATATTAAATATTTTCTAAATTTTTATATATTTTTTAAGTTTTTTTATAAAAATATTTAAAATTATTTTGAATTTTATATATTTTTTAAGTTTTTTTATAAAAATATTTAAAATTATTTTGAATTTTATATATTTTTTAAGTTTTTTTATAAAAATATTTAAAATTATTTCGAATTTTATATATTTTTTAAGTCTTTTATAAAAATATTCAAAATTATTTAAATAAATTTATAAAAATATTTAATATTTTAAAATTTTTTATAAAAATACATTTATACATCACCTAAATCACGTATATGATATTAAACATAAATGTAAAAAAACAAAGATCCTAATCCTGAAAATTGAACTGGATCTTTTTCAATTTCATTGTTATCGGAAAATTTCGAAATTTATCGAAAATAAAAATGATGCAATTCTGATTTTTCAAAATTATACAGTATCTAAATTTATAAAAATAAAACAACCTAGATTTAAATTTATCCAACAATTATTTAAATTTCATATAAAAAATAGTTTTTTTTAATTTTATATATAAAAAATAATTTTTAAAATTTTATATGTAAAAAATTTTTTTAAATTTTATGTATAAAAGAGGACTTTTTATAAATTTTCAATATTAAAATTAAATTATACCCTAGCTTTATGGTTATTTAGAAATCTCGAGAAATTCTGAAATTTACTAAAAAATAAAAATGATGCAATTTTGACGTCTTAAAAAATTACACAATGTCCAAAGTTATCAAAACACGGTTATTTAGACTTAAACACATTTAGTAATTACTTAAAATCCATATATAAAATTAAAAAAAGATCGACAAAGGATCAATTCTGGAATTCTATTGATTTGAGAAATAGCACAGCAAGGAACAACAGAAGCCGACCCCGCGTTGTTCGTTCCTGTGCGTCCGGACGTCCAGTTCGCTCGTCATGCTCTAAGTAGACACTATCCAAACCAAAAAATCAAACACTATCCAAATAAAAAATCCCCTAAAATTCATTAAATTTTGTGAAACGTTTATTTTGAACTCGTAAATTGAGCGGTAATTTGAGATTTGTTTTTTAATATTGCTGCTTCTGGGGGACCGGGTGGAGGGGTTGGGACACGAAATGGACCCGGTTCGGATGGGGTTCCGAGTAGTACGGTGGAGGCAGATCGTAATTGTACACCGGATTGGCTAGAAAACACAGTTTCAATATATGAAATTTAAATTTAAAACACTCACCCCCGGAGGCGACGGAGTAAGCGGGGTACACCGTCACGACGTTCGATCTTCTTTGATTTCGCCAATATGGGAAATAATATTGTTGTCTAAAGCACAAACTGAATATCATCAAAATTATAAATATCAATGGAACAATAAAAAAGAAAAAAAACCACCAGCCATGCATTCTGAAGTTGATCAATAAGTTGAGGACCGCGGAAAACGCAAACCTGAATCCCACTCCGGAAGAGGGCCCGGAGTGTAAACAAGGTCGCGCATTTCACAACAGGCGAGTCATCCACCAATAAACAGACCTGTGATAATCTGAAAAATCCACTATATTTGAAAAAAAAATATTACAAAATCTTCAACATGATTTTTTAAAATTCCCAATATTACTATTATGGAAAATAAAAATAAATCTTGCAAAAAATGGTTTCGAAACAAATTTTGGAAATTTTTAAAGAAATCGAAAATCAGTATTATAAACAAAAACAAAGTTTCGAAATTCTCAACAGAGCTTTTTAGGATTTTTAGAAAGTAATAAAATCGTTATTATACAAATATAAATTACCACGAAAAAGTCCTAAAGCGAGTTTTTAGGATATTTTAGAAACTTTAAAAATTATAAACCTTAAAAAACAAACTTTCGAAATTTTCAACACGATTTTTTAGAAAATTTTAAAACTTGAAATTTTACATATTTTCAGAATCGAACTATCATGAAAATAAAAATGAATAATATTACGAAATTATTTCAAAACGAGTTTTTAGAATATTTTAGAAACTTTAAAAATTACAAAACTTACAAACCTTAAAAAACTAAGTTTCGAAATTTTCAACACGATTTTTTAGAAAATTTTAAAACTTGAAATTTTACATATTTTCAGAATCGAACTATTATGGAAATAAAAATGAATAATATTACGAAATTATTTCAAAACAAGTTTTTAGGACATTTTAGGAAATTCGAAAATCATGATCATTACGTATTTATATAACTTTCGTCATTTTTCACCACAGAAGAAACTCAAGTAATTGGATTTGTAGATTCTGAATATGACGTCAGAATTGAAGGTCAGTCTTCAGAATCCGCCTTTAGGACACGACTTCAGAAGTCGATGTCCGAAAAAGTCGAAAATCTCAAGTGGTAGATGTTATTTAAAAAAAACTAAATTTATTAGAACTTTAATTAATGAAGTTGTGGAATTTCAAACTTCAGAATCCGGGATTCTGAAGGCTAATCTCCAATTCTGACGTCAGATTTGAAATCCAAAGATCGTAAAAAACGAAAATTTACAAAACGGTCTCGACACGAATTTCTGAAACTCAAAATTCCAGGTTTCGGATTTTAATTTTTAAATTTTTCATCGAATTTCAAAAAATTTTTATAAAAATAAAAAAATCACGAAATAGTCTCGACACGAATCTCCAGGCTTTTTGGAAAATTTCCGAAATATTTAATAATTTCAAAATTTTCAAAGATTTATAAAATTAAAAAAATTATTAAATTCTAAAAACTAAAAAATTCCATTCGAGAAACAAGCCTAAAACCAGGCCAGTTTTTCCATATTTTCTTCTTTGATGCTCTCACAACGAAAAAAACCTTCAAACTGCAAAAATCGCGTCGACTTTTTTTGTTTCATTTGTGCCTTCTGAATTCTTGTTTTTTTTGTTTTTTTATTCAGAATTCCAGCTATGACTCGGTACGACAACGAACACTTCCTGGAAGAGCTAAAGAAGCTGTTTCAAAAACCCAAACTCGGCGGATCTCAGTCAGTCTCAATCACGATGAAGCCTTGTGAGTTTTGGAAACTTTCCATATATGGATTTCCGTCAATTTAATCCTTTCAGATGATGGAAGGACGAAACCAGTTCCAACAGAGCCTTCTGAAGGACATAAGCATTCTGTAGAGCATTTGTGTTTGTTCAGAGCTCAGTGTGGAAGCAAGAAGATTAGCACAATCGTAAGTATATCCCTTGTTTTCCTCCTGGTCATTCTGATTCCACTTTTACAGGTCCATGCCAAGGAAGTGAACAAATTCCAACTGGCTTATTCACACGTTTTGTTATCCAATGCCGAGAATCTGAAGAAGAGCAAGAAGAAGCCAGGGAAGAAAAATGAAAACGTTGCTTGATTTTTGTTTATTAAATTGGGTTATTTATTATCATGGTTGAATAAGAATGTAAATGATTCAGTAAAACTCCCAATATCTTCTACATCCTGAGTAAGATGAGAAATTTAAGGAAATTTCGACTTTAACAAATTCGTAGATGGTATTTTTTTATAAAAATGGATATCTGATGGCTATTTCTATCTTCTTTTAGATGAACTTCCTGAAAACCAGCATTTGGACGGAATTTAGGATGGTAATTGACGACTTTACCTGAGACGTTTAAAATTTTTTGAATGTGGTTTTTATTTTTTCATGATTTCGATTTTCTGGTTCTCTAGGATGCATAACTTAATTAAATTAAATTAAATCAAACAAACGTTCAAAATTACGAAATTTTGAATTTTTTAAATTTATATTTTTACAAATAACCTAAAAAAATAAAAATTACAAATTATTTTTAAATTTTTATTGAAAATATTTTTAATAAATTTTTATTTTCAAACTTTATTTATTGAAAGCTCCGTTAAAATCACAATTTTCGTTGTTTACATTCCTCAAGCAACCAAGTAAGGAGCGGACATGAGAATGGCGATGGTGGTGGTGATGATGAAGACAGTAAAAATGTAAAGACAAAACCTGTCTACTACTGTAGCTGCGAATTTCCATTGATTCGAGGCACTGTCGTCTCTTTCGGTTTCAATTATCTGTTTTGTGACTATTTTCAGTTCGTTGTGGATTCTTTGAAGCAACAATATCGTGGCCTGATTCGTCAGTTCGATCTGGGTCGGTTTCGGACCAGGAGTGGCGAATACTGTAGATTCGAAACTAGAAGTGATAAGACTGGTCTTAGTGCCTCCATTCATGAATCCATGAAGTCTCCTCTCAATGTCGAAGGAGGACTTTCTGGAGCCAGTTTCGGTTTCTTTGATGTTCCTCATCAAAGATTCGCTGTGACGTTTCAGTTTTGAGCAGGGCAACAAAGGAGGTAGAGTGGACCAGGTCAAATGGACTCCAGGTCTTTCCATCCGAAGGATATACGGTAGCCAGTAAAGGAGGATGGTCTTCGTCTAAAAAACAAAAAAAATAAAAAAAGTAAAAAAAGTCGAAAAAATTAGAAAATTAAAAAAAATTAAAAAAGATTAAAAAAGTTTAAAAAAATAAAAAAAGTTAAAAAAAATTTAAAAAGGTTAAAAAAGTTTAAAAAAATTAAAAATTTAAAAAATTTAAAAAAATAAAAAAGTTTAAAAAGTTTAAAAAATTTAAAAAAGTTGAAAAAATTAGAAAAGTTTAAAAATTTAAAAAAGTTAAAATTTTTCAAGAATTATCTCGCTTCAGAAGATTATTCTACGAAAACAAAATGTAAATTTTGAATATCTATTTTAAAAGTTTTGATTTGATATACAAGTTATAAATGATTTTGAATAAAATTTAATTTTTAATATTTTATAATTTTTTTACCTTCGGAGTCATCTCGTGGGTTTCAGGAGTCCTGTAGTGCAGATTCAGCACGTATACTGTAAATACCGTACTGGCAGTGACGACGATCATACAGCAACTGAAGAAGATTCCCAGCAACGGCACAGCTTCGCTCGTGGGAGGAGACATCTCTGCCAAGATCCCCAAAAAGAAACAAATCGACAACAATACCGTAATTTCTGTAAAAAATTATTAATTTTATTTAATTTAAAATTATTTACGAAGAGTAATTTTTTCTCCCGCTTCTGGAGGCAGTGTGAAAGTGAGCAAAGACATCGCGGTCATCAGAATACACGGCATGATCAGGTTGAACCCATAGTAGAGAGTACGTCGTTGCATGTGGATGTAGAAGGTCAAGTCCGGGTAGGGCTCCTGAAGTCGAGAAATTCAAATTTTAAATAAAAAATTAATTCTCATCAAACAAAAATAAAATTTTCAAAGGATCATTAACCAAAATCAAAAAAAAAAAATTTTCGCGTCGGGACCAAGTTTTTTTAAATGAGAATTTTATTTGGATTTTTATTTTAAAAAAACATATTTTAAGTCACGGTCCTGATACGAATGATTTTTGATTTACTTTTAATTTTAAACTTGAAAATGATCTTTAAACATCATTCGCGTCGGGACCAAGTTTTTAAAATGAGAATTTTATTTTGATTTTTATCTTAAAAAAAACACATTTTGAGTCACGGTCTTAACATAAACAAAATTTAATTCACTTTTTGATTATAAGCTAAAAAATTAACAACACTCTAAAAATCATTCGTGTCAGGACCAAGTCTATTATTTTCTAAAGAAAAATTTCGAGTAATGGTACCAACATGAAAAATTTTATTTTTTCCAACACCATGAATTTAATAATTTTTAAAAATCATTCATGTCAAAACTATTTTTAAAGTTAATTAAAATTATTATAATTATTTAAATTTTTAAAATTATTTAATTTTTTTAATTTCTAAATTATTATAATTTTTAAAATTATTATAATTATTTAAATTTTTAAAATTATTTAAATTATTTAATTTTTAAAATTATTTAATTTTTTTAATTTCTAAATTTTTAAAATTAAAAAAAAATATGCCCTAAGGCAATGATATTTGATTTGTTTTTCGACCACGAGTTTGTTAGTGATTTTTTAATCCTGATGATTGACAACTTCCAGTTCGACAATTGATGACTTTTTTTAGATTTTTTGAATAAGTATATTTTTAAAAAATTATTAATCCACCTCGTGATTAAAAATAAATATTTTCTGTTTTAGAACTAGAAATATTGAATTTCGAATTTTTGGACAAACTTTGAACTAATTCAAATTCAAAAATCGAAAAAATTAAATTCAAATTTAAAATTCGAAGGTCGGAATTCTGAAGATTTTAATTCAAATCCGAATTATTTCAAACTAAAAATTTAAAAATTTAAATTAAAAATTAAAAAATTAAATTAAAAATTTAAAAATTAAATCGAAAATTAAAAAATTTATATCAAAAATTAAAAAATCTAAATTGAAAATTAAAACATTTAAATCAAAAATTAAAAAATTTAAATTGAAAATTGAAAAATCTAAATTGAAAATTAAAACATTTAAATCAAAAATTTAAAAATTTAAATTGAAAATTGAAAAATCTAAATTAAAAAATTTAAATCCGAATTATTTCAGTTTTTATTAATTTTGAACTGATTTGAGTTCAAAGTTAGTATTTTGACTTGAAATCGCTTTTTGAATTCGAACTAGTCCAAAATTGATTCAAAATCAAGTTTGAATTTGGATTTTTGAATTTTCGAATCGAAGTAATTAAGTTTGAATTTGGATTTTTAAAATTTCAAACTCGAATTCTTAAGTTTGAATTTGGATTTTTCGATTTTCGAATTTAAACTAGTCCAAAATTGATTCAAAATCAAATTTGAAAATCGACAATTCTGGTCAAGACCAATGATTTTTGATTCACTAAGGAGATATTTCAGATAGTGGTCTTAATACAGAAAATTCTTAATTTTTTAATACCATAATCCTTAGCATCAATCGCGATGAACCCAATAGCTTTTTTAATTTCCTAAAAAATCGAAAATAGTGGTCCCAAAACGAAAAATAATTAATTAGTTTAAAAAAATATAATAATTGATTTTTAAACATCATTCGCGTCGGGACCACTATTCTTCAATTTAAAACTTTTTAGATATAACTTTCGACAATGGTCCTGACACGAAAAACAATTAATTCGTTTTAAGACCAAAAATATAATTAACTTTAAACATCATTCGCGTCGGGACCACTATTCTTCAATTTAAAACTTTTTAGATATAAATTTCGACAATGGTCCTGACACGAAAAATTTTCAATTCGTTTTAAGACGAAAAATATAATTAACTTTAGACATCATTCGCGTCGGGACCACTATTCTTCAATTTAAAACTTTTTAGATATAACTTTCGACAATGGTCCTGACACGAAAAACAATTAATTCGTTTTAAGACCAAAAATATAATTAACTTTAAACATCATTCGCGTCGGGACCACTATTCTTCAATTTAAAAATTTTTAGATATAACTTTTGATAATGGTCCTGACACGAAAAACTTTCAATTCGTTTTAAGACCAAAAATATAATAATTAATTTTAAAGCATCATTCGCATCGGGACCACTCTTCTTCAAATTGAAACTTTTTTTAGATATAACTTTCGACAATGGTCCTGACACGAAAAATTTTCAATTCATTTTAAAACAAAAATTTGTATTTTTTATAAAATTTTAAAATAACTTACTGGACAACAATCATAAAACTTCTCGGATCTGGATACTGTAGTCATGGGCAAAAGCCATTCTCCATTAGGGAGGTATTCTGAAATGTCAAATCCGCCCTTTGCCGGCTGCAGATCCAATTTGTAACCATCGTAAGTCCAGGAACCGAATTTGAAAAAACACGTTTGACGATCGAAAGGAAAATACTAAAAATAATTTTAAAAATTATACTGTAAAAATTAAAATTACTTTAATATCGATTTTGCAGCTAATTTTAAAAATACCAGGCGGGATCCAACTGACATCTCCGGTGTGATAGACCACCATGTTCGTAGGATATGTGGAATCAAAATTAGGATCGACACTGTTGTACAACAGAACCTAAAAATCGAAATTTACATAATTTATAAAAATTTACATAATTTATAAAAAATTTCATAATTTACAATAATTTATATAATTTACAAAAATTTACATAATTTATAAAAAATTACATAATTTATATAATTTATAAAAATCTACATAATTTATAAAAAATTACATAATTTATAAAAATTTACATAATTTATATAATTTATAAAAATTTACAAAAATTTACATAATTTATATTATTTACAAAAATTTATATAATTTATAAAAATTTACATAATTTACAAAAATTTCCTAAATTACTGTATTATTTTAAAAATAAATAAAAATCTTTAAAAACATCTAAAATTAGATTTTTACAAAAATCAAAATTCGCATAATTTTCTAAAATAAAAATAAAATAAATAATAAAAAATTTAATTAATATAAAATATTTAAAAAATTTTTTAAAACAAATTTTGCAAAAATTAAAAATAAAATAAATAATAAAATTTCAATGCAAAGTATTTTTAAAAATGGGATTTCGAAATTTTGCATTAAATTTTTTTAAATTTTAAAGAATTTTATTAATTTAAAAAAACTTACATCAGGTTTCCAAATTTTTCCAGCAGGAAATCTGACGTCAGTAATATTACCGTATTCCTCTTTATCCCACCGAAGTTTGTAATCATTCCAAGTCTGAAAACAATTCAAAAAATTATTTTACAGTAATTTACAAATTTATTTTAAAACAAAAGTTAATTTTTGAATTCAAAAAATTAATCTTTTTAATTTTCTTTTTTATAAAAAATTATTTTACAGTAATTTAAAAATTTGTTTTAAAATAAAAGTTGATTTTTAAATAAAAAAAATTAATCTTTTTAATTATCTTTTTTATAAAAAATTATTCTACAGTAATTTACAAATTTATTTTCAAACAAAAATTGGTTTTTAAATAAAAAAAATTAATTTTTTTAATTTTATTTTTTAAAAAAAATTATTTTACAGTAATTTACAAATTTATTTTAAAACAAAAGTTGATTTTTAAAGTAATTCATTTTTAAAATTTAATTTTTCTTTATAAAAAATTGATTTTTTTTTAAATTTTAATTTTTAAATAAAAAACTAATTTTTTTAAATTTTAATTTTTAAATAAAAACTAATTTTTTTAAATTTTAATTTTTAAATAAAAACTAATTTTTTTTTAATTTTAATTTTTAAATAAAAACTAATTTTTTTTTAATTTTAATTTTTAAATAAAAACTAATTTTTTTTTAATTTTAATTTTTAAATAAAAACTAATTTTCTAAAATTAATTTTTTTCTTTTTTTAATTTGATTTTTTGGGAAAATTAAAACCCACATAATCTAGCCAAGCATTAACATGAACAATTTGATTTTTTTCATCCACATCGATAAGTTGCTGTAGAGACACCTTCAAGTATACTGTAACAGGCAAGGAATGGTTAGCCACAGGTCTTTCCAGGTTGTTGTAGTCCCTCATCAGGTCTTCATACAGTCTTCTTTCATGGTAACTACAGTAGACGAATTTTATCAAATTGAAAAAAATAAAAATTCCAAAATTCCTCAAAGATCGACGAGGCATTGTCAGGAAATTTACATAAATCTAATCCATAATATGGTAGTTTTCGAAGATCCAGAAGAAGCTTCTGGAATCCTAAAAACGGATGAGCAATGTTCGATTCAATTTATTTCTCGGAAAATAAAGAAGATTCAATTTTATAAAAAGCTAGGTGGTCTCTGGGGTCCTCAAATTACTCAATTTCTGAATTTCTGAGTTTCTAAATTTTTAAATTACTCAATTTCTGAATTTCTAAATTTCTGAATTTTTAAATTACTCAATTTTTAAAATTTTTGAATTTCTAGATTTTTTGAATTTCTAAATTTTTTGAATTTCTAAATTTCTGAATTTCTAAATTTCTGAATTTTTACATTACTCAATTTTTAAAATTTTTGAATTTCTAAATTTCCGAATTCCTAAATTTCTGAATTTCCGAATTTCTGAATTTCCAAATTTCCAAATTTCTAAATTTCTGAATTTCTAAATTTCTGAATTTCCAAATTACTCAATTTCTAAATTTCTAAATTTCTGAGTTTTTAAATTTCTGAATTTCTAAATTTTTACATTATTCAATTTCTAAATTTCCAAATTACTCAATTTCTAAATTTTTGAATTTCTAAATTTCTGAATTATTTAATTTCTAAATTTCCAAATTTCTAAATTTTCTAATTTTTAAATTTTTGAACTTCTAAATTATTCAATTTTCTAAATTTCTGCAAGACAAATATAAACAATTCGAAAAATAATGAATTCAGGAATTTCAGAAGTCTTGTGAAATTTCAAATATTCTGTGAGGTAAATTCTGAATAGATAATCTTTGAAAATTTAGGACGATTATAAAAAAATTTAAAAAACATATTTTTATCTAAAATCATTAAAAATAAAATTCCAAAAAAAAAATTTTTTAAATTTCCTCCCGACACGAATTTTTCATTTAAAAAAAAATAAAAAAATAAAAATTTTATATAAAAAATAAAAAAGTAAAAATTATTTAAAAAAAAATAAAAATTTTATTTAAAAAATAAAAAAGTAAAAATTATTTTAAAAAAAAATAAAAATTGTTTAAAAAAATAAAAGTAAAAATTAATTTAAAAAAAAATAAAAATTATTTCAACACAGATTTTTTATTTTTAAAAATTTTTATATAAATAAATTAATTTTTTTTGAAAAGGAATTTTTAAAATTTCTCAAAATTTTCGGTTTAAAACTGTTCCAAAATTTTCCACTGAATTCCAGAATATGCTAATTTTGCAAAAGTGGCATTTTTGGCATCTTACCAATGGTGACGAAACGGCCACGAAACAGACTCTAGGAACTCGGCGAGAAAAAACCCGATGAAGTATCTGTTAGTTTTTTGAATTTCTGATTATTGTAAATTTCGGACTCGATTCCAGCTGAGGCAGGTAAAAGGAAATAGAAAAACGTTATTTATGGACGAAAAATAAATATAATGATATTTAATAATAAGTTATAAATTTTCATTTATTAGAATTTCGTCAAAGATCTTTAAACTTTTCCGAAAGTCTCTGAAATTCCGAAAATTTAAAAATTATCTAAAATGTTAGAAATTAAAAAATTTTTTAAAATATTAAAAATTTTTGAATTTTCTAAAATCTCAAAAATTTTTAAATTTTCTAAAATATTAAAACTTTTTAAATTTTCTAAAATATTAAAACTTTTAAAATTTTTTAAAATCTCAAAACTTTTTAAATTTTCTAAAATATTAAAAATTTTTAAATTTTTTAAAAATCTTCAGATTTCGAAATTTTTTATATAATTTTGAAAACTTCTAAAATCAAGATTTTTAAATTTTTTAAAACCTCAAAAAATTTTTAATTTTCTAAAATGTTAGAAATTTTTGAATTTTCATAATTAATAAAAAAATTTTGAATTTTTATAATTAATAAAAAATTATTAAAAAAACTAAAAGAATTTCAAAAAATTCCAGTTGAGAATCATTTGACCAAAAATTTTTTGATTGACAAGCAAAAATTTTTTTGATTGAATTCTGACAGAAAAACAAATGTCTAACAACTTTGATTTTTTTCTTTAAAACAGATCAAGAATATTTTTTTCAATTTAAATTAATATTAATATCAATAATAAAATTTAAAATTAATATTAAATTCAAAATTAATAATAAAATTTAAAATTTAAATTTAAATTAATAATAAAATTTAAATTTGAAATAAATTTAAATTCAAAATTAATAATAAAATTTAAAATTTAAATTAAATTCAAAATTAATAAAAAAATTTAAAATTTATATTTAAATTAATAAAAAAATTTAAATTAGTAGTAAAATTTAAAATAAATTAAAATTAATATTCAAAATTCTAGACGAAATTTAAAAAATGCAAAAAACTCTCGAGGACAGATTTCCGTCTCGCTCCATTTCTCGAGGACCGAATTCAGGATGAGAAGTAGCGGATTCAATGAGGGTCTTCCCGGAGGCATTTGGATCGAAATAAAATGAATTTTCGAATAAAATTGAAAAAGTGCCAAAAAGTGACCACGAAAGAAATTTCGAAGTATTTTTTAAAATTAATTCAAATTCCAAAAAAATGTTATTTTTTATTTTTCGAAAAAAATCAAAAAAATTAAAATAATTTAAAATAAAAAAAATAATTTTTTATTTTTCAAAAAAAATCAAAGAAATTTAAAATAATTAATTTTTAATTTTCGAAAAAAATTTAAAATTAAATATTTTTAAAAACCATTTATTTTTAAATTTGTGTAATTTTAAAAAATATTTGAATAAAAATTTCCTGGATATTTTATAAACATCCGGGACACGAAGATTCAGATGGTTCAAAAAACACACTGTTGTGAAAATTAGAAACGGAAGTTATTAAAAATTGTCCCGAAACGAATTTTTAAAAATTTTTTAAAATCGAAGATCAAAATACTACGAAAACCGGAAATAAACATTCATAGAATATCGTCGAGTAGATTTCCGACTTTTTTAAAAAGTCTAAAATTCAAAGTTTCAGATTACAGTATTTTAAAAAATTATTAAAAAATTTTTAATAAAAATTTCCGAATTTTTTAAAAATTAAAAAAATTGAAATTTAAATGTTTTCAGATTACTATATTTTAAAAAAATTAAAATTAAAAAAGTTCGAAATTTAAAATTTTTGATGTTTTCAGATTACTGTATTTTAAAAATTAAAATTACTTAGAAATTTTTTTAAATTTTAATTCTAAAATTTTTAAAAAATTTAAATGTTTTCAGATTACTGTATTTTAAAAAAATTAAAAATTTATTAAAATTCTTTTAGTTTTAATTTTAAAATTTTAAATATTTTCAGATTACTGTATTTTAAAAAAATTCTTTTAATTTTAATTTTAAAACTTGAAAAAGTTCAAAATTTATAAATTTTGATGTTTGTTCCAAAATTCCACGAGATTTTAGAAAATTCTCAATTTCGAAAAAAATTAAAAAAAACCAAAAACATAACAAAAAATTCGAAATATAATATTTTTTAATAAATTTAAAAAAATACTGTAATATTTTCGAAAATAAAAATTAATTTATAAATATTTTCACAAATAAAATCATTTATTTTCGAAATTTTTAATTTTTTTAAAAATAAAAAATAATTTTTAATTTTTTTGATTTTTTAAAAATTTTATTTAATTTTAACTTTTTTTGAAAATTTTCAAATTTTAAAACAATTTCGAAAAATTTTTATTTTCCAAACTGCCAGCGGCATCAAAAAGCTTATCTCTGTATTATTTTTCGACCAGATGGAACTAAAGATTTTTTTGAGTGCTTGTTCGAACGTCTTTACATCATCGAAATCACACTGTTGTAAAGATTAAAAATAAGTGTTTTTATAAAAATGTCTCAAGATGTTTTTCAAGTTTTTAAGAAAATTGAGATTTTTAAAGATATTTGAAATTAAAAAACATTTTTAAAAATTTTAAATTTTTAGAGATATTTAAAATTAAAATATTTGTAAAAAAATTAAAATTTTTTGAATTTTTAGAGATATTTAAAATTAAAAAAATATTTTTAAAAACTATAAATTTCTGAATTTTTAGAGATATTTGAAATTAAAATATTTGAAAAAAAAATTAAAATTTTTTGAATTTTTAGAGATATTTGAAATTAAAAAAATATCTTTAAAAACTTTAAATTTTTGAATTTTTAATATCTCTAAAAATTAAAAAAATGTTTTTTAAAAAATTAAAATTTTTAAAGATATTTAAAATTAAAAAAATATTTTTAAAAACTTTAAATTTTTGTATTTTTAGAGGTCTTAAAAAAATAAAATTTTTTATAACATCTTATAAAATTACATGACAATTTTTGAATGTTCAAAAATTTTAAATTTATTTGATTTTAAAAATTCTAACAATCTTCAAAAATTCTAAAAATTTTAGGATCTTCAATTGGATTTTAGAAGATCCCAAAAAAATTCTGAGATGGTTTAAGACGTTTCCCAAATTTTGAACAAATCCCAAAAATTCCCACGATATCCTAAAATCCTCCAGAAGCTCTTCTAAGATTCTTAAAAGTTTATTTTTTTACTAAATTGTAAAATTAAAAAAAATAATTACAAAAAAAGTAAAAATAAAAATAATTTTAAAAAAATTAAAAAATTAAAGTAATTAAAAAAAAATCAAAAAATTAAAATTAAAATAATTTTAAAAAAATTAAAAAATAAAAATAATTAAAAAAAAATCAAAAATTAAAAATAATTTTAAAAAAATTAAAAAATTAAAAAATTAAAATAATTTTAAAAAAATTAAAAATATTATAAAAAATTTTTTTTTTAATTTTAAAAATAAAATTGCTTTTCTAATTTATAAAATCATTTAAAAATTTTCAAAGGTTTTTATTTTTTAAGTGTGGGAATTTTGAATTTAAAAAATAACTTTTTTCTAGTTCCGGAAAATTAACATTTTTAAGGAAGTGATTTGTCTTCTTTAACTTCGAAAGCCGTAAAAACAAAATACAAAAAGAGATTAAAAATAAAAAATGAGAAACAAAAACAAAATTCAATTTTTTCAGTTTCGAAATTTACTCAAAAAATTTAAAATTTAAATACTTTTATTAATTTTTCGAAATCTAAGAATTTTTAAAACATTTTTATTAATTTTTTCAAAGATTTGATTAAAATTAAAAATTAAAGATGTAAATTTTTAATTTTTAAAAATGTTTAAAAAATGAAAATTTTTATTTTTTAAAAAAATGTTTAAAAAATGTAAATTTTTAATTTTTAAAAATGTTTAAAAAATGTAAATTTTTATTTTTTAAAAAAGTGTTTAAAAATAGAGATTTTTATTTTAAAAAGTATTTAAAAATAAAGATTTTTATTTTTTTTAAATGTTTAAAAAATGAAAATTTTTATTTTAAAAAGTATTTAAGAAAATTTTTTACTTTAAAAAGTGTTTAAAAAAAAGATTTTTGTTTTTTAAAGAAATGTTTAAAAATAAAGATTTTAAAAAATAAAGATTTTTATTTTAAAAAGTATTTAAGAAAATTTTTTTTAAAAGTGTTTAAAAATAAATTTTTATTTTTTAAAAAAGTGTTTTAAAAAAAGATTTTTATTCTAAAAAGTATTTAAAAAAATTTTTTACTTTAAAAAGTGTTTAAAAAAAGATTTTTATTTTTTAAAAAAGTGTTTAAAAATAAAGATTTTAAAAAATAGAGATTTTTATTTTAAAAAGTGTTTAAAAAGATTTTTATTTTTTAAAAGTGTTTTAAAAAAATTTTTATTTAAAAGAGTTTAAAAAATGAGAATTGTTCAAATGAAAACATTCGAGATCCGTTAAATGTCCACAAAATGAAAACATTATGATTCAAAAATTGGACTCGAGACGACGGGACTTGATAACTGGCCTGATTCCGTCCATTGGTCCACGAACGGCAGCTGTCCAAAGTGTGAAGATGATGAATGAGTGTACTTCGTTTTTAATCCTTTATTAACTAAAAAAATAAATGTTGAAAAAAATATTTAAATTTTTAAATTCAAAATTTCTAAAATCGTAAAAATTTCAAAACGCATAAATTCGAATCTCAAAAATTTCCAAATTTTTATAAAAAATCAAATATTTTTAAAATAATTTTTTTTTAATTATGAGGGAAAAATTTTTATCAAAAAAATTAAACAAAAAAATAATACGAAAGCAAATTAAAAAAGTGATACTTGTCTGTTGTATAATCTCCCTCTAATTTGGAAAAAATTATGTAAATTTTCAACTCAAAAAGTTTTTCGCAATTCTGATCCTATTCGAACTAATTGTGACGACGATTCTCTCGAATGTACTGTAATTCCACTACAAACATGGAATAGAAGTCGTTCGGAAAAATTAGCACTTTATCGAACGTTTTCAAAGCAATTACAATATTGGATTTACAACATTATACACTCAAGCTTGGACTCCTCTATTGTTCGCGCATCTTAACCTTTCTGATCATCTCCAGGGAATTCTTCTCTTACTAGGATCATCTTCAAGGAATTCTTCTTTTACTAGGATCATCTTTAGGGAATTCTTCTCTTACTATAATCATCTTCAGGGAATTCTTCTCTTACTATAATCATCTTCAGAGAATTCTTCTCTTACTAGAATCATCTTCAGGGAATTTTTCTCTTACTATAATCATCTCCAGGGAATTATTCCTCTTACTAGGATCATCTTTTCGGTCCTTCTAACCTCGCTTCTTTCTTTTATGAGTGCATCTTAGCCGCTTGTAGTCAGATTGCGGTTGGCAAGGCCTGGATCTGCAGTCTTCGGTCGGGAACCGAATCCGAGTCTCGTAACTTTGCAGTCACGTATACTACCATTGTACTACCGAAGCTGTTGTATAATCTCCCTCTAATTTGGAAAAAATTATGTAAATTTTCAACTCAAAAAGTTTTTCGCGATTCTGATCCCATTCGAACTAATTGTGACGACGATCCTCTCGAATGTACTGTAATTCGACGACAAACATGGAATCGAAGTCGTTCAGAAAAATACCTACCAAGTTTGGTTTAATTTTTTATGGAAATTATTAAATTTTATAAATTCCAGATTACCCTTTGCCTACAGTGCCAAAAATGAATAAAATCAAAAATATCATTTTTGATGTCATTACAATTGTAATAGTTACGTATACGGTAACTTTTAGTGTTGTGAAATTGTTTGAAAAAACATGGTGTAAGGGATTCTGGCCTCATCCCTTAATTGACAATTGTTAACTGGTCGCTTTATTCCAGCAATCAACAATACAAAGTAATTAACAACAACTCTTCGCGACTTCGTCCGGTTCTCTGTCGTCACTCCTGTGTTCCTCTGATTCTGTCTGTCCTTTGGCGTAAAAATTGAGTTCCTGCATCTCCAGGATTTTCGTGTTAAGATTCTTCTCGTTTTCTGTGACACATGGATAAAGTTACTTCTGCTCAGATTTGTTCATTTTTCAATGTTATTTCGTTTATATAATTTATTCAGGAAATCCAAGCTTTATCCGTGTGTCAATTAGGGACTTCTTTTATGCTTTGTCATCCGTCTTCGGCAAGTTTATCCAGAACAACAATCAATGAACAAATCGGAGCCAAATCGCAGGTGATTTTTAACTTTTTTAAATTATAAGCATTTCTAATTTCAATTATTCAGTTTTATTTCTGCTTGGATAATCCTGATCATCATTCTCTGGATTACCCTGTTCGTTGAACAACTTCCAATGTATATTCTTGTTTCAATAATTTTGGTAACCTTAAGGTCCATGTTGACTAACTTTGGTAATCGTAAGATCCATGTTAATTAATCTTGATAGCTTTAATATCCATGTTGATTAATTTTGGTAGCCTTAATATCCATGTTGATTAATCTTGGTAGCCTTGAGATCCATGTTGATGAAAGTCACACAACTACCTTCATTGTGGAAGACTTCGAAATATGATTTTGTAAGTTTGTATTTATATTTTTATTGCTTATTGTACTTTGCAGATGATCTGGCTTGTGAGTTTCCTCGGGACAGTACTGTGGGATGTCAGTCAAGGCTTAGTGATTGGTATCGTGTTTTTTTTGTTAACCATTGTCATCAGAACACAGAAACCAGAGACCAGAGACCTTCAGTCCGGGTCAGATGGAAGAAACTGAATTGTTCAAAAATTCTCAAAGATTTGCAGATGCTATGGATAGTTCTTCAGAAACAATCTTCAGGTAATTATTTTTTAAATTTATACATTTACTATTGACTAGTTCAGATTCGAAGCTCTTTTTTTCGTTAACTGCGATAACTTCAAATTCAAGGTTCAGAAAATTAGAAAACAAGATTTTGAAAAAAATTTTTATCCTGGATGCTAGTCCTATTGTTGATCTCGAAAAACTGGGCGAGACTACTCTGAAGGAATTATCAGGAGATTTGTTGAAAGATGACATCACTTTGTTAAAAGATGACGTTACTTTGTTGAAAAATGACGTTACTTTGTTGAGAAATGACGTCACTTTGTTGAAAAATGACATCACTTTATTGAAAAATGACGTTACTTTGTTGAAAAATGACGTCACTTTGTTGAAAAATGATATCACTTTGTTGAAAGATGACGTCACTTTGTTGATTGCAAGTGCCAATGATCCGTTTATGGAGATTTGTCAAATTTTCAATGTTTTCGACAAAATTCCGAAAAATCAATTTTTCGAAAGTGTTTTTGATACTGTAGTATATGTGGACAAAAAAATTGGTTGTTATATGGTCAAAGTGGAATCATTGCGTTTTTCGATGGCTTCAGAACCTGAGGCATTTTAAAGTTTTCTAATTGTAATTTTTTAAAAATAAAATTGTGAAAGTTTCAAAGAGTCCCAAGTTCGACTCCCGGTGCCAGCAGATCCACCCGAACCCAGGGGGTTAAAAAATTCAGGGTAGTGACGTAACGAATCACGGGTTCTCTTAACTATAAGCCCCATTCTCAGAATCCCTACAGTAACGGTCCATTGGGATTCAGAATCAGGACAGGACGACAGCCAAATCAGACGGGGACTCAACTCTGACTCTAGTCCGAAAAAATTGTAAAAAAAAATTGAAAGTTTAAATTTTAAAATTATGATTATAGTTGTATTTTTACATTGAAAGATGAAATTGAAGCATGTGTCTTTCGTGTTTCGAGAACCTCAAATGAGATAACAGAAACGATAAAGTTGAATTCTTCTATAAATGGATCAATTTGAGAAAAAGTAACGTTTTCTTTTTTGTTTTGTTGTTTTTCTAACGTTTCAGCTGTAAAAAAATAGAAAAAAATCACTTTCTGTTTTATCAAAGTTCAAGGTCAAAATTGAAATTTAATTTTTTATGTGAAGACATTTTTTAATTTCAAAAACTTGTTATTTAAACTAATCGTTTTAACTTGATATCTAGCTTCGTTTTATAAAAATTTACAATTAGATTTTGAGATCAAAGTTCGAAATCAAAGTTGATTATCAGGGTTTGAAGTCGAATTTCGAAATCAAAGTTGATTATTAAAGTTTGAAATCGAAGTTCGAAATCAAAGTTGGTTATCAAAGTTTGAAGTCGAAATTCGAAATCAAAGTTAGTCATTAGATTTTGAGATCGAAGTTCGAAATCAAAGTTGATTATCAGGATTTAGAAATCGAAGTTCGAAATCAAAGTTGATTATCAGGATTTAGAAATCGAAGTTCGAAATCAAAGTTGATTATCAAGGTTTAAAGTCGAAGTTCGAAATTAAAGTTGATTATTAAAGTTTGAAATCGAAGTTCGAAATCAAAATTGGTTATTAAAGTTTAAAGTCGAAGTTCGAAATCAAAGTTGGTTATCAAAGTTTGAAGTCGAAGTTCGAAATCAAAGTTGATTATCAGATTTTGATATCGAAGTTCGAAATCAAAGTTGACAATCAGAGTTTGAGGTCGAGGTCAAATTTTGAACATTTTGCATAAAGACACAATTTGAAGGTTGTGATTGTATTCCAAAAATTCAGATGCTTTCAAATTATTGAGTTGAAAAAAACAAATTTTTGAAATAAAAAAATTCATAACTATTGTCGAAACACGAAAAATTTTAATTTTGATTCTGACCTCGGACTTTGATTGTCAACTTTGATAAAAATAAAAGAGATCAAAAACCAGATTTATCTGGTGAACTTTTTCGTTCTGAATACGATCGTCAGTTGATTTATTAGAATACTTTCAAAAAATATTTTTTAAAACCGCACGCATTTTTTTGATTTTCATTCATTTTGCATAAATACCTAAATAGTCAAAGATTACTGTAGTTTGGAGTTTCTGAAAAAATTTGATGAATTAATTTTGAATAAAATTTATCATTTTACTGTAAATGACGAAAACGATAAGAAAGTACAATTGAGATAAATTTTTGATCTCTATGTTCTTCCGTGCTTTTTGCAAGTCTGGAGATATCTTTGCTTATCTTAAAAAACATTTCCGATCCCCAATTATCTTTACAATTTCCGTTAACATTTTTAAAATTAAAAATTTTCATTTTAAGATTTTTAAAATTAAAAATTTTCGTTTTAAGATTTTTAAGATTTTCTAAATTTAAAATTTTTAAAATTTTCTAAATTAAAAATTTTAAAGATTTTCTAAATTCACAATTTTTATAATTTTAAAAATTTAGAAATTTAAAATTTCTGTTTTAATATTTTAAAATTTTTTTAAATTAAAAATTTTTCACTTAATTTTGAAGTTTTTAGAATTTTAGAAATTTTTAAATATTTTAAATTTAAAAAAAGTTTTTTCACAACGAAATTATAAATTTTTAATTTTATTTAATTTGAAATTTTAGGAATTTTATAATAAAGAAATCTCTAATTTAATGTTTTTTTAAACTGGAAATTTCCGTTTTAGGATTTTTAAATAAGAAATTTTTCCACAAGAATATCTAACTTTATTTTTGATTTTTTTAAGAATTTTCATTTCGAAATTTTTTACCTAAAAGCTCTTTTACGACGAAATTTTAATTTTTTTTAAATTTAATTTTTTTCAATTATTATCTCCAGATATCCTTTGGGATAAGCTTTGATTGTTGAGGAATTGTTTTTGAGGGAAATTTCTAAAATAAAATATATTTCGTTTCGAGATTTCTTGTCCGAAATTGGTCTCATGACGAAAATGCCATTTTTATTTTTTTACTTTGTTGGTTTTCTGATCATTATCCTGAGATATCCCTCCAGATAAGCTTTGATCGTTGAGGAATAGTCTTGAAGGGAAATTTCTAAAGCAAAATATTTTTCGTTTTGAGATTTCTTGTCTAACATTGGTCTCATGACGAGGTTTTTCATTTTTTAAGTTTCTTTCTAACTTTGAATTGTGATCTGAAATATCCCTCCAGATAAGCTTTGATTGTTGAGGAATAGTCTTGAAGGGAAATTTCTAAAATGAAATGTTTTTCGTTTCGAGATTTCTTGTCCGAAATCGGTCTCATGACGAAAATGCCATTTTTATTTTTTTATTTTGTTGATTTTCTGATCATTATCTCGAGATATCCCTCCAGATAGGCTTTGATTGTTAAGGAATAGTCTCGACAAAAACATCTCGAACAAAGAAATGCACAATTGTTGAAGCCAAATCAGATGTTGAAATCTGGTTAATTTAACGGAGAAAATGTTTTTCGACGAAATATGGAAGGCAGTCTTCTTCAACAAAATTTGCAAATAAGAATTTTATCTTTCATTGAAAACTTCTGACGACGCCCCAAACTAATTGATAAATGATTAGTTTCATATTTTTATTCGATTTTCGACCAAAAACGTGGTTTATTTTAGTTGTGTACCATTTTCGTTGTTTCTTCAGTCGATTACGATCTCCAAAAAAATATAAAACATTTCTGAATTTTCGGATTCCACACGGTCTCAGAAGGTCTTATTAACGACGATGTCTGTTCGAAATTAGGATTCTGTAGGGAATTTTAGAATTTTTCAGGATTTCATAAAATTTTAGAATCTTATAAAAAATTTGAAAACATTAAAATTTTAGAATTTTTCAGAATTTCGTAAAAAATTTGAAAATATTAAAATTTTAGAATTTTTCAGAATTTTATAAAATTTTAAAATCCTGTAAAAAATTTGAAAATAATAAAATTTTCCAAAAATTTTAGAATTTTTCAGAATTTCATAAAATTTTGAAATATTGTGAAAATTCTAGAATCTTGTGAAAAAATTTTAATTTTTTCAGAACCTCATGTAATATTATTTACCTTTTTAGAATTTTTCGAGATTTTTGAAAAAATTTTCAGTATTTTGTGGAATTTTCTAGAATCTTCGATAATTTTTAAACTTTTCTAAAATTTCAAAAAATTCTGAAATTTTTAAATTTTTCTAAAATTTCAAAAAATTCTGAAATTTTTAAATTTTTTAGAATTTAGTGGATTTTAGAGTTTTGAAATGATTTTTAATTTTAATAATAATGCCTACCGAAAACCTGAATTTCGGGAATAAAATCCAAATCTCCTCTGGTTCCTTAATCCATCAAGATAAAGATTTTTTACGCCGATATTTCATAATTTTATATTTTAAAAGTTTTTCAATATGTCGTTGATCTTTTTTATTCTTTTAATTTCGAATTATTTTAGTTAAAAATGGAAAAACTGATTAAAGAAATAAGAGAAATCTTCGAGGAGGACAACATCAACACGGAGGATATCCGTCGGGTTTTGTGCAACTACAAATCCAACCCTCGGGATTGGAAGAAGTATGCCCATTTTGACGCTCATAAGTACACCAGAAATCTCGTCGATGAAGGCAACGGGAAGTACAATATGCTTATCCTCTGTTGGGGTCCCGGCATGGCCTCCTCCATCCACGACCACACCAACGCCCATTGCTTCGTCAAGATCCTCGATGGACATCTTACTGAGACCCTTTTCGATTGGCCCAAGGAAGGAGAAGATGTCCCTCTTCGGAAGAACAGTCAGACCACTCACGGGGTCGACGCCGTGACCTACATGAGCGACGAAATCGGACTTCACCGTATGGAGAACCCCAGTCACTCCGACGGCTGTGTCAGTCTCCATCTCTACATCCCCCCCTTCGACACCTGCAAGATATTCGACGAAAGAACCGGCCGGAACTCCAAATGCGTCGTCACCTTCTACACCAAGTACGGTAAAAAAGTGGATTATCGCGGATCCAAAGAAGGAACAGTCATCCCACCGTCCGAAGTCGACGAACAAGTGGCTCGTTCTCAGTATTCATTTGTTTAGTCTTCTATGTATACTGTAATTATGGAGCCATCTCCCTAATCGAATCTCACTTGAAAGAGCATTGAATATTTGTAAAAATGCATATCGGTGAAAAAATAAATGACAGTAATTTGGAATTTTTTTATTTTTTTTGTTTGACGAAGGGGTTTGATTCCGGTCTGAAAATTGATCAATGGTCTGATGATATATCAGATCGATCAATCGGAAGACCACGTGGTGTTGACGGAAATTGGACTTTTGGGAAGTGGATTTAGGATTTCGAAATAAAAAATGATTTATTTTAAAAATTATAAAATATGATTTTTGAAAAATTTTCAAAATTTATTTTTGAAAAAAATTAATTTTTTTGGAAATTGATGAACTGGAAGATGATTGGAAATTAAAAGTAATTGATTTTAATCGTTTTTCAAGATTTTTATGAAATGAGACAGAAATTCTCGAGCGGAAAATTGTTGTTCATCAAGATAGCTTCGATCAGTCTGATGTAAAAATAAAACTTGTTTAAAAAATTAAGTTTTAAAACGAAAATTTTCGATTGCAATAATATTATTGAAATTGTTGTAATAATAGAAAAAATAAAAATGCATATTATAAAATGTGACGTCAATTCTTGAATCGAAAGTCCTTGACGATCGCACATTTCATCACTCTGATGTAAAAGTCGAATTTTTTTCAAAAAAATCAACTTTTATCAGGGAAATTCTTGATTACAGTAATACTACCAGAGTTTCCAAAGAAACATGAGCAATTGAAAATGTATATTACGAAATCCAGAGTGGATTTTTGTCATGAAAATCCTTGATGTAAAAGCCGGATTTTTTCGAAGAAAATTTCAAAAAAATCAACTTTTATCGGGAGAATTCTTGATTACAGTAACACTATCGGAATTTCCAAAGAAATATGAACAATTAAAAATGTATATTATAAGATATGAAACCAATTCCTGAACTGAAAGTCCTTGATGATCATGATATGTTTCATCACTCTGATGTAAGAGTAGAATTTTTTGAAAAAAATAAAGTAAATTTTTGTCACGAAAATTCTCAGTTACTGTAATATCAATAATATTGTCAAAGTTATCGAAGGCATTAAAAATTATACTTTATAAAATTTGAATTTTTCGTAGTATTATATCTTTATCTAGAGTACTAAATGCCGTAATAATAGGAAAATATCATTATATAATGGTCTAACACTCAGGAAACCCTATCTGATGTGATGTGTTTTTTCGTACTTCTCAATAGAGATAAAACGGACTAGTATTGGACGTTCTGAATATCCCTGATCATGGAGAATATGCATTTATAAGAACAATATTGATGATTTAAACACAGCACCCAGAAAACCCTGTTTGACGTGATATATTCTTTCTGTACTCCTCAGTGAAGAAACGACTATTTAACCTCGGATGTTCTGAATATCCTTCATTCTGAAGACTCAGTGTCCACAACAAAAAGATTATTATACAGTCAAACTTGGATATGAGATACCCTTTGGGACTGGGCAAAGTGTATGTTATAAGAAAGGATATGTTATAGAGGGGGTTAATTTGAAGACAGACTAACCAAACTCATTCAGACCATATTCTATAACAAGAGATATGTTATAAAGGGGGTATCTTATATCCAAGTTCTACTGCATAGTAGTGCAACACTCAGGAAACACTAACCATCATGATGTATTCTTTTCTACATTCCTCAGTAGAAAGAAAACATATTAACTTCAGACATTCTGAATATCCTTGATTTTTGAAGATTAAGCGTTCATAACGACAATATAGTCCTCGGATAGTACAATGGTAGTACACGTGAATTCAAATTCACGAAACCCGGGTTCGATTCCCAACCGAAGAACGGCAGCTAGAAGCCTAGCCCGCAAGTTACTTGTAGATTAAAGAAGCGAAGTCCTCTGCATATCTGTCATTAGAGGCCCGGTTGACCAAAGACAAGCTAGATGATAAGAAAAATCCCAAGGTCCTAGGAACAGAAGACTCGCACCGACGAATGAGTTGGATCAAAGGTACAAGGGTGTAACTTTAGTATTGTGAACTTTGAATGTGCGATATGGGAATAAATGGAATAGAATTTAAATAGAATATAACGACAATATTATTATATAATAGTGCAACACTCAGGAAACAATAACCATCGTGATGTGTTCTTTTCTACATTCCTCAGTAGAAAAAAAACATATTAACTTCAGACATTCTGAATGTCCTTGATTCTGAAGACTCAGTGTCCACAACATATGATTCTGAATTCTGTCTTGTAAACTTTAAACTTGGAAATAAGACAGCCGGAGGGCCTTTATTTTGGACAAATCCGACTGCCGACAGTTTTAGATTTGATTGATGAATGGTTTGTCGTGGTGGATTTCGTTATTTATCTCCCTCTGTCCGCGAGATGTTGCTAATCTTCCGATATTGTCGGTGGTCAATCCAGAAAAATTAAAGCGCGTTCATAAAATTTTTGAAATTAAAATTTTCCAAGATATTTTAGAATTTTGTAAAATTTTCCAGAATTTAGTAAAAATCGAAATTTTCTAAAAATTATAAAAATTCGTGTCGAAATTATTTATGAAAATTAATTTTTACAAAAAATATGATTTTAAAATTTAAGTTTTTCAAAATTTAATAAAAATTAAAATCTTGAATTTTTAAAAAAAATTGTTTAAATTCGCATCGAAACTATTTTTTATAAAAAAATATAAATTTTTAATTTAAAAAAAATAAATTTTAAAAGTTTTTTAAAAAACTAAATTTTTATCGAGATTACTTTTTATAAAAAAAATAAATTTTAAAATTGAAAAAAAAAACTAAATTTTTGTTGAGATCACTTTTTATAAAAAAAATTAATTTTTAATTTAAAAAATATTAATTTTAAAATAAAAAAAAACTAAATTTTTATTGAGATAGTATTTTTAAAAACTAAGAATTTTTTATTTTTTAAATGTTTAAGAATAATTTTTTTATTTCGTAGATTTTATCTACAGTACTTAATTAACATTTTTATTAAGTAATGTGGATATTCCAAATGCCAGAAAATGAGTTATTTCGTTTCTAAATTTCAGCATTTCCTAATTTGCATATTTTATGGATTGTTTGGCTTTCTTCACTTTTCCAAAGATAAATCACCAGCTTATGGCCCCCGAAGGATATTCTTCTTATTTTTAATCCATTTGTAACTTTCGACAGTAACATCGTCGAATTCGAAGACCATAAATAAAACATCCTTCCTGAGCTTGTCACTCTGACCTCGATTTTTTGGTTTCTGGTCAAATCGGTCTTCTTTGATACATCAAAATTAATTGCCTAAGGTTGTCGGTGTGAAATGACTCCTGACGCGAAATATTCCGAAGAGTATTGTTTTCTAAATACACGCAAAATCAATCGCGAAACGATGCCAGATCGATAAATTAAATTTAACTTTTATTATTTTTATTATATTTAATAAGACGTATTTATTACGTAGGAAGTAGGAAATGATGTTCCTGACAGAAATAGAAGGACATAAGTACTGTAGAATCACCTGTAACTGAGCACAATGAAGACGTAAGAAATTTTGAACAAAATTTTCAAAAAAAGATCCTAACTGACCGTAATTAATTAGATAATTGTAATCCAATAAATTTTGATCTTAATTGAACATAATAAACATGTTCAAATAACTTTTTTGTTATTAGAAAATTCAATATCGAGATTTAGAAGATGTCGACAACAACATTAAATCGAATTTTATTCGTGAAATTCGAGCGAATTAGTTGGAAGTGTTATATTTACATCCATGAAGATTTCGAAATGAAAATAAAATATACATTTTACTTACAAGACTCTGACAGACCAGAATATTCTACTACTATGCAAAAATTCGATTTAATGTTGTTGTCGACATCTTCTAAATCTCAATATTGAATTTTTTAATAACAAAAAAGTTAATTCAACATTTTTATTATGTTCAATTAAGATCAAATTTTATTGGATTACAATTATTTAATTAATTACGGTCAGTTAGGATCTTTTTTTGAAAATTTTGTTCAAAATTTCTTACGTCTTCATTGCGCTCAGTTACAGGTGATTCTACAGTACTTATGAAGAGGGATTTTATGAAACAAAACAATGTCCACAACGAAGATTGTTGCCAGTCAAGTTTGTCGGATATCCTACTGTTTTTCGGTTCTTTTGTGAAAACTGTGAATGAAGATCGGAACCCCTGCCGAGATTCAAAAAAACAATCGGTACTCTTTTATATTTTTTTCAAAATCGATTAGGATAGTGACTGTGGGAATTGTGTCTGTCCATTGTTTTTTTAAGATTGATTTCCTTTGCCTGAGGCGGATGAAACAAGTTTTAAAAAAAACGATAATTTTGAACAACTTTTTAATGAAAATTTTATGGAATTTCTGATGCTAGAATTTCCTAAATTTTTTTCTAACTTCAAAATCCCATGAAAAATTCCGAAATTTTTTAGAATATTGAAATTTTAGAATTTTATAAAAATTTTGAATTTAGTTTTAAATTTTAAATTTTTTTGGATTTTGTATAAATATGAAATTTCATAAAAAATTCCAGAAATTTGTGTCGAAATAATTTCGTCGTAAAATACATTTTTAATTTCTACAGTATAAATACCGTTAAAATTAAGTTTTGTATAAATTTTTTAAACATACTGTAATTGTTTATTTAAGTTTTTAAAATTTCAAAATTTTCGAAGAAATTTAATTTTATAAATCTCTTAAATCTTAATTTATATCTTTGGATTGAATAAAACTTATTTTTATTTTTCGCAAACTTTTGAAGTATACTGTAGTGGGTTATTTTACTTTAAAAACTAACAAATTTTCAAAGATTTTTAAATTGATAAATTTTTTAATCTTAATCCATGTTCTTAGATATCTCTTTGGATTGGATAAATCTCATTTTAATTTTTGTAATTTATGTATAAACCTTCGAAGCATACTGTAGTGGCTTATTTAACTCTAAAAATTTTATCAATTTAAAAATCTTTGAAATTTTCAAATTCCTTAAATCTTAATCTATATTTTTAATCATCCCTTTGGATTAGATAAATCTCATTTTAATTTTTGTAATTTATGTATAAAATTTTCAAAAATACTGTAATAGTTTATTTTACTCTAAAAACTATCAAATTTTCAAAGATTTTTAAATTCCAAACTTCTTAAATCTTAATCTATATTTTTAATTATCTCTTTACATTGAATAAAATTTATTTTAATTTTTGTAATTTATGTATAAAATTTTCAAATATACTGTAATAGTTTATCTAACTCTAAAAACTATCAAATTTTCAAAGATTTTTAAATTGATAAATTTCTTAAATCTTAATCTATATTTTTAATTATCTCTTTACATTGGATAAATCCCACTTTCCTGTATTTACAATCCTCTCCTAAAAAGTAGAAGATGAATTAAATCCAGTTCCTGTTTACGCTCTTGAAAAAACATAATTTTTAAAATTTCGTTGATAATTTTACAACTTTTGTTTCTTCGAGTGGTTGTCAAATTTGAAAATTCGGCAACTTCAAGTTTTTAGTTTGTCCAGTTTTGCGCGGATTTTTTTAAGCTTTACATCGAGTGACCGAGTCCCGTCAAAACTCGTCGAATCGCAACTGATCTCTTTTGTAAAATTTAATTTTAAGTCCGAACGAAATTGATCCGAAAAAAAATTTTTTTTGTTTCTAGTTATATCTGGAACTAAAGGAGATTAACGGTCATTTTCCTTCTGACAGATCTCCGAAAAGTTTTAAAATTTTTTTTGAAGGTCAGTTGGAATTTTTTTAGAAAATTCAATGACCAGTTCGATTTCGATTTTCAATGTCCAGATGGCGGTCAAGGTGGATATTATTTTAAAATTTCAAATTCATTTTTTTTTGAAAAATCAAATCTTTATTAAAAAAGTCAAAAAATTACTTTTTTGAAAATTTTGGTCTCGACACGAATTTAATTTCTAAGACCCAACTTTCGTGTTAAGATTATTTTTGTGCGAAAATTTATTTTATTTTTTATAAAAAATTTAGTTATTAAAAATTACTTTTTTGAAAATTTTGGTCTCGACACGAATTTTATTTCTAAGACCCAACTTTCGTGTTAAGATCGTTTTTGTGTGAAAATTTATTTTATTTTTTATAAAAATTACAAAAAATTGCTTTTTTCAAAATTTTGGTCTCGACACGACTAATGAAAGTTGTTTCAGGACCCAACTTTCGCTCAAAGACCTTTTATGTCTGCTTTTACTTTTTTAACTTTACTTTATGGAAATTTATTAAATAAAATTTGCTATATTTTTAAATCCTGGTCCCAAGACGAATAATAAAAGTCTTTCCAGAATCCAACTTTCGCGCAAAGACCTTTTATGTTTACTTTTACTTTTTTAACTTTACTTTATGGAAATTTATTAAATAAAATTTGTTATATTTTTAAATTCTAATCTCAAGACGAATAATAAAAATCTTTCCAAGACTCAACTTTCGCGCAAAGACCTCTTTTCTGCTTTTACTTTTTTAATTTTACTTTAGAAAAATTTATGAAATAAAATTTGTTATATTTTTAAATTCTAATCTCAAGACGAATAATAAAAGTCTTTCCAGGACTCAACTTTCGCGCAAAGACCTCTTTTCTGCCCGATTTCACTTAATTTTGTTCAATTATACTTTGTAGAAACTATTGAAACGAAAAATTCCGAGACTTTGCTGTTCCTTAAAATTTCCCGCAATCCAGCGCAAAATCAGATTTCCAAGTTTCTTTGACCATTTGCCTGGCGGACATTTGGCAGTCCTCTGAAAAATGCTTTTATCCCAGATGAAAGTTGTTGCCGTCCTTTTCAATGCCAGTTATTCCGTCATTTTTTAGGTCATCTTTGGAAATTTTTTGATGAATAAAATTTTCAAAAAAGATAAAAAAATTTAAAAAAGAAAAAATTTCCAAAGCAAAACACTTGGAAACCTCTCGAGACGAGAGTGAATTTCGGATTTTTTACTTTTTAAAAGTTAAAAATTGTTTTTAAAAAAATAATTTGTAATTTTTTGAATTTTTTACTTTTTAAAAGTTAAAAATTATTTTTTTTTAAAAAATAATTTATAATTTTTTTTATTTTTTACTTTTTAAAAGTTAAAAATTGTTTTTTTTAAAAAAATAATTTGTAATTTTTTGAATTTTTTACTTTTTAAAAGTTAAAAATTATTTTTTTTTAAAAAATAATTTATAATTTTTCGGATTTTTTACTTTTTAAAAATTAAAAATTGTTTTTTTTTAAAATAATTTGTAATTTTTTGAATTTTTTTGAATAAAAAAAATAAAATTTAAAAAAATGGAAAATTTCGTATTTAATATAAAAATTATTTTTTTTATCAAAAAGTATAAAAATTTATTTCGAGAAATTTCATTTTTGATTTTTGTAAAAATTTTGAGAAAAATTTTAAAAAATTAATTTTTATCAAATTTCTTAAATATTTATTTTGGAATAATTTTTTTAATTTTAAATTTTTATAAAAGTTGGAATTTTGGGAAATTTCTGAATTCCCGCGCAAAACGATTGAAAGTGTAAAAGTGGCTAATCTGGCAAACCCCTGCCGAAATCGACTCGCGCTGTCCTCACTCGCTCTCTTTTCTTATTTTTTTACAAATTTCAAAATTTCGTGTTGAAACAATTTAATTTTTAAAATTTAAATTGTTGGATTTTTTAAGTTTAAAATTTCTTAAATTTAAACTTTTTAAAAAATTTCGAATTCTTTTAAATTTTTTAAATTTAAATTTCTTTTTACATTTTTTTATATTTTTACATTTTTAAATTTTTTTATTTCTTTATTTTTAAATTTCTTTATTTTTAAATTTTTTTATTTTTATATTTTTACATTTTTTAATTTTTTAATTTTTATATTTTTACATTTTTTAATTTTTTAATTTTTATATTTTTACATTTTTTAATTTTTTAATTTTTTAATTTTTATATTTTTACATTTTTTAATTTTTGCGCAGAAGAAGCGAGAGTAGAATAAATGATAAATCTAGCAATTTGCCATTGAAGAAACTCATTCTTTCGTTACTCAATTTTTATTCCAATTTTCACTAAAATGCTAGAAAATACTGGAAATTTTTCTCAAGACAATTTCAGAAAAAAAGTTTTTCAAATTTCCTAAAAAATTTTAAATTTTCAAAATAATTTAATTTTGAAGGTTTTTAAAAATTTTAAAAATCACTTTAAAAATAAAAAACTTTTTAAAATTTTAAAATAGTTTAAAATTTAGAATTTTTTTTAATTTTTAATTGTTGAAATAATGTGATTTAAAAATTTAAAAATTTTTAATTTTCGAAATAATGTGATTTTAAAATTTTAGAATTTTTTTTATTTTAGAATTTTCGAAATAATGTGATTTAAAAATTTTAGATTTTTTTATTTTCGAAATAATGTGATTTAAAATTTTAAAAATTTTTTTTATTTTTTAATTTTCGAAATAATGTGATTTTAAAAATTTTAGAATTTTTTTTTATTTTTTAATTTTCGAAATAATGTGATTTAAAAATTTTTATCTTCGGCTTGATCGACCTTGGGGAAAACTGACCTGGCTGAATTTTATTTTATTTTTTCGGATCTTTGATAAAATTCAATTTTATTTCTCCACGTTTTCAAAAATGCGTAAATTGAGTATTGAATTTAAAAAAAAACTATTTTACGGTTTTCCGGGAAAATGGAACGTTTGGATTATCCGGAGTCATTAATTTTCATTAAGACCAGGATTAAACAAATTTAACTTTAAAAGTTTTTCCAAAATTGAACATAAATATTTTTTTAAAAGTTAGACGATTTTTGAATTTTATAAATTTCGAAATTTTTTTGTTTTTAAAAAATAAAATTAGAAAATTTTTAAAAATTTAAATTAAAAATTCTAATTTTTTGAAATTTATCTTAAAACGAAATTATAGCAATTTTTTAAATTTTTTCAGTATTGTGATTTTTGAAATTTTAGAAAATAAAAAAGAAATTTCCTAAAATAAATTTTTTTAAATTTAAAAAAAATAAAAATTTTTAAATTCTAATTTTTCAAAATTTGTCTGAAAACAAAGTTATAATAATTTTTTAAATTTTTTCGGTATTGTGATTTTTGAAATTTTAGAAAATTAAAAAATTTCTTTTTTACTTTAAAAAAAATAAAAATGTTTAATTTTTAAGTTTTTCGAAATTTGTCTGAAAATAAAGTTATAATAATTTTTTCAATAATGAGATTTTTGAAATTTTAGAAAATTAAAAAATTCTTTTTTAAATTTAAAAAAAATAAAAATTTTTAATTTTTAAGTTTTTCAAAATTTGTCTCAAGACGAAATTATAAAAATTTTCTAAAATTTTTTCAGTATTGTGATTTTTGAAATTTTAGAAAATTAAAAAAGTCCATTTTGAAAATGTTGAAAGTTTTTCGAAATTTGTCCCAAGACGAAATTATAACAATACTCTTTTTAATTTTTCAGTAAAATGATTATTATTCTTTTTAATCTTTAAAAAGCAAAATGAAATTCAATTTGTCTTTATTGTTCCTTTTTGAAACCCGGAAACCAAGTTTGTTTTTGACATTTTTGGCCAAAACGGCCATTGGGACTATTTTTCTAAGAAAAGTATCTCGTTCGGATCCGAAAAATGAATATTTTTTGTCATTTTTCGGTTTTCTGACTTGAAAGATGTTCCAAAAGCAGACAACAGCAACAATCACTTTTCGCTCTCGAAAGTAATTGTAATTGTCCTCACTCAGTCATAAGTGTACATTTTAGTCTTTGTTCTATCGAGAAAAATCACGAAATATCCACTTTTATAAAAATTGCAATTCAAATTTCCCGCCAATTAGCGTTTTATTTTTACTCCTAAATTGAGACCAGTTTTGTCTAAGTATTGGACCGTTTTTCTATAATAACTTCTTTTTAGAATCATTTTTAAAAATAAAAATTGCAATTTAAATTTCCCGCCAATTAGCGTTTTGTTTTTACTCCTAAATTGAGACCAGTTTTGTCTAACAATTGGACAGTTTTTCCATAATATCTTTTTAAACTTCTTTTTAGAATCATTTTTAAAAATAAAAATTGAAAATTAACATATTTAAGTAAATTTTATTAGTAATACTTATTTTTATAAAAATCATCATTTAAATTTCCCGCCACTTGATTTTTTGTTTTTATTTTTTTATCGAGACCAGTTTTGAAAATTTTTCGTTTTTTTCATGATTGAATTTTTTTTACTTTTTAGGACCAAATAAATTCTAAAAACCGTTTAATTTTATTTGAACCAGTTTTACCAATGCCAGTCGGTGGGAACAACGGTCCGGCAGCCCTTTCGATGGAGGCCACCAGACAGCGGATCAGGACCCTGGAATCCGAAAACCGAAGACTCATGAGTGGACAAGGACAACTCGTGTCTGAAACTAACAGAAAAGTTGAGGTTCGTTTTTTAGAAATTTCAATATTAAAATTTTAAAAAAAAATAAAATTTAAAAAAATAAAATTTAAAAAAAATAAAATCTAAAGTTATTTCAAAATTAAAATCAAAGTCAAATTTGCAGTTTGCACGCAACGTTGGACCCAGTTGGGTTAATTTAATGTTGCGCGCAAACTGCAAATTTGAGTTCGAAATCGATCGTTTTACAAATTTTCGGCATTGAAATAATTTATTTTTTAATACTTATTTAATGAATATCATACTATAGGATAATAAAAAAAGTTTATTCTTTAATAATCAACAATAGTACAAAAAATGCATAAAAAGTAATAGTAGTAAAAATTTAAAAATGAAAAAGAAATAAAAAAAAATCAACATAGTCAACACAATTGTTTTCTGATTACAGTAATGCAACTGATTGATAATCAGGGTTTTTCGTCCCGGGATCATGAAAGATAAAGAAATAAAATTTTTTTGATATATCAACAACAAAAAATTGAAAAAAAATCAACATAGTCAACATTTAGCTGTTTCTAGCTACAGTAACACAACTGATTGATAATCAGGGTTTTTCGTCTCGGGATCATGTGAAAGATGATAAAATAAAACTTTTTAATGTGCGAACAACAAAAAGTAGAAAAAAATCAACACAATTGTTTTCTGATTACAGTAATGAAAATAATTGATAATCAGGGTTTTTCGTCTCGGGACCATATAAAAGATGAGAAAATGAAACTTTTTGATATGCCAACAACAAAAAGTAGAAAAAAAAATTAACATAATTGTTTTCTGATTACAGTAACGAAAATAATTGTTAATCAGAGTTTTTCGTCTCGAGACCGCACTTTTTAAATTGCTTAGATTTTATTAACATTGATCCTTCAATAAAATTTATCCTAATTTTTTTTCGAAATAATTTTTAAAACAATTATCAACTAAAAATATTAAATTAAATATATCGCAGCAATTAATATTTAAAAATTCATACATCATTTAAATTTTCTCATTTTTAAAAAATCATTTTTGTGCGAAATTTTATTTTAAAAAAGTTCTTGTAATTTTTCAAGGAGTTTCGCTGTGAGAGATGACTTCCTTTTTTGAAGTTGTTTTTTCGAGCGAAGTTCCACTCGCACTGGAAAACGAACAGGTTTTTACGGTTTTCAGGACTTCGCGGTGAGAGTTGAGTTCCTTTTTTAAATTGTTTTTAAACCAAATCCAACTCGCACTGGTAAAAGGATAAATTTATTACTATTTTTAAAAATTTTCGTTGTAAGAATTAATTTTATTTTTGAATTTTTTTATTTAGTGAAATTTAACTTACATAAGTAAATTTTCAAGTTTACCGTAATTTTTAAAGATTTTTGTCGTAAGAATTAATTTTATTTTTAAATTTTTTTATTTAGCGAAATTTAACTTAAGTGAATTTTCAAATTTACTGTAATTTTTAAAAATTTTCGTTATAAAAATTAACTTTATTTATAAATTTTTTTAAAATCGAATTTGATTTTTGAGAACAGACGACCTTTCCGTGATATTTCGTAATTTTCGTGATGAGACTTGGCTCATTGTCCTTCCTTATATTTAAACAGTAAAATTTTAGAAACTTTGACATGTGTCAAAAATAAAGTATTTTTTGTATTTTGACAGATGAAAGGACAATAGAGATCAGAATTGAAAGCTAGATTAGATTTGTTTTAAATTTCATATTTTTGTTTGTGATGGAAAGTCCGAAAATTTCGTTCTACGCTAAGCCGTCAATCTGGGGATCGCAAACAAAGTTTACTGTTTGTTTTTTATGAAATTCATATATAACTTATAAAAGTTCATATATGAAAATTAATTTCTAAAGAAGTTCATATATGAAAACTTATTTTCCTAAAAAGTTCATATATGAAAACTTACTTTCCTAGACAGTTAATATATGAAAATTAATTTTTAAAGAAGTTCATATATGAAAACTTATTTTCCTAGAAAGTTCATATATGAAAACTTATTTTCCTAGACAGTTAATATATGAAAACTTATTTTTAACGAAGTTCATATATGAAAATTAATTTCTAAAGAAGTTCATATATGAAAACTTATTTTCCTAGAAAGTTCATATATGAAAACTTATTTTTAACGAAGTTCATATGTGAAAAACCATTTTCAGATGCATCTGAATGAGATCCGGATGTTGAAGGAGGAGGTCAAGAGCCTGAGGGCAAGTAACCGACAACTCCAAGACATGTGTTGCTTTCTCGATGAAGACCGGCAAAAAACCAGACAATTAAGTAAAGAATGGCAGAAGTTCGGCCGATACACGAGTGAACTAATGAAACAGGTTAGATTTTTACTTATAAAATTATTTAAAATATTTTTAGAAAAATTCCAATTTTTAAAACTTTTTATATATGAAATTATTTTTTATTTTTTTTTGAAAATTTTGATTTTTCATATATGAATTCTTTTAAGAAAAAGTTTATTTTTTGTAAATTTTCATATATCAAATTTTTGGATTTTTTATTTTTTTATTTTTTTTGAAAATTTTGATTTTTCATATATGAATTTTTTTTATCAAAAATTTAATTTTTTGTAAATTTTCATATATGAAATTTTTTAATTTTTTTTTATGAAAATTTTGATTTTTCATATATGAATTTTCTTAATTTTTTATTTTTTAGGAAATAACTACATATCAGCAACGATTACAAGAACAAGATCAACGTCATAAGCAACTTCTGGCCGAAAATGACGAATTGAAACGTTTATGTCTTTATCTCGATGAACAACGGCAGCAGATCATTGCTCAAGCCACCGCCATGGCCGAAGAAGCCGCTGGAGCTCATATGTACTACGGTAACCTCCAGAACGATGCTGACTCTAGTGATGCTGGTTGTGGAAGTTCGGAAAAATCAGATTCAGAAAAAGAATTTTCGATAAGTAACAATCAAAAAATGTCTTCAAGTTTCCAAAGTACAGACAACCAAGTCGAATTCGATCAAGAAAGGGAAAAAGCCCTGAGGGCGATTACGCAACAGATGCAGACGAGTCTCGAAGAAGACGAAAAAAACGTAAATTTCGAAGGATCGTCCTTGGCTGCTCACAACGACCGGATATTCAACTACATCCAGAGTTTGGAAAACAGGATAAAAAATCTGGAACATCAAGGATCCAGATTCAGCAGGAGTTCTTTCGGATCAGATGAGTTTAATCCGGTTGTCAAAGAAGAACAAAAACAAAACATTCAGAAACCTCTTCAGATTCTTTCAAATATCCCTCAAAATCTCCAGATTCAAAAACAAAATTTTTCTAAAAACATGATCGAATCCACGACTTCCACAATGACGTCATCAGGCACCACTTACTGCTCTTCTGAAACCGACGAATCCGCGGCCACGGCGGTGTTCGTGATGGGCGACGAGGAGCCCGGGGTCAGTCATCTCGAAATCAGGACCTTAGGGCCTATCGACGAAGAACAAGAAAATTCAGAAACAGAACCTTTGAAAATTAAAGTTTTGAATTTAAAAAATTTAAATCAACTAAAATCAACTGAAAAAAGAATTTCAAATATTTCTGAAAATAGTTCAAATGGAGACACAGAAGAAAGCGGAATCGAAGCAGAAGAACTTCCGCCAAAAATGCCATTGATTACGGATCCTACAGTAAGATTGAGTCTTTGCAGTTCTAATCTCAGTCTGGATAACTGCAGCAATTCCTCGAGTTCCAGAATATCCGGCAACACCAACAGGAGTTTGCCGGAGGAATTTAATTCTTTAGGAAGACCCAAAGGTAAATGTTGGATCGCCGTTGGAGAATCCGGATCCGGATGTAGACACAAATACAGTGAAACCTCGCTAAAAAGAACCCTAAGGGACGGCAGAAAAGTTGTTTTTACAGAGGATTTGCCTTTATCGAAGGGTTTACTAGGGGAAAATCCACAGTAGGGGTCGGAACCGAGTTGTCTTTAAAGAGGATTTGCTCTTATCCAGGGTGTTTTTAGCGAGGTTTCACTGTACTTATATCTTTATGATAGGTGTTTCTCTATAATATTTATTCCCTAAAAATACAGTGAAACCTCGCTAAAAATAACCCTAAGGGACGGCAGAAAAGTTGTTTTTACCAAGGAGTTGCCTTTATCGAGGGGTTTACTAGGGGAAAATCCACAGTAGGGGTTGGAACCGAGTTGTCTTTAAAGAGGATTTGCTCTTATCCAGGGTGTTTATATCGAGGTTTCACTGTACGTGAAAATAACTTCATAGGGCCTAGGGCATGAGATAAATCACAATTATAAAAATTATTACGCAATCTCAAAAATACCGTCAACCCTTAATCGTACCCCTTTCATTGATCCTCAGGGTATTTCCCTTCGGGACCAAAGTTATATAATCTTCCACTCAAATACATAATGCACAATCCAAAAGTAAATATAAAATTAATTAAAAATTAAAATTAAAAATTATTTTTTAAATTTTTGAATTCCCGCGCAGACGAGCGAGCTAAGTGAAATTTTTAAAAACGGAAAATTTGGCAATTGATTTTTTAATTTACATTTTAGAAATTTTTAAATTTGTTTTGAAAAATTTTATTTTTGATTTTTAAAATGTAATTTTGTTTAATTTTACTTTATTCAGTCCCGCCCTCGTACTCCCAAGTCCAACTCCGACACAGACCCAGCTTCAACTGCCCTCCTTTCGCTTCAGGAACCCGTCCGAAACAGGTCCATTCCAGTCTGGCAGAAGCTGTGAAATCTTTCCAGTCAGGAGACGACTCAACTGGTTTGAAAAAATCTTGTCAGAATACTTGGGAAACTCTAAGCAACAACGGTACTCCAGAATCTCAGATCACGCCCCAAGTGACCGCCGTCTGAATTCTGAAAAATCTAAATTAAATTTTGGCTCAAAAATGTGAATCAAAAAAGTATTATTTTTTGTAAAAAACCATAAAGGTGAAATTTTAATAAACCAGAAATCTCATACATGTTTGTAAATTATTTTTATAATAATCCAAATCATGTAAACTTTAATACTATTTGTAACTTTGTATAGTGCTCAATACAGTCGAACTTGGATATGAGATACCCCCTTAGGACTGAGCAAAGTGTATGTTATAAGAAAGGATATACTATAGCAGGGATTAATTTGAAAACAGACTAACCTAACTCATTCACACCGTATGCTATAACAAGAGATATATCATAGCAGGGGTATTTCATATCTAAGTTGCACTGTATTACAACTTCGAAATAAAGTTGTTCCATTTCCATTTTGATGATAGTATTACAGTAAAACTTGAATATGAGATATCTTCTTAGGATCGGGCAAAGTGTATGTTATAAAGAAGGATATGTTATAACGGGGGTAAATTTCAAGACAGACTAACCAAACATTCAGACTATATTCTATAACAAGAGATATATTATAGCAAAAATTCCTTATATCCAAGTTCTACTGTATTTGGTTTTATCATTGCAAATGTAATGAATATTGTTAGCTTTGGTAGGCAGTTTAATAATAGTAACACATACTTAAGCAGTAGTTCTAAGGTAGCGGTACATAAATTGAACATGATATATAAGGTCATTACGTTAATATATCGATATATAAAATATAATATATCCAATATTTCGAAACTTTTTTAATGTATCTGATATATTATACAATGTATTCATTTTTCTGTTTGTAACGAAAACAATATTTGATAAAAAAATATGATGATAATTGTTTATTTCACAGTTAACCAATTTGCTCAAAATGGCGAACCGATATGTTTCTCGTTTTTTATGAATTATAATCATTAAAATTTTATTTTCGATGATTTTAAAAGTTTTTCTCCCAATCATTGATGAAAATTCATTTTTAACTTTTAAAACTAATAAGTATAGAATTTATAAATCAAAAAAGCTCACTTTTCACATTAGTACTATTTTTTTCTATTCTATTTTCTATTTATTCCCATATCGCACATTCAAAGTTCACAAACAATACTAAAGTTAAACCCTTGTACCTTCGATCCAACTCATCCGTCGGTGCGTGAGAGCCTTCCGTTCCTAGGACCTTGGGATTCTTCTTATCACCTAGCTTGTCTTTGGTCAACCGGGCCTCTAATGAGAGATATGCAGAGGACTTCGCTTCTTTAACCTACAAGTAACTTGCGGACTAGGCTTCTTTAGCCTACTAGTAACTTGCGGGCCAGGCTTCTTTAACCTACAAGCAGCTTGTGGGCTAGGCTTCTAGCTGCCGTTCTTCGGTCGGAAATCGAACCCAGGTTTCGTGAATTTGAATTCACGTGTACTACCATTGTACTATCTGAGGACTCACATCAGTACTATTAGTTTTATTTTAAATTATAAGTTTTAATATATTTTATGAACATTTTAAAAGAAATTTCCTGAATTTACCAATTACCATAATTACAATAAGGTAATAAGTAGTAGTTCTGAACAGTTGGTTATTTTACATAATACTTGTTAACGATACAAAAATAAAAAACAAAAATAATTAAGTTCATAGTTGCATATTTTTAGTTTTTTTCAACCTCCCGATTCAAACTTAAGCATAATTCACCACTAGTCAATCAAGTTGTCATTAAACATATGATTTTTAACCTGAATTCCTAAATTTATATATGAAATTTTACTTCAAAGGATTCATAATTTTGCAACTTCATAAATCTATAATTATTGAATATATTTCTGTAACAATGTATCTAAAGGATTATTACTAAGTAATGAAAATAGAAAAAAATGTAAAATATATTGTAATAAGTGACAATGGGAAAAAGTAGATTTAATATTTAATAATTCTAAAAACTATGAAATTTATAGTTTTAATATGAAAAAAATTAGAAAGTTATAAGTTCGCCATTTTGAGCAAATTAGCGAAATTTGACAGACACAATCTTCTTTTTCCTGATAAAACAACAAAGGTCAGGAAATTGTATGCGATCGCCATCATATCAAATATTACAGGATTTTCTCTTATCTAAAATAAAACTCTAGCATACTGCTCGTTTCTCGAATAACTTTCGTTTCACCTCTTCTCTCAAAGACTCACCACACGTTAACTTTCATCTATTTATTTGTAAAGTTAACCATTTCAGCAATGCCGGGGAAATTCCTCAACGTTTACAACCTTCTATTAGTAGGGTCGACAGGGGCAGGAAAATCCAGTAAGTTTTTGGTTAACTTTATGTTTTGATTTTCAAACAAATTAATTTTCAGCTTTTATCAACAGTATCTCCAACTTTTTTCTTCATGAGACATTGAAAGATGCCCTAGCCGATACCCTTCCATCATGTGTCATCCATTCAAAATTCATTTTGCGGTTTAGAGATACTAGCGGAAAATCAAAATCAATCACTGTTAGTATGCCGGGAGTGGATCGGACCGATCACCAAAATGAAAGATCCAAATCCACAGCTTCGAGCTACACATTAGAACCTCGGGTTTACTCCTTCAGTTGCAAGGGCATAGAATTCAATATCATCGATGTCCCAGGAATGGCGGATACGGGTGGACTTGCTCAAGACCGGATTAATAAGCAGGCTATCATAAGACAAATTGGTCGTTTTGAAGAACTCCACGGGATTTGTATTGTGGTCAGTGCAGCTGTCAACAAGCTTACTACGGAATTCAAATTCTGCTTGAATGAAGTTTTATCCTGTTTGAACAAAAGCGCCATCGAGAACTTAATGTTCGTTGTCACCAACTGTGCTGGTCATCAATTTACTCCTGGATTCGTCGCAGAAACCATCAAAGAATACATTGATGAACTGAATAGGATACGCAATCTCTCCATCGACTTTGATTCTAACGTCTTCTGCATTGATAACGAAGCCTTCCGATTTATTATTGGATGGAATCAATCATCTGAATTCAGACAAGCTCATGAGAACAAAATTAGCACTTACGAAGAAAGTTGGAAAAAGTCCCGAGAGAATGTTTTCAATCTCTTTAAAAGACTGTACACGATGAATGGTCATCGAACTAAAGACACAATGAGCGTCGCCCAAGCAAGTACAGTAATTCAGTGCATCATCCCACCTCTCAGCGTTGTCATGGGAAGAATTGCCGTGGCAGATACTAAAGAATATAAGAAAATGTTCGATTCTCTTATGAAAAACGGAACGATGCAAAAACCGGACGTACAAGTTCAAGATCAGGAGAGTCCTCAGTTGGTCTGTACCCACAAAGCTTGTCTTAAGGAAAATCTATCGATCCGAAGACTAATCGTGTTTTTTTCGATTTCTCGAATCCATGCCATGAGAACTGCCACATAAAGGGAGTTGTGAAAGCTGGATTAGGAGATCCAGTCCTGAGGCAATGTCAGAAAATCGATATGCAAGACAATTGTAGAATATGTAGCCATAATTACAATATCACATGCACGTTCCTTACAAGGTAACGAAGACCACTTCCAAGGTTGACATAGGTTCGAATAATCCCCTCACTCATGAAGAAGCAGAAAAACGCTACGACCTCTTTATCAAGAATCTTAAAAAGGAAAATGCTGTTATCCTAGAAGAAATCATTAAATTAGCTAAATTCCTGAAAAATAATGCGATACTTGAGTACAATACAGCTTTTGAGGAACGACTTCAGGTCGAAATCACGACAGGAAAGCTAATGGTAATATGCCGCTGTCAAGAATCTCGAAAACAACATCAAGGAGATAAGCGAAAGATGTCTCTCATCAAGGTTTCAGCAGATAAGAAGTTTAATGACGTTGAAGTTGCTGATGTGGAGAAATCCTTAGAAAAGCTCTTCACACTTCCACTCTATGGCAAGACGATCCAAAATCTTTACAAAAAAGAGCTTTCACCTAGTGAGACTGCTGATTCCCATGAATTTATCAAATGCAGAGTCAAATACATTCCAGATATGTAAATTAGTCAATGATGTACTTTTTCCGTAATTAATGTGTTTAATGTTAAAAAGTTAATGTAATATTTAAACAATATTAAACTGTTTTTAACAGTACAATATCTTTTCTGTATATTTCATAACTACTTATGATTATGTTTCAGTCAATTATGTTTGAAAAACACATCCAAGTATTTGGGCGTGATTGCTCTAATATTGTTGGATATGATGAAAGAACATCCGAATTTGTTACTCACTCCAAAGCTTCTGTTTTTCCTATAGATCTAGTTTCACCAACTATAGAAATTATTGGAGCAAAACAAGTAACCAATGAAGCTATGCTGATTAAAGTGGCCTTTGAAGTATTGCAACTTTCACCACATGAATTTGTAGGTCACTTTATCAATTAATATTTCAAAATGTGTTTCAGCTAAAACTTTTGATTTTTAGAAAATCAAACATTGATGAAATCTTTGATTTTTTTGAAGCTTATGGCAAAGAAAATGATATCCTTTGTAATATAATCATCCATGAATCTAATTTAAAGATTTTGTGTCCAGTAACAAGGAATATTCAAGCAACTCAAGATATATCTCAAGTGGAATGTGGATTTCAAATCTTTCTAATAATCCCTTATTATAAGAAGTTGAAGCCCGATGACATTACAAAAGCTGTAAAAGAAGTTATTTTCAATAACAAGTCAAAACACTTGTTTGGTTTCTTTAATGAACATGAAAAAACAGCATTGTCATGTTTTATCAAAGTTAACTCCGACGAGGTTAAAATGATTTCATTGTCAGAATTAAGTACCGCAATGGATTTCATAAAAAAGCGAATAGATCATGTCCCGATATTAGTTGAATTGGAACAGAATCTTTCTAATCCATTCCTAAAAATTAATGCTAATGATGTTCAAAACATCCGTTATCTAAAAAGCATTGTGCCAATTGCTCAAAAATACTTTCCAAAATCAGATAAAAGTTCATTGGACAAAGATAATTATGATCACATGCTTGATTCATTAAACAACATTCTTGAATCAGTACGTTCTCCTCCATTCAATACAAACCGTATAATAGAGTTTTATTCAAAAATCCCAGAATGTTATAACTTATTACACCATTATCTGATGGAGTCATTTAAACGCAATATTGAAATCAACATTGAGATCCTGGATATGCTCGGTGAATTCTGCTTAATAATCAAGCAATTCCCATTACGAAAGCATAATGAAAAGTTCATTATTGCATTAAATGAAGATAATTATGACTACTTAATGGATCAATTCAAAGAAAGCATCAGAATTTTTGTAACAGCAGAAAATTTCGAATATTTAGCCGATATTTATTCAGAAAACGATGAATGGTATCAGTGGTTCTTAGATGAAAGAAAGGAAAAGCAAAATTATCCTGTGGTTCTTGGAAAGGACTCAACAACACACCAAATACATTCTTATGCTCTTGGAAAAGCTAGTGTTTTTCCACTCAACTACACCGCCATTCCATGTTATTGCTCATGGTGTCAGAATTGGAAATATTGGATCTGCGATAAGTGTCATCGAATTTTTGACCAAACGACTTACGAATTTACTTGTGCTTGTGGGACTCATTCAAACAATAAAATTCAGCGATTTTGTTTTCCACCACGAGAAAAGATTGAGAATTTTAATTCAACTTTACCTAAAAATGATATTAACAAATTTAATCCTGCAAGTAACATTGGCCATTCTTCTTCACATAACCCCAAGGAACAAATTACACATGATTCTAATTCTCCAATACCTGATAAAGTAGAACCTGCACCATTCGTTCATCCAAAATATAAACCCATTACATTTCCTGATCCTCCACCACATTCTCAACATTTGCAAAAATATGTTCTTAAATCAAATTATCAAAAATTACCATTATCTCCGAAACCTCAGACTTACAACATCTTGTTCATTGGAGCCAGTGGTGCTGGAAAGTCTACCTTGATCAACAGCATTCCTAATTACCTGAAACATCCCTTGTTTGACGATGCAAAAGGCAAGTTGAAGATAATCATGCCTGCTGTGTTCACAATTCACTCCAGAGATAGTAATAAAAAAATGATAACCCACAGAATTGAAGTAGGGAATCCAGATGAAAATGAAAACTTCAATGATAAAGGTCAATCCGTCACTCAGAAACCACGACAGTACACCTTCGAATTCAATGGGGACAAGTTCAACATCATCGACACCCCAGGGCTGACTGATTCCAGAGGACTAGATCAAGACACTCTTAATCTCGATCTCATCAGAGAGGAAATAAAAAAACTAGAAGCTATTCATGGGATCTGCATCGTCTTGAAATCAAATGAGCAGAAACTGAGATCAGAAATGGAAAATTGTTTAAGGAGGTTACTCTCTCTCTTCCCCAAGACTGCTGTCAACAACATATTCTACTTATTCACACACAGTAGAGGAACTTTTGGAGGTGTTGGAGATGCCATTAAGCCTTTAACAGTTTTTGCTGAGAAATTCAAGACGTCTCATGATATTGAACTCGAATTCCCAGATGACAGATTGTTCTGTTCTGAGAACAAAGCTTTCCAATTCCTCATTGCTGACCAGAACAAATATGAGTACAAGGAAGTAACCCAACAGCTGAAAGAATTCTGGGAAGATACTGCAAGAGACATCAATGAGTTTCTAGGAAAGGTCAAAACAAGTACTCCAATTAAAGTATCTGAAATCAAAAAGACATACATTTTGGAATCAATAGCACAGAAATTAGCTGGAATGATTGTGAAGGAAGAAAATACGATTCCACAATATACTTCAGCTTCTATTCTATGTGCTTTTCTTCAGAGAACCATGTCCATGCAATATGCTCCGCTGAAATCACTCACTATTAATCTCATTGAGAACAAGAAATTGCCAGAAATGAAAATTTCAGATGAGAGCCTAGTTCGAGCACTGGAGTATTTTAAAAATGCTGAAGAATTAAAAACAGATATCGACGCATTTGTAGAGCAAGTAAGACAAAAAAAGACATCAAAAAAGTTTTCTGACGGAAATACTAAGAAGAATTCAGCAGGAACTGTCGATGAAACTCCATCTGAAATTTCTCTAAATAAACTGAAGTATAACACTAGAAGTTCTTCAAAATCTTCTACGAATTATTTAGGAACAAACAAAATTAAAAAGTTCACATAAGCTCTTTTTTATTACATTAACCATTTATTTATTTTTATTAAATTTCCAATAATAAAATAAACGAATCAGACAGTTCTTGAGATAGCAGATACCTTGTCATTGAAACTTTTGATTCCCCAACTTCTTCATTCAACTGCTGCTCTCAGAATAAAAATTACGGTGTTTGAGAAGATAACTATCTCGTTAACTATGGAAACCTAAGTTCACTGGTTTCATCTATTCTCTGTCGCCAGTATTATTTTTGAGTAGTGATGAAGAAAAGATCATTTTAGAATTACTGAGGTCAAATTAGGATATGATTGCAATTGAAAATGATCTAGTACAAAGTTGAATTACTTTACAGAACTCCACTGAGATTGATTTCAAGAACCACAGCGATGTACATCATCTCAGCTACAATTCACGAGGAAAGTTTTTATTCGATATCAGCTAATCAAATCATATAATAGGATAGAATACTTAAAAGGAAGTAGACAATGGAAGAAAAACATCCATATAAAAAACATCCATTTTTAACGGACTGTAACTAAAATTAGCTTTCCTTACTCATTATTGATAAAGGATCCAGTGATTTTCTAAATCAATTTCTGCATCTTGAAGTCTAATACAATGGAAATAAAAATTTTTATCGATGTTTGTATAACACATTGTTGAGAAAATCAAGGATCAAAAAACAAATGTCAATTTTCATATCTATTAAATCTGAACGATTGTGTTCATTATCCGTTTAATTTTACTTTTGATTATTATTTTTGATTATTTGAGTATCAATATCACCTAAACTAATTCTTCAACAATAATCACGTGAATCAAAATGAAATCAAAAGCTATCCGATGAACTTAAAAATCTGAGGAGGATATTCTAACATACCATTTTCAAACCAATGGAAAAAATCTAAACTAAAATCTGAATATTGTAAAAAGTATATAATATTAATGGAAATACATGTAATTTTAGTAATTACAGAAGGAAATATTTCCAATTATTCGGAGGTTTTGTATTTTGGTGATTCCAGCGATTAAAATAAGTAAAAAATTTCTCATTAAAGTTAATATTTGCCATTATTCTTAAGAGTTATTGTATTTGGAAATCTGTATTTAATTAATAAATTATAAAAGTTGTTCACTTCATGAAAAAGGAAAACCGAAATTTTAAAAAGAAATAACTAATAGAGAAAACAGCAAAGTTCTTTCACTATATTTGCAGTGAGAACTCAGTACTTGATAAAACGACTAAGGCCAGGAAATTGTATGTGATCGCCATCATATCAAATATTACAGGATTTTCTCTTATCTAAAATAAAACTCTAGCATACTGCTCGTTTCTCGAATAACTTTCGTTTCATCTTTTCTCTCAAAGACTCACCACACGTTAACTTTCATCTATTTATTTGTAAAGTTAACCATTTCAGCAATGCCGGGGAAATTCCTCAACGTTTACAACCTTCTACTAGTAGGGTCGACAGGGGCAGGAAAATCCAGTAAGCTTTTGGTTAACTTTATGTTTTGATTTTTAAACAAATTAATTTTCAGCTTTTATCAACAGTATCTCCAACTTTTTTCTTCATGAGACATTGAAAGATGCCCTAGCCGATACCCTTCCATCATGTGTCATCCATTCACAATTTACTTTGACGTTCAGAGATAGCAACAGAATACAAAAATCAATCACTGTTAGTATGCCGGGAGTGGATCGGACCGATCACCAAAATGAAGGAGTTGAATCAGATGGCGTGAGCTGCACATTAGAACCTCGGGTTTATTCCTTCAGTTGCAAGGGCATAGAATTCAATATCATTGATCTCCCAGGACTAGCGAGTACGGATGGATTTAATCGGGACCAGATCAATAAACAGGCCATCATAAGGCAAATTAGTAGTTTCGAAGAACTTCATGGAATTTGCATCGTAGTCGCAGCAAATACCTATCACTTAACTACAGAAGTTAAATATTGTTTGGATGAAATCATGTCATCACTCAACAAAAGCGCTATCGAGAACTTGATGTTCATTGTCACTTACTCCGCTCAGTATGATTTCACTCCTGGAATGGTTGCAACAACCATCAAAGAATACCTTGATGAACTGAATAGGATACGCAATCTCTCCATCGACTTTGATTCTAACGTCTTCTGCATCGATAACGAAGCCTTCCGATTTATTATTGGATGGAATCAATCATCTGAATTCAGACAAGCCCATGAGAACAAAATTAGCAGATATGAAGAAAGCTGGAGTGAGTCCCGTGAGGCTGTTTTCAATCTCTTAAAGAAAATATATGCAACTAAGCCTCACCGAACTGAATGCACTATGACCATTGCTAAAGCTAATACAGCAATCGAATGTGTTCTCCCGGTTCTAGATTCTCTAATGGAGAGAATCGTCAAATGGAGTACTAACGAATATAAAAACAATTATATTACTTCATTTGTCGAAAACAGGACAATAGAAAAATTGGATATCCAAACACAGGATGAAGATAGCGATGAATTGATTGATATCCGCTTGAACCGACTCATAAAATCCATCGATGCAATGACGAGAAATAAGAATTTCGATTTCTCTAATTGTTATCATCAAGGCAGCCACTTGGAAGACCTTAACAAAGCTAAACTCAAAGATCCAGTATTAGAGCAGTTCCAGAAAATTGGTATTAATAGCTATTGTAGAAAATGTAGCCATTATGACAACGTGTACAAATACAACAACTACGAAGTCACTAAGACTACTAAAGCCAACACGGGATCGAAAGAAATTCTTATTCGTGAAGCGAAGAAATACCACGATCTCTTTTTGAGGAATCTCAAGGATGAAAAGGATGCTATTCTTAGTGAAGTCATAATTTTGGCTACATTCCTTAAGGAGAATGCAATCCTCGAATACAACACTGCCTTAGAGGAGCAGATATTAATAAAAATAAGGAATGAGGAATTGAAAGGTAATTGTGATGCCATTCAAAAACTTAACAAAATCCTTGACATGCAAAATCAAAAGAAGACGATTATCAACAGATCGGAACACAACAAAGTGAAACACATAGGAGTAGCTGATGTCGAAAACTCTTTGGAAAAACTCTTCACACTTCCTATCTGCGGTAGGACGATCAAAACTCTTTTCGAAAAGAAGTTTACAGCCGATGGAGCAATCGACCTTCGTGATCCTATCCGATGCAATGTCAAATACATTCCAGAAGCAGATTAATGAATAATATCTGTCGGGACTTGAAGACGCCATACAGATGACCCTCCCTGAATTGTGGATCTTAGCACGACTACCGTAACCTTACGAGGTGATGTTATTACATGGTTGTTATGTTGTGATATTGTTGGATTATGCGTGATCTATTTGAGCGCAAGCCACACAACATTGATCCCGAAGGGAAATACCCTGAGGACCAACGAAATTTTTAAGATTGCCTTTTGGCGGCAATTTTGAGATTGCGCAATATTTATTGATAGAGTTGTGTTTTATCTCGTGCCTGAGGCTCCAATAAAGTTATTTCCATATATTTGTGTCTACACGCGGATCCGGATTCCCCAGCGACGATCCAACAGATATAAAATAAGATTGTGATTTATTTTGTAAAGACTTAGTACCTCTTTCCCTAAGTTGCAGCGTCCCTTAGGAAGTCACAACAGTATCTTACATTGTCTTCATTACTTGACAAATTTGCTATTGTAAGATGTTAATATTAGTGTAATTTTTACTTTTTGACGGTATAATAACCTTTCCATATATTGGAGAACTAATTTCCTACTTTACTTTTTGGTCAATAACGTTCAAAAATAAATTCAAGTATTTAATGATGATTGGTGAATATGAAAAAAATTCAACTTTGTTATTTATGATGAAATAAGTGTTTCTAAGCCAGATAGATTATCATTAGCAAAACTGTCGATTTCTGAATTCGAATTAAAAATTGTGAATTGTAAAATTCCAATTAGTTCAAAATTGTCAATTTCCGAATTCGAATCTGTTCAAAATCGAAAGTTCTAATTTTAAACTAATTGTAGAAATTCTCAAAGTCCAACAAATACAAGATCAAAACAGTAAAGTCCAAACCATTATTATAATTACAGTATTCAAAAAAAAATAAAATCAACTCTTGTTGCACATTTCCTTTTCCTTAACAAAAACAATCATTACAGTATTTAAGGACTTTCGTGATAAAAATTAATTTCATTTTTTAATGAATTTTTGTATAAAATTCAATTTTTCTAAAACAAACTAAAATTTCAAAAATATTCAAAAATTTCAAAAATTTCCAAAAATTTCTAAAATATTCAAAATATTCAAAAATTTCCAAAATTTCCAAAATATTCAAAAATTTCTAAAATATTCAAAAATTTCCAAAATATTCAAAAATATTCAAAAATTTCCAAAATATTCAAAAATTTGCGCTGCGAGAGTTAGTTTCATCTTCCGCGACTTTGGTTGCCATGGAAGCGCTTTTCTGTTCCCCGTTTTTCCTCTTTTTATTTGACCATGGTTTTTTGAAAATGACCGAACTTGTTGTTGAAGAAAAAAAAGAAAATGAATCAGAAATCAAAAAGGAACCCAGAATCCTCCAAACCGAAGATAAATGTCCTTTGAGAGGTTCGTTTTTTTATTTATAAAATTTAGTGGAATTTTTCAGAAACCAGAAGCAGTTTGCCGCTTCAGATGGCTCTTCATTTCCATATTCACTTAGATCCCATTATCTACATCGCCATGATCGGGTGCTTGATTATCAAAGTAAGTCCGATTTTAAAGGATAATGTTCGAAATATTGTTTCTTCATTACTTCATTCCGAACACGAATCTCAAACTTGGGTAATTAAATCTTTATTATTGTTGGATCGGACACCTAGCCTTAATGGGAAGCGCAACCAATCGGGAACGCTTGGTCCCGAACGGATTGCTTTAACACCAATAAAGAACGCTTGGTCCCGAACGGATTGCCTTAGTACCAATAAAGAACGCTTGGTCCTGAACGGATTGCTTTAACACCAATAAAGAACGCTTGGTCCCGAACGGATTGCCTTAACACCGACAAGAGAACATACAGTTCCTCTTGGCGCGAAGTCGAGTTGGTTGTTTATGTCGATTTCGACATAATGTTTCTTTGTACTGTACCTAAGGCATTTATTTGATAAACCTTTTCTATACTATTTTCCCTCCTCATTCAGACGTGGGTCACTCGGCGTGACAGATACAACAATTATAAACAAGTTATAAAATACAAACATAACACGATCGATAAATCTTTGTCAAAACTGTTAATAGTCTCTGGATCGATGCCGTTCCGATCAGATAATTTTAATTATTAATTTTTTAATAATAATCTAAAATTAAAACTTTTAAGTATGACAAACTCCATCCAACATACCAAGTCATCCTGGTGGCGATGTACCTGATTTCAATTCTGATCGAACTCATCAGACCATACTTGGGCTATTACGGTAATCTAGGAGAAAAGGTAAATTTTACAAAATTTATTTTAAATCTTTTTAAAAATTCATTTTTTATTTTTAAATTTTTCTTCGATTTTTTATAATTTATTTTTTACTTTTTTTAAAATTTGTTTTTTATTTTTTTAAAATTTATTTTTTATTTTTTTTAAAATTTGTTTTTTATTTTTTTAAAATTTATTTTTTTTAAAATTTATTTTTCTTCAATTTTTTTAAATTCATTTTTCTTTAATTTCTTAAAATTTATTTTTTATTTTTTTTTTAAATTTATTTTTCTTCAATTTTTTAAAATCTATTTTTAGATTCCAGCTTTGTCAGGATTTTGGATAACTACATTAATCCTCCAGATCCCGATTGCCTGTTTCCTGATTCTGAATCCAGAAATCTACCCCCTTCCGTTCGAGAGATGTCTTCTGATTCTTCATCTTGTTTTTCTTTTAGTGGAAGCCTGGACTTCTCTTTTCCTCGTTAGATCCCTCGCGGATTATCAAGTCCAAAAATTCAAAGCAACCATATCGGACGAAAAAACCGAAGAATCCAGAACAGAAGCAGAATTGGTGATTCAACGAATATTGCCCGAGGCAGCTGATTTGGACATAAGTGTTCTCCCTAAAAGTTTCACAGAATCTGTAATCAAGAAAATCGGAAAAAAAAATTTTATCTCTGGGTCAAACTGATAACGAACATGTCGAGACCAAAATAAACAAATTTTTAGTTTTTGTACAACTTCGAAAATGAACCACAAATCTCCATTTCCTAATCCTATTTTTCTAAGTAAAGATATCATGAATCCAGGGGTACTGTATCGAGCCATAGCCCTCTACACCAGCTACAAACGGAACGAAGACGACTCCAGATTCGCCGAGTGTCTGGAAACCATGTCGAAGAGGATCGAAAATTTAGAGAAACTTCAAGCCGAAGAAGAGTGCAGAATCAAAAAGGTTGGTTGTTACAGTAATTTTCGCTTCAAAACAGAATTCTAGAAATTCTTAAACTTTCGTTGCGAGATTTCAAATTTCTTGACTAAATTTCTATTTTCGCTTCAAGACTTGAAATTTCAAAAATAGATTTTTCAACTTCCGCTCTGGGATCTGGAATTTTTTAAAAATAATTTTCTATTTTCGCTTCAAGACTTGAAATTTCTTTAAAAATAATATCCTACTTTCGCTTCAAGACTTGGAATTTCAAAAATAGATTTTTAAACTTCGGCTCTGGAATTTCTTTAAAAGTAATTTTCTACTTTCGCTTCAAGACTTAAATTTCTTTAAAAATAATTTTCTACTTTCGCTTCAAGACTTGGAATTTCAAAAATAGATTTTTCAACTTCCGCTCTGGGATCTGGAATTTTTTAAAAATAATTTTCTATTTTCGCTTCAAGACCCAAAATTTCCAAAATTATTTTTTCGAGTTTTCGTTCCAGGACCTAAAATCTACTAAAAACTTCCTTCAAATTTTCGCTTCAAAATCTAAAATATGTTCGAAAATTTCCATCTTAAGACCTAGAATTTCTTCGAAAATTTTCGTTTCAGGAGATGATAACAGAGGAATTAGGAGCTCTTCGGGATATTCTTCGTCGATTCAGAATGAAGTTGGAAGAAGAACTTTCAGAAACAAAACAAGGAAAAAGGAAACCCCTTCCTCCCCCCGTCATTCCCCCCTACCGTTGCGAACCTATGTCTGAAAAACTTCGATTAGAATTAAAAAATCCAGAAGATGCTCCAAAAAGAATAAATATCGAAAAACCAGCAAAAAACGAAGAAATAATTCGCGAAATTGAACGTCGAAAAAAACTTGCACAACAAAAAGAAAAAATCGCTGTTGAATCTTTAAACGTCCCTAAAAATCTCGAAGAACTCGATGTTTTTGTTTCAAAATACGAAAAAGGAGAACTTCCAGAAGACGATCTAAATAAAATAACCGAATTATTAAAAGCCAGAGTAGAATCAGAAGCTCTTAAAAAACTCCTCCAAACCCTCATCCAAGACCCCGTCAGTTCTACTCCCAGATCGCCTTCTGTCGAAATCCTCACTCCAGAACCCCCACATTCCCCTAGTCCATTTTCCGAAAGATTACTGTCATGGGTAAGTTCCCCTCCGGCACTCTTGGGAAGGAACTACTCACCTAGCAACTTCTTCGAAGAACTCTTCAACAAATTAGACACAAATTCCGAATAATTATTATTACAGTACTCTAATTTTCCATAAATAAGCATCACATTTAGGAATAAAGTTACGTTTAAATTAGAATTAAAAATTACACGCAGCAATTATAAAATTGATCGATGCACAATTGGACGATTTAGGTTGAATATTCATCAATTAGTTACAGATTTACTTATTCTTCCAAAGCCGGATAAATCGCATCTCCGGATTTCTTGCTTGGAGGAATTAAATGTTTAGGCAATTCTGATGGCAATTCATGTCCTTCCAATTTCAAATTAATCAAGTATTCAGCTAAAGCAAATTCATCACAATCCAAAAATCCATCTTTGTCAACATCTGCTAATTTCCAAATTTTTCCAAGAACAGAATTCGGCAATTTCGATTTCAACATATGTTCTTTAGCAACACGTCCGTTAATTTTTCCATCAACAGGTTCTAACGATTCAAATGCAGCATCAACTGCTGTTCTTTCTTTTCCAACAACCCATTCCGCTTCATCAGCACCTTTATCAAATCCTTCACCTTTACCAAATCCAAATGGAGTTTCAACTTCAGCAGCACGATCAAAAGCTCCACCTTTAACGCTGTCTTTAGGTCCTGTTCCATTAGTTTCTTGTGCAATAGCTTCTTCTTTAGGAATTTGAGCCATCAATCTCGCTAAAATAGTAAATTTCAAAAATACAGTTTAAACAAATGACTCACCTATGTCTGTTGCCAACATTTGATCAACGACTTCCAACAATTTCGGTTTCAGTGGATTAAATTTAGTAAAATCAGCATTTTGCAAATTTTCTCTCATCTTGTTCACATCCGGAAAATCACCAGGAGAAATATTATGTTCTCTTTGAAGTTGTTCGTAAATTTTGTCTAATTTCGCAATGAGTTCTTTTTTCTTCTTTTCTTTGCCAATCATCGAAGGCATGCCTTTTCTAAGTTCGGCAATAATATAAGCATGAACTTTGGCTAAACGTGCACGTTTAATCAAGTCGTTCAACTTCCTCAAAGCAGCGTTTCTTGGAAGAGATTGCAAATCAGCAAAAAGATCGTGTTGTTCATCTTGGAAAAGTCTTCTATTGATGTCGTAATGAAGAGGTTGATCCCAGAACGATCCAATATAAACACGGGAAACTTCTGGAGTCTTGAAAACTTTCCCAAGAGACCACATTAGAGCTCCATAGACTCTCATGAGTTGCTGATGGTCGACCATGTCTGACTTGTTCAGAACAATCCGGATTTTGTCTTCATTTCCAGAAAGGGCTTCAATACATCTTTTGAACTCGTCTGATATGTCCAACTTGTGAGCATCAAAGAGAAGAATAATTCTATCAACTCTTTCAGCGAACCATTCAAGGACACCACTAAAGTCGTAACCTCGATCGATTCTTTGCTTTTCTCCACTCAAAATACCAGGAGTATCCACAATTGTCACGCTTTGGAGGACTTCGTTCTTCAAGGTCGAACATTGGAAGCGATTCAGAAAGGCATTCCCGAACTTAGTCAAAGCACGGAATTGCTTGTTAGCATCCACAACAAGAGCATTTCCGGGAACGCAACCTTCTTCATCTCCATACATGACTGCAATGAACCTATCCGTCGTAGGTTCGGGTCCGATTCTGATCCCAGGGAAGTCTTGTTCCAACAAATAGCGAATAAATGTAGTTTTCCCTGTGGAATATTGACCAACGAGGAGAATCATCGGTTTGGCAGTAAAGTCCGGGTCATCTGGAACAATTACTATATAAAAGTAAACTTCAAAAATTTACCAAGAGCAGGGGAATGGAAGTCGTGGAACTTGTAATGTTCTTCCAATGGGAACAACTTCTGTTTGTAGATCTTCTTAAGGCCATCACTCACAGATTCAAGCACCTAAACAATGAATTATTGAAAAATAAACAAAATTACCCAAGGATTATTTGGATTTTTGGACTTGAATAAACCGATAATTGATTGACGAAAATTAACTATCGGCGGTCCAGGAGCTCGACGTTTACGAATTACAACTGACATTTAGAGCCACAATCTACAGATCCGAAAAACCAGACAAAATAATTTTAAAACACCAAATCGAAAAAAATCGCCGAAAAAAAAAAACAATTTTTGGACATCCTTGACGAATCAGACAGAGCGATATATCACCAGCCCGTCTAAAAATCAGAAAAATCAAACTCACATCTGCATCCTTCTTCTTGGAGTTGTTTCCGCTTAGCCAAGAGAACATCCTTCAAGTAAACAGTCTAATTGGTTATATATAAACCTAATCGACCAAAGTGGTTCGATCTGAAAAGTTAAAAGTCAAAAAACGAAAAATCACATATGAAACAAGAATAAAGTTCAATCAATGGGAAATATTCAAACAGGAAAGATAGACAACAAACATAATCCAGAAATCAATGCATAAAAGAAAAAAATCCAGCAGCTTGGGGAGTTTCAAATTTGGGAACAATGCGAAACGAAAATTGTTTGTCCTGAACGCGAGGTTGATATAAACGACCGATAGAGAACGCCTAAGGCAGACTGAAACTGCAGTTAGTTCTCTCGAAATTGTTCAATTTCAACAAAACGAAAAAGTTGTGAGTCATCTTTGAAATGAAAAAATTTAAAACTCGAACAAGACACACCTGGAATGTACTTTAAATATTGCGAAAACCGAAATTACGAAATGCCTTACAAAAATAGGGACCATACATCAGTAAAAAATTTAAAAATTTAAGTTTAAAAAATTAGGATTTAAAAAATAACTGCAATTCGCTGACGTCACAGGTTCCGAATCAACTTGCACCTTGCGGTGGTCCCGACGCGAATTCGATTTTCGCTTGTATTCAGAAATTTTTCATTCAAGCCGTTCAAAAAAGATGACATTACCGCATTCGTTTCTGATTTCCTTGTATTTTCTTTGTTTTTGTTTTTTATTAATTAAATTATTTCAGAGTTATATTTCCATCATTCCTTCGGTTCTTAGAGAAAGAACCGTTGAAGAAAAATTGAGTCAAAGTGGTTTGTTTTTTTAAATTTTTTTGTCCTATTTGTCATCGTTTTCAGGCGTCGTCATCGGATAGTGAACCTGACTTTGAACTCGAGGAGAGTACCTCGGAAATCGACAGTGAAGTCGGATCAGCTTATGCTTCTATGGCCAGCGATGTCGAAATGAACGAAAGCCCTCCGGGATCAGTCATGGACGGTTTGTTTAAAAAATTTACTTTCCCCAAAAATCCCCTTTGCAGTTACTGTTGAGGAAGAAATGCAGATAGATGAAGATGACATGGGAGTAGATAAGCGGTTTCAGAAGGATAACTGGCGGTTCAAGTTCTTGCCTTACTACAACGAACTTGTCCGCGAAGCCGACAATGAATTTTCGACGGTCAAAACGCTCCTTGCCAAAGGCATTTTGGAACGTGACTTGAGACCCGGGTTTACTGTCGCAATCAAGAGCTTACTAGAGTAAGTTCTGATATATGAAACTTGAAAACTTCCCTAATTTAGATTTGTGAACATGTACGGGAAGCGGTTCACCAAGACTGATCACATTCAGATCGTCAAGCTTCTTTACAACGTTCTGATCCTCAAAGGGTTGGACTTCCGGGTTGTTAGGATGGTTGCCGCTGGCTTGAATAATTTGATGAACCGGAAAATGCTGATCACTCGGGACGACTTGCGAGTCGACTGGAAGCCCCTCTACGACCTCTACAAGGAAATTGCCTTCAAGAAACTCGAAGAAGACGGTCTCATTTTGTTTCCAGAAGGGTTGAAAGAAAAAGTAGAAAAAGCAATAATTTATTTGACAGAATTTTTTGAAAATGGAGCAACTCAGGAAATTCTTGACTTAATCAGACCCAACATTTGTCCTCTTGATGACAACGTCACTCAAGCGTTCTCAACAGCAAGTGTTTTTTTACCAACTTGTATGAAACCGGAACAGCACGATGTTTTCGGAGCCAAGTTGTGGTTCGACGAATTCTATCACTGGTTTTCTTGTGGAGAACTCAACGACACGAACGAAGCTCGAATTTTGGGTGTATTAGCACAGTGGGTTTTTATTAAATTCAAAAAATTAAATATTTATTTCAGATTATCGGTTGATTGTCCGTTCTACATTGATTGGAGCGACAAATGGGATTTGGTTTTTGACAGACTTATGCAAAGTTGTGGATTAAACGTCTCGCAAACTGCACTTGGAACTGATTCGCAAGGTGTTCAATTAATTGCGATTTTGATTGCTTACAATCTGGGTGGTAGAGATAATGTTCTTCAAGATAAATTAACAAGTTTGTTTCAATCATGGGAGGATTTCTTTCATCCATCTAATTCTGGAGATCATTTGAATCAACTTTTGGTTTTTGTTTCGAAATTAGTAACCAACGTTACTGGTCGAGTTTCTAGAGAACGACATTTCCAGAAAAAACATTACGTAAGAATTCCAGAAGATAGGTGTATAACGGACGCTCAAATAGATATGTTTGTCAAAAGTTTACTTCCATGTCTGAATTATGCAGCGTTTGCTAAAACTAAACAAGATGTTGCGAGAATTTTTCATTATTGTGCATTTTTGGCACCTGGAATTGTTTTACCACAACTTCTTGATCTGTAAGTTTTGGAAATTTAAATAAATTATAATTTGTTTTTTTAGTGTTTATCCGGCTTTAGAAAATATTACAGAACCTCATCGTTTACATCAAACTTTGGATATTTTTATGCAAGTTCTTGTTCCATTGGCTAGAGATGAACCATTACCGGGAAGAGAAAGATTGAATTTGAAAATTTTTGAAGATTCAGGTATTAATGACAAATCTCTTAGATGTCATTTTATAACTATTTTGAATAATATTCTTCCTGGTGTTGATGTTAATGATGTTACGAAATCGGCAATGACATTTCAAATTATTGCAACTATTTTTTGTCTAATGCCAATTGTTGATTGTTCAGAAGCTATACATGTTAGAAATGACTTGACGGAAGAAGAGGAGGAATTGTGTCGTGCTACTGCTGGTTTTGAAAGTCTTATTGATCAAGTACTTCAGAAATGTTTTTCCATTATTGAAGCAAATTGTGCAGCATGTCATATAAGTAATATGCATCCATTTAATATGGAACAAGTTCAAAAAACTACAGAAGAAGTGTTTAATGAAAGAGGTGTCTATGTTGTTATTAAACAACTGACAAAGAATTGTAGTTCTGGAATATTTGAATTTGCTATGAATTCATTTTTTGAATTTATTAAAGATAGAGTATTTGATACAAGGACAGCAGTGGATTCGGTATGCAGAATAATGATTATATTTATTACGGCTAAACCGAAAATTGCGTTTCCGAAATTTTTTAATTATGCATGGTCGAAATTACAAGTTTTGATGTCTCCAACAACGATTAATGAAGAGGAATTAAATCATGGATTACTGTGGTTTTTAACAATGACATGTGAAACGTTAAATCGTGTAAGAGGTGATGTTATATTGGAATACAAGGATATTATTTTACCAGTATTGGAGAAATTGCTATCATTTACGTGTCGTGATGCGTATTTGAGAGCGTGTTCTGCATTGGAAAATGTAATTGGAATGTTGGTAAGTATATATCCGGATATGGATGAACATTATATGAATGTAAATGATGAATCATTCGAGAAATATTTACCTATTAGAAATTGGGCTAAAGTTGTTAAAAAAAATGAATGGATTATGAAATGGCATATACCAAGTGATGATGAAGTTAATTTTGCTGAAGAATTGTTAAAAAAATTTTTATTTTCATCATTGGAAATTTTACAAAATTGTGAACAATTACCAGAGTAAGTTTTTTTTTGAGTTTTTATATAGGAAAGGATTTTTTAGTAAACAAATGTTGAAATTTCTTCATATTGTTCAAAATTGTGTAGCAGGAGCAAGTTCGTTATTACCGTTTTTTGATGGAGAACCGATTAATTTTTTTCCACATGGTAAACCGCAACCTGTTTTTACGTGTGTTGCAATGCCGGATTATGTTCGTCGTTTAACAGGTCCGGATGGGAGAAATTTGAGACGTATTGTTTATAATGAAATCAAGAAACTTACGTATTATATTTTGGAACATAAGAAAAATGATACAAAATCTTTGAGAGTTGTAATTCAGATTTTGTGTAATTTGCTTGTTTGTGAAGGAATAGATCCAATGCATTATGTTATTAAAGCTACTCATCATGCTATGAGAAGAAGAATTTTTAATGATCCGATTAAAGGACATATGATGATTTTGGAAACAGCATTGGAAGAAGGAATATATTTTACTCATCAAAGAAGGCAATTTCACAGACCAATTGCGGTATTGACGGAATTACATGCGGATGCAATGTCGTTGTTGGTTACTCTTGGAACATCGTTGTATGCTGATACGAGAGTACGTGCTCAACAAGTTTTGGAATTTTGTCTATCTCAAGTACCGTATAGTTATAAAATTATTTTGGATCAAGTATTATATATTATTGAGAATCAAAGAAATGTTTCTCATGAAGAATTCAAAGGAGCATTGTATATTTTGATTAATGGAAAGAAAACATCAATTTGTTTGAAACAAGATTGGCCAACTTTGTTAAAAGTTTGGCCAACTATTTTACGAGCTCAATATTCAGAAAAAACGTCAATTATTGATATGTTTGATTTTATAATTCAAACAGTATCACAATCATTTGAATCATTTCATATATCATATATATTACCTGATGAATTAATGCCATATGCTTTGAAATTATTGGAAAATTATGATGGTAATGTTCATAAGGCTATGATAGAACCACCAAATGAGGAAGAAATGAAAAAAGCAAAAGAATTTGAAGAAAAAGTTAATTTAGAAAACTTGAATAATTACAGAGCTTTGTGTCAATCGTTGTATTCGATTTGTGTTGATAGAGATCTACATTGGAGACATACAGATATGGCACAAAGTTTTATGGCGTTAATGTTTAGAAGAGATATTCCGGTTCCAGATGAAATTGTGAAATTATTTACAAGATTGTTAGTAAGTGATACATTAAATACGAGAAAATCAGCATTGTCTGTTATAACATCATGGCAGAAAATAGTTAAAATTCGTTCTGTTAAAACTATATATCCAATTAATGTTAAATTGGATAATGTTGGTCCTGGAGCGAAATGGCCGATTAAATATGGTTTAAGAGAAGATAATTTTCAATTAATTACTGATATGGATAAAGAATTAAAAACGCCAGAAGAATATAATAATACATGTTATTTTACAAAATGGCATATTGGATTTTATACATGGCCAAAAGAATTTAAAATTTTAGCACCACCTAATGAACAAAAAATAGCAAATAGAAATATTTGTGAATTATCAGAATTGGAAAAAGAAGTTTTAAATATATTATCTGAACCTGGATTTATGGAAAAATTAATTGGATTTTATTCAATGGAAGAAAAAAAAGGATCAGATAATTTTGTTGAAATGAATTATCATTTGTTTTATGTGAGTTTTAATTAATTAAATGTTTTAAATTTTGAAATTTTTTGTAGAGATTGTTCCGGAATTTAGGACCAGCTATTTGGAAATTGATTGAACCTTATTTGGATAAACTTTTATCATCGAAAAAAGAAGGTGAACAAAGATTAGCATCAGAAATTGTATCTGGATTATTAACTGCATCGAAATTATGGAAATATGAATATGTATTGCCTATTGTTAATTGGTTACAACCGAGATTATCGAAATGTTTAGAAACAGTTACAGATGAAGCTGAAAATAATTGGTGTGCATCAATGGCAATTGTATTTTGTAGAATGGATATTCGACAAATTCAATGGATATATAATATTATTGTTGATCTTGTTAATAGATCACATGATAATGGTTTTCATACAATATTTAGATTGAAATTGTTACATTCATGTATTGTTCAATATGAATGGCGTGTACCGAAGTTACTTAGAGAATTTTTCCGTCAATGTGTGTCATTTTCAAGTAGAAATTCGCAAATTTTGAGAGTTCGTGTTGGATCTGCATTGGCATCATGTACTACACCGTATGTATATGGTATGCATATTTATGAAGGTATACCGTCAAATTTGTATCCTATTAAAAATGCGGATGTTATTTCGGTTATTAATAGAGAATTGTTGGAAAATGTTTGGAAAGAAGTTTTAACAAGTGGTTTTGAAGAATTGGAAATGATATGGAGAACAGAATTATCAGATAAAATTTCAACAATATTAGGTGGAAATAATTCTCCTGATTCTCCACCACCATTATCTAGATCAACATCAATTGAACCTGTTAAAGAAGATGGACAATTGGATAAAAATGATGATATTGGTTCTGGAAATATTTCAACAAGAACAGGATCAATAGGATCAAAAACGCCAAGAATGGTTAAAAGTCATTTAAGAAGAGCATCAACACCGCCTGTATCTATACCTAAAAGTGGTAAACCAGAAATGGGAAGAAAAAGAGAAAAAGCAATGTTAATTAGTTTGGCAAATACAATTTATTCATCATGGGCTATATCATCTGCACATCAACTTTTACCATCATTTGAATTATTACCGTTATTTGCACATTTTGCAAATGATCCAATGTGAGTTTTTATGTTATTTAAAATTGAGGAATTGTTGTAATTTGTTTTTAGTAAGGTAGTTTTGGATTTTTTTAATGTTTAGAAGTAGTTTTATATATGGAAATTAACTCTAGAAAGTTTTGGATTTTATATTGATTTAGAAGTTTTTAAATTTGGAGAGAATATAGATTTAAAAAATTTGATTATGAAATGGTTATTGTAGGAGATTTAAAATTTAGATTAGGTTAGTTTTTAGAAATTTTTAAAAGTTTATTTTTGGAGAATTTTATATGAAATTTATGGTTTTGTAAGTGGTATTATTTGTAATTTTTGTTTTTAGTGATGATGAATTAAGTACGACATGTGAAGAATTGCTCTTTGGTGAAATGGGATGTACTCCTGTTGATTCTGTTCTGGCAGATCATATTTTGAAAGTTGTTCGTCTTACTGTAATGAAATCATGTACGTGGAAAACAAGATGTACGATTATTAGATTTTTGCAAGTTCATATATTTGCTAATATATATATTTACAAAAATGGATTTGTTGAACGTATTAGAGAAATTTTGGATATTCTTTTGTTGGATTCTCAACTTGAAGTTAGAATTAATGCTGGTTTGACAATTAGTGGTTTTATTCAATGTGGATTATTTACTGTAGATGCGGATTTTTTGGTATGAGTTTTTTTAAGTTTTTTAAATAAGAAGTTTTTTTAGAATACGTTTAATGAATGGTCGGAATCGCAAGATGTGATTCGTCGACATGCTGGAGTTTTGGCGCTTTCTGCTGTGGTTACTGCTGCACCGTATAAAGTTCTACCATATACTCCAGATGTGTTGATGCATATTTGTCGTCATTTAAGAGATCCTCAACCGATTTATCCTACTGTTAAACGGACATTAAATGAATTTCGACGTACTCACTTGGATTGTTGGAAAGATCATAAAAATCAATTTAATGAAGATCAGTGAGTTTTGTTTTTTTATTTAGAATTTTAAATTTTTTTTAGATTGACGGTTTTGACGAATTTGCTGGTATCTCCGAATTACTACGTCTGATCTTGCTCAATTCCTAGTGATTTGCAGTACGGAAATATTTGAAATTAGTTGAATGTCTTTCAACAATAGTTGCCTTGTTGAAATTTTGTGAAATTAAAATTTTTGTAAAATTTTGAATTTGTTCTATATGTTGTTTCGTTAAATACTTTAAAATTTTAAAGATGTTTTAAATTTAAAAATTTTTAAGAATGTCGAAAATTCGTGCATTTATGAGAGGATGGTTAGCTGTGTCAGCTGTTCAACAAATAGGACTAATAATGCAGAATATTCGTGATCCAAATATTTTAGAAAAAACATTTTTAATTAAATTAAATAATTTAAATAGAAATTTTTTTATAATAATATGTCTTGAACATGCTATACTTAAAGGATTATTATTAATTGATAATTATAATCGATCATTACATATTTATCATATTATTAATAATGTAATTCAATTATTTTTTTTAATATGGATTATAATAGAAAAATCAATTATTACTGTAGAATTATTATCTCAAGGAATATTTGCTGGAATTTCTATTATTTTAACTACTGTGTATTTGGCTAATATTAATTTGGAAATTTCTGAACCTAAACCGAGGAAATTGATATCGAAACATTATCTTGAAGCTCATGTAAGTGATTATGATTCTCAGAAAAAAGATGATTGAAATAAAATTTATAAACATTCGGTATTTAAACAACGTAAAAACAAGGGAAAACTACCTCTGGGCACTAGCCATTATTGTTGGATCTATTGGTTCGCCGTAATCGTCGGCATAAACGTCGTACATGTCTTCGGGATAATCACTGGAAAATATGTGTTGAGGGGGTTGCATGATGTATTGATCGTGTACTCCTTGAGTGATTCTGGAATGGTTGTCGGATTCTTGAAGTAATTGATTTCCATCGTTTAAGAAAACGTGATCTGACATCTGGATGTCATTTTGTATAGGTCCTCCCATATGGATTATCGGTGGAGGTAGATCATCGTCATCATCTCTGTTGATTGGGATTTGACTTCTAGATCCTCCATTCATATATCTTCTGTGAGTCTGGATATCTCGGGAAGTATCGGTTTCGTTGTTTTCTGGATTCGGCCTTTTTCTACTCCCTCTTTTGATGACGACGCTTTCTCCTACTTGCATTCCAAGCACATCGATCAAATAACGATTAATTGGAACAATTTTGACGTTTCTACCAAAGTTCGGAAGGTGTCTCAGTGGATGGTTGTCAGCAATATGAGGTTCCTAAAAGTATATAAATCAATTTATAACTTGGATTGTAAAATATTCGAAAGTCATGTAGACAACCTGTGAAAATTTGTTGATTAAAACTTTAATTTCATTGAGGGTTTATTGAGAAATTTGAGATTCGTAAGGGATTCGAAAGTTCATTTTTAAGGGGTTTAGAAATTCATTAAGAGATCTATTCGCAGGAAGTTTAGAGATTCAGAAATTTACCAAGAAAACCTAACCCAAGAGTTCATATTCACAAATAGTCTAAATGACGAATTCAGCCTCTGTATTTCTAAGGTTAAATAGTTATAACTACGTGTAATGTGATGGAAATACTAAATCGACAGAAATCCCTCCTGGGTTTCTAGGGGGCTTTTCAGGAAAAACAAAACCAAAGTCTTGAGGACGTCAGTTCATATATGAAACTTACCTCGATTTCTGGTTCAAGCTTCGGAATAACAGGCAAGGGTACTGATGCAGGTGTGGGTTCGGGTTCTGAAGCGGATGGAGCTTCTGAAGCCAGCTCAGGAGCAGGTGTGGATTCAGGACTCGGAGGGTTAGTTCCCGGGCCAGGGGAAGTCCCGTTTTCATTGGTTTCATTACAGTTTCTCTCGGGTTCTTTCGTAATCACCGACTTTCTTTTCCTTTGCATAATTGCAGGACGAGAACCAGTGGCTTTCTTCGGCAACAACGGCAGAAGTCTGTCTCCATGACTGGGTTCTTCGGGCAATTGTACAGCAACAACGGGAGGAGGTTCTTCCATGCTTTCTAATCTGGCTTCAGCAGCGAGGATTCTTGCATCTCCATCTTTGTCCGCAGCCTGCTCCAAATAACGCATGACTTCGGCGGGAGGTTCGGAGTTTAGGTACAAATGCGGAACGAAATCCTCATGACTAGGATCGTTTGTCGGTCTTCCTGAACGAAAATGCACACTGCAAACCTGGAGAAACGTAAAATTAATATATGAAAAAAATTAAAAATTAAAACTTACCCTGTCTCGATGGGTGATTTTGCGCTCTCCGAAGGCCTTGAGCCATCGGACTTTCTTCAATCCGGGTTCCTTCGGGATATTGAAAAACCTAATGTTTGGATACGAATCGCGACGAGTCCAATTGCAGAAAATACAACGATCTGTCTGTTTTCGGGACATTGAAGAAAATTTTAAAATTAAAAAATACTTTTCGAAAGAGCAGCAGACTTTCGCGGAAAAAGCCGGACAGTTTTGAGCGCGAACAAGGTCCCGACACGATTTTGGACAAGACTGTAAACCGCGGTCTTTGAATTATTTTTTGTTGGGATAATTGACGTTTAAATATCGAAATCCTCGAATTCCGGCTTTTTCCACAATTTTTACTTATACTGTTCTTAAATTCCAGCATTTCTAAAGTAATCACCTCCTGTCAATCATTTGTACAATTTTAATGGTGAATTTTATTGATTTTCAATTTTTTTCATATATGAATTTTATATTTCCCAGAATGAAGTATTTGAAGAGTAATGTAATTGATTATGGTAGTTTGTTGTTCTTGTAGTCTGCAGTTTCGAGAGTTCCGTTTCTGGTCCCGCCGCGAAAACGAATACGCGCCGAAAAGCTTCATTGTAACATCGGTTGTTTTTGCGATTTTCTCGATTAAATTTTAAATATTATTCTTATTGGGATTTATTAAATCAATGACGAAAAGGTCGTAGAATGGTTAGTACTGGTGGACTTGGCCTGAAAGAGGACCTAGTCGAGCTCGCCTTGGACATCGACGCTCTCGTTGCTCAGGTTTTTATTTTTTTAAATTTTTATATTTTTGTAATTTTCAGACGACAGCTACGTTTCTGGATTGTGCTAAAAACAGACAAGCGGATGGAAGTCTCGTTCACGTGACAAATTTGTTCTACAACAAAGCCGAACTTTTTAGGAAACTAGTCAGACGAGGTTTGATTTTCGTTTTTTTCATATATAAATTTTTTGATATATCAATTTTCAGTGAATGTCAGAGAAAGTACAGAAAACCACGTCGGAGAACTCGGAAAATGTGCAAATGACTTGAACCAGATCGTTGTGGAAAAAGCGGCCGATTCCCAAGAAGCTTTCAACGTCCTGGCCGCGTCTTCCTTCTTGGTAAATTTTAAATTTTACTTTATTATTTAACAACTTTCCTCTAACTTCCCATTATCCCGCAAAATCTCTACCACGAGTTTGTATTTTTAATTAAAAAGTACCGAAAATAAGATAATCAATCTTATGGATTCTGAATCTCCGAATTCTAAAGTCCAATTTCTACTTCGACTTCAGATTCAGAATCCACAAGTTTGTTTATCTTATTTTAGATGTTTTTAAATTCAAACAATGTAATTTTAAATATTTTTTACAATTTGAAAATACTCGAGTTTTAAATATTTTAAAAATTTAAAAATATGAATTTGACTAATTTCTCAGGCCAAGAAAACACTCGCTAAAGCTGAGCAGGAATCCAAATACGTCGAACCAGAAGAGATTGTCAGATTTTCGCACTTAATTTCGAAGAATTTTTCTGTTTGTTCTCCTCATTTCTGGCAACAAGGCGATTCGATGAGGCCGTTTCCGACAGATATGCAGTTTAGAAGTAGTTTACTAGCACAATCAGAAGGAATTGTAAGTTTTATTTTTTGTACATCTTCAGGAAATTTATTTCAGTCCTCACCAAAAGAACTCCACGAAGATGTTCCAGAAGTTTCGGAAAAAACGAACATTAATTCATTTAATTCGCATGATGGCGGACTTCGAGATCTTAAAATGAATGAATTGCCGGTTTTGAACGATTATCTCGAGGTACCGGTGACTGGCACGACAGCAACGAGCAATGAAACAGGAACTCAGAACAACTACAACATCGGCTTGATCTCATCCGACGAAGATTCCAGTGATAGTGACTTCTAAGCAAAGTTTTACCACCAATTGTCTTTCATTTTTTATTCAAAAAATAAGTGGTTTTATGTAGAAGATGATGTTAAAAGTGTTAAATCGCTTTAATATTTTTAAATTTTTATGTTTTAAAATTTTTGTTTATTGTTTTTTAGATCTCAGAATGTCATCCCCACTAGCATTGTGGAACAAGTTTTTTAGAGCATGTAATTTGCCACCATCAGTTTCCTCTGCTTATGCTTCGAATTTTGTTCGACAACGGATTCAACCGGCGATGTTGAAGGATTTGTCGAAAGCAGAATTGAGAGAATTGGGAATTGAAACAGTTGGTGATCAACTTGCGATCCTAAAGCACATCAGGGAATGTGATGGAGTTCCGCCAGAACTTGCAGATGATTCTCCGAGGAAAATTAATGGTTTGAAATTTTTATTTAAAAAAATGTTTTTGGAAAAGTACTCTAAGATTAGGTATAATTTTTTTGAATGTTTAAAAGTAGTTTCATATATGAAAATTAATTCTAGAAGGTTTTGTGTAATATTGATTTGGGAATTTTCAAATTTATTCAGAATATAGTTTTAAAATTACCACGGAAGTCAAAATTTTAGGCCATTTTAGTGTTGGAAAATCCTAGAAATTTTTGGTGAAACAGTTTTACGAAAAATAATATACGATTGATTATGCAATAATTACCATAAAGTAAAATTTTAGGCTATGTTAGTTTTTTAGAAATTAAAAATTATCTGAATATAAATTTTTATAAAAAGTTATGGGAATTTTATAACTGGTTTTTAGATCGAGGTCGAGATTTGGATATGGATCTAGATGATATACCCCCTCCTCCGAGGAGAAAAGGGAAATTAGCTCCTGATCGTGACGATATTTATCATGTTGTTATGCCAGAAGGGAGAAATCCAAGAACAAGGGTTATGTTAGATCGACATGATGAATTAAGAGATCGTGGATTGATATCTCGAGGAACAACAGGAGTGAGAGTTGCTGGAAGAACGTTGGATAGAGTTTCAAATGAATCTAAAATAATTAAAAGAACAGCTCCGATGAGTTCTAGAATGAGATCTGATGGATATGATAACGGTATTAGAAGAAGAATTACAGTATCTCCTGTAAGACCTATGAATTCTGTTGGAGCAGACAGATTTGCACAAGCAGTGGGACTTAATCGACAAAGACCGAGAATTTCGTTTAATGAAAATGGACCTGTTAGAGTTGTTAGAAGAATTGCGGATGATGCTGTGAGAGAAAGAAATCCAGTTAAAGTTATCAGAAGGGTCCGTTATGTTTAAATTTTCGATTTTTTGAATAACAACATGACCTAAAGTCGTGTTATTCATTTTTTTGTTTGTGGTTTAAAGTAAATTATTTTTGAATAAAAAGTTGATTCAGTGGTTGAACCCATGGATTTATTTTTGTTAATGAAGATGATTGAAAATTAATTTTTAAATTTTCGTGGTGAGAGAGAAATTTATTAAAGAAATTAATTTTTTTATAATAGTTTTATAAATAATTTTGAAAAAAAAGTTTTAAAGAAATTAAAAAAAATTTTTTTTTAATTTTTGAATTCCCGCGCGAGAGCGAATAAAAACGAAAAAATGGTAAATTTGGCAATTTTTTTATTTTGATTGATTCGCGGTTTTTCGAGTTTTTAGAAATCCTAAAAATTTCTAAAAACTTGTTTTTAATTTTTTAACTTACTTTTTTTGAAGATGACGATCAAAGTGGATCAAAGAATTCAAAGTTCGTTAATCAGACAAGTGAAGTCAATCGGAGCCAGTGTCGGCGAAGGAGAACTTTTGAATAAACTTGCTGAATGGATTTGCAAAAATTCGTCGTTGAAGAATGATATATCTGATTTGAATATTATTTTATTTGATTCTCATTCAAATGTGTTGGCTTCGAAATTGTTGAAGAAAAATCCGAAATCAATATTTCTACTTGAAGGATCGCAAATGAAAGCTCAGAAACAAAAAGTAAGTTTTTTAACTATCAAATGCTAAAAAATCTAATATAAAGTCGAAATTAAGGGGTTAGAGAAATATTGATATATGAAACTTGAAACAAATTAATTTTTCTTTAAATTTTGGATTTGGTGATATATGAAATATGATTTTTAAATTTTATGAATCTAATAAGATCGAAATTAAGGGGTTAGAGAAATATTGGTATATGAAACTCGAAAAAAATTAATTTTTTTTTAAATTTTGGATTTGTTGATATATGAAGTATGATTTTTAAATCTTATAAATCTAATATAAGATCGGAATTAAGGGGTTAGAGAAATATTGATATATGAAACTCGAAAAAAAATTAATTTTTCTTTAAATTTTGAATTTGTTGATATATGAAATATGATTTTTAAATCTTATGAATCTAATATAAGATCGAAATTAAGGAGTTGAAGAAATACTGATATATGAAACTCGAAAAAAAATTAATTTTTTTCCGAATTTTAAAGTTTTGTTGACATGTGACTTTTAAACTTTAAAAATCCAAAATCCAAAATTAAGAAATTAGTAAACTTTTTATAAAATTTAAACGAAAATAAAATTTTTTTGGTTTTTTATTTTCAAACACGAAAAATAAAATATAAGAATAATATTAAAAAATTGAATGAAGTACTGTAAATAGAACTTGAGCAATAATTGAATCTTTGTCGTTTTTCGAATTTTGGAGTCCTGTTGATATATGAATCCGTTCTCACATAAGAAAGGAGATCTCGTCTTTTGTCAACCCGACTAAATATGGCATAATCTCCACCGGTTTTGGAAAAACTAAAATTATTTATTAAAAGTAACAAAATTTAAAAAATAAAATTAACGAAAAAATTTAAAATTAATTAAAAAAATAAAAATAATTTTTAGAAACTAAAAATTGATAAAAAAAATTTAAAATTGATTGAAAAAATTCAAAATTAATTTAAAAAAATTAAAATTATTTTTAAAAATTTAAAATTTATTGAAAAAATTTAAATTTATTTTAAAAAATAAAATTAATGAATTTGAACAAACCTGAATAACGGAGGTTCGGAGTAATTTAGGATTTTTGAATTTTCGATATTTTTAATATTTTCGTCGTTTTTAATAATTTCATTGATTTTTACAGTATTTTCAGGAAATAGTTGATGGATTTTGGCGGTTTTCCGACTTTCGAAATGTAGAATAGTCGAATTTGGAAATTTTAATTTTATTTTACATTTCCAAATTCCGATTTCGTTTTCTGTAATTTTTTTTATTTTTAAAGCAAACCATCCTCGAGATTCTTCGTATTCGAATTTGTACCGATAATCGTCGATTTTAGGACCGTAGGCAATAACGTTTAATTTTCCATCGACAGTTTTCCATTCTTCTATTTTTGATATATGTCCACTTTCGTATTTTTTTCCGTTTGAAATTATTCGAAGATAAATTTTTGAATTTAATGACCATTCAACTCCGATTTTTTTCTGAAAAATAATTTTAATTTTTTGTTTTAAATTACAGTATACCTCAATAGGTGTTTCAGGAACACTTGGACAACGTAAAATAAATGAAAATTTTTCACGATGCCTGAGGGGATGAGAAGGTTTTAATTTGTTTTTTACAGTAATCAGTTTTGAATAATATCCAGAACGCCAACGATTTTGACCTAAAATTATAATTTAAATGATTTTTAAATTTAAAAATTTTTTTCGAAAATTAATTTTTATTTTTTTTTTTAAAATTTAAATTTAAAAAAATTTTTATAATTTTTAGAATTTAAGAAATTTTGATTTTTGAAAATTACCGTAAATTAAATTTCTTCGATTTCTTTTTATTTTGGTTGTTTTATTTATTTTTTCGTAAGAATTTAAATTTTCGGAAATTTCATTGATGTAAAAGTCGTTGAATGGAGCTCTGACAATATTCAAAAAAGCTATCAAATCGATTCCGAGGACGATTATTATCAACAACCAACGCATTCATCCAGTCGAGAGTCAGAAAATTCCTGAATATTAATAAAATTAAAATTATTTTTAAAAAACTTTCTCGACACGAATTTTCAGAAATTAAAAATAATTTTTCGTAATTTTAAAAATTAAAATTCCAAAAAAATTAAAAATGGTTTTTTGAAATTTTTAAGGAATTTTAAAAATTAAAATTTTGAAAAAATTAAAAATGATTTTTTGAAATTTTAGAAATTATAATTTCGAAAAAAAATTTAAAATAATTTTAATTAAATTCTTAAAATTTGAAAATTTTCGAAATTCCAGATTCTAAAATATTTAAAAAACTTCTAAATTAAAAAAATTGAATTTTAAAATTACAAATATCTTAGTTTTTTTAAGATTTATGAAAATTTAAAAATTAAAGAAAAATCGAAAATGGTTTTTTTGGATTCTGGTGGATTCTAGGAGTTTTGACGGAATTCTAGTTTTTGGAAAATGTTCAAAATTGAATTGAAGCTCTTTGTGTTGCTTCTCGAACCAAATTATCCACGATTTTTTGCGGCTTTTTAGACAAATTTTATTAGATTTTTTTTTGAAAAAAATAACGAACGAAAAAATAAAAAAAATTTAAATTTTTTTCAGGAATTTGTTGAAAAAATAAAAAAACAAGAATTAAAAAATAAAATAAATGCTTTTCATGCAGCTATGACGAATGTTTTGATACCTTCGAAATCCAGACCTGTCAACGCTCAATTTTGGAATTTGTTGATGGAACCGATGCAGAAAAAACCGGAATTTAAAAATTGTAAGTTTTTAAATTTAAATAATTTAAAGTTTTCTAATTTGAAAAAATTTAAAATTATTTAGGTTTAAAAATATTATATTTTTTTAATTTTTAGGAATTTAGAATTCTTATGTTTTAGAAAAGTTATATTTCTTTTATTTTTTAATTTTAAATTTTTAAATTTTATATATTTTTAGTTTTTTAAGTTTTTTAAATTTTATATATTTTTAGTTTTTTAAGTTTTTTAAATTTTATATATTTTTAGTTTTTTAAATTCTATGTATTTTTAGTTTTTTAAATTTTTTATATTTTTAGTTTTTTAAATTTTATATATTTTAAGTTTTTTAAATTTTGTAATTTTTAGATGAAACACCTTCTTTTTCTGTGAAAACAGTAATGGCCGGATGTTTGCCGTTTCCGAATCAGCAAAAATCCCTCTTAGATGCCTTGTTGGATCAATTATTGCTGTATTATTTGATAGATAAACCAAAAACTAAAACAAGTCCTTCATTTTATCATTTTGGAAGATTTTCATTAATTACATTTCTTCACTCAAGGTAATTACAGTAATTTTAAAATTAATTTAAATATTTTTTTAGTCAATTTTCAAGATTATTATGTTCGTCGCCAAATTTTGGATTTGGGTCCTACAGTAAGAGAAATGAACATTTTTCGTTTTTATTTAATTATTTATTCGATATTAAATTTCCATCTGATTTTACTGGATTTGATTTAAAAAATTTTCAACCAGAAATTCCTCTAAAATCAGAAAAAAATAACGAATTTTATCCTGTTGAAATTATACCGAAAAAAATAATTAATTTTAATTTTAAAAATGAAAATTTAATTGTTGATTTTGATGAAAAAGAAAATTCAATCAGAAGAATTCCAGTTGATTTTGCATTTTGGATGAATTTTACAGGGAAATTGACCAAAAAAGAAATGACTTTGGAAATGAGGTAAGCAATTTTTTTAATAAAAAAGTAGTTAATTTTGATGAAAATGAATGTTTATTTTTTTTCGTCAAAGTAATTTTTATTAAAAACCTTAATTTTTTCGTTTGGTGTTCTGTTATGGACGACAAAGTGGATAAGTTTAAAAATATAAATATTTTTGGTAAAATGAAACTAAAAAAAGTTTTTTTTATTAAAATAATTTTTATTAAAAACCTTAATTTTATCGTTTGGCGTTCTGTTCTGAATGCCAAAATGGATAATTTTAAAAATATAAATATTTTTGATGAAATAAGACTAAAAAAGTTTTTTTTATTAAGATAATTTTTATTAAAAACTTTAATTTTATCGTTTGACGTTTTGTTTTGGATGTCAAAATAACTGTTGTGGAGGTGTAGCTAATTTTGGGGAAAATGAATGTTTATTTTTCTTTCCGCCAAAGTAGATCAACATGAATAACTGCAATTTTATCACTTTGTGTCCTGTTCTAGATGGTAATACGTCACGGGTTATGGAGGTGTAAATAGGTCTGGCAAAATAAGATTAAATTTTTTACAATTTGCATTGAAATTAAAACTTTATTTTTTAGCGTTTTGTTCCTTGTGCCAATAATATAGTTATTAATTGTTTAAAATTATTTTGATAAAATTTTAAAAATATTAATCTTTTTACAATTTGCATTGAAATTAAAACTTTATTTTTTGGCGTTTTGTTCCTTGTGCTATAGTTTCTTCAAAAATATGGTTTTTTATGGAATTTTTTATTCATTTTTAGCCAGATTTTCATTAATAAAAAAATAAATATTGAAAAAATCAGAAATGATAAAAATGTCATAATTAATCTCTTGTTTTAATTTCAGCAATTTTCTTGAAAGTTCAACAATAGAAAGGAAGGACTGGCCGCCGGCAATGTTCGCGGAGATATTTCCAAAAATCAGAAAATCGCTCAAGGACAAATTTAAAAAGGAATTTGAATTATTTGAATTGAACCTTCAAAAGGACAAATCAGATGCAAGTTGTGTTGATTAAGCAAATATGTCAAAAATGATTGATGAAATAAGTAAAGTTGTTTTTAAATGAAAATAGTCAATTGGAATTTGACGGAAATGGTAATCCATCACGTATTTTCGTTCTTATTCGTCCTAGTGTTCATCCGCTTGGGGGGCAGGGTCACTTGAGGTATAGTATTGTGATGTATGTATTTTTATATAAAGGTTGTCAAAAAAGTTTGACGTCAGTAATCTTCAACGAGGAACTGAACTTGGGTCGAACGCATGACAGTCACGCGTCCTGACCACTGCGCCATTGGAAAAGAACCGAATTAATTCTATAAAATTCTTATTTTCTTTCCAAATTTTATCTCATCTGGACTGAAATTGTTTGAAGTATGTCAATATGACGTATTTTTTATAAAAAAGTTCTCAAAGAAGTTTGACGTCAGTAATCTTCAACGAGGAATCAAACTCAGGCTAGTGAGTGGTAGTCACGCGTTCTGACCACTTTACCGTGAGGAAAAAGTAAAATAACACTTCTTTTTTAAATTTACTCCATCTGGAATAAAATCTGATTTCGGGATTGTTCGTGCGATGTGTACTTTGTTACGAAGAGTTTGTCGCAGAAATCTGAAATCGAAGCTTTCAAATCAGGAATTAAACGCAGGCCAAATGACAGTCACATGTGCTGATTACCATGCTATAAAAAAAGAGAGGTCTTCTTTTTCGTTTTAGGACTTACCTGCTCGGGGAATAGGCTTTTCGAGGTATGCCAGTGCGATATGCACTCTCATGATAGACAGCTTATGGATGTTTGGAGATAAGGTTTCTTCGCCGGGGAACCGAACCTGAGTCTCGCGAGCGACGGTCGCGTAATTTGACCACTAAACTACCAAGGAAATTAGAACCTAGTTGTTTAAAAAAATAAATGCCTAATGATCGTTTTTTTGAATTTTATTATAGCAAATCTTAAGAAGCCTGGCGCCATAAAAGATGTCTGTTGGTATCGGTCCACAGAAAATTCCGATTATCAGAGAAGCTACTTTTGCTGGAAATGGGAAACTGATAAATATTGAATCCATTTTTCTCTATATGCTCATTGAAATAAAATTTTACCTCGTGTTCATTTTTATATTAAATTATGTATTATTGAATTTTTTTAGTTTTTTTGATATATCAAAAAAAAAACAAAACTGGCGAATATTATCCGCGGGCGCTCATGATCACCCCGGGACCCCCGTGTCGACAATCGACCCTACCGGCCTCTTCCGACGATTACTGGCATCACTGTACCCTGTCCCGTAAATTGAGTCCTCACAGAACTTGGTTTAGTAAGCTCAATAATAGGTAAGCACCTGATTACTGTAACTACCAAAAACAATTCTCAATCACTGTAAATTACGGAAATTCTTTTTCAGATTACTGTAATTTTAAAAAATTAATTTTTAAAAATTTTAATAATTTAGATAATTATAATTACTATAAACAATTCTCAATCATTGTAAATTACAAAAAATCCTTTTCAGATTACTGTAATTTTAAAAAATTAATTTCTAAAAATCTTACAATTTATATAAAAAGTAATTCAGATAATTATAATTACTATAAAGAACTTTTAATCACTGTAAATTACAAAAATTCCTTTTCAGATTACTGTAATTTTAAAAAATTAATTTCTAAAAATCTTACAATTTATATAAAAAGTAATTTAGATTCCTGTGATGAGTAAAAAATTATTTTAAACTACTACAATTTTATATAATAACTGTTTTAAAGTACAGAAATTTTATTTTTAAAGATTGTTTTAGACAATTATAATTTATGTAAACATGTTTTCAGATTACTGTAGTTTTGCATTTTTAAATTTTTTTATATTACTGTAGTTTTAAATTTAAAAAAGTTTTTAAATTACTGTAGTTTTGTATTTTTAGGATTTTTTAGGGTACTGTAGTTTTAAATTTTTAGGATGTTTTAGATTGTTGTAGTTTTGTATTTTTAGGATGTTTTTAGAGTACTGTAGTTTTGTATTTTTAGGATTTTTTAGATTATTGTAGTTTTAAATTTTTAGGATTTTTTAGATTATTGTAGTTTTGTATTTTTAGGATTTTTTAGATTATTGTAGTTTTAAATTTTTAGGATGTTTTTAGAGTACTGTAGTTTATGGGGTTTTTTCAGAATACTGACCGGAGTAGAAGCCTAATTGGGAGCAGTTCTACCGTAGTGCTATGCGATTGGCCCCTCTGGCGTTCTTGGGGCCGCTGATCTTTCTGCTGCTTGCTGACGGAAGGCCGCAAAAAGACAACCAGTGGGATGAGAGAAGAATAAAAATAGCTACAGTATCCAATGAAGAAGATTCTGAAGAAAAATTAAAACCAATAACGACGGAATTATCAAGTTCAGAATTTAAAAAACTTTCAAAATTAACTTTTAATTCTTTAATAAGCGACGGACATGGTGTCGAAATTCAATCTTCTAATTTAAGGCCTAAGGAAAAAAAAGAAAATCATCGTAAAAAAAGTAAGTTTTTTTGAAGATCAGTAGCTGTCACTCTGGCACAGGCCAAAATGACAATCATTGGTTCCGTTATTTTCCTTAAAGGTCCTCCTGATAAGCCGGCGCCTCTTACTGTAAAGACGCAATTCTGTTCCTTGTTCAAAAACCGCAGACCACCCTGTAATCAATATTTGTGAAATTCATATTTTTATAAAATTTCCCCAACACGATTTTTTTGAAATTTTCCACTCGAGACAAAAAATTGAAATTTAGTAATTTTTAAAATTTATATTTTTATAAAATTCCTCCGACACAATTTTTTTGAAATTCTCCATTCGAGACAAAAACTGAAATTTTCTATTTAAGACAAGATTGAAATTTTCCACTCGAGACAAAAAGTTGAAATTTAATAGTTTTTAAAATTTATATTTTTATAAAATTTCCCCAACACGATTTTTTTTTGAAATTTTTCACTCGAGACAAAAATTGAAATTTAATAGTTTTTAAAATTTATATTTTTGTAAAACTCCTCCAAGACTATTTTTTTGAAATTTTCCATTCAAGACAAAAAATTGAAATTTAATAGTTTTTAAAATAAATAATTTTATAAAAGATCCCACACAAATTTTTTGAATTTTTAGAAACTTTTCAAAATTTTTAATAACTTTCAAAATATTGGATTCTAGAATGACTCCAGAATTTTTATTAAAATTTTCTAAATTATTTTAAAAAATTATGTTTTTTTAGATTTAAATTGTTTAAAAATTAAAGTATTTTTAGATTTAAATTGTTTTAAAAAATTGTGTTTTTTAGATTTAAATTGTTTAAAAAATTATGTTTTTTCACATTTAAATTATTTTTAAAAATTAAAATTATTTTAAAAATTAAAGTATTTTTAAAAATTAAATTATTTGAAAAATTAAATTATTTTAAAAATTAAATTATTTTTAAAAATTAAAATTATTTGAAAAATTAAATTATTTTAAAAAATTATGTTTTTTTAGATATAAATTATTTTAAAAATTAAAGTATTTTTAGATTTAAATTTTTTCAGATTTAAATTGCTTAAAAATTATATTCTAAATGCAAATTTTGCAGATCACCATCACCACCGAGAATTTGCGGACTTCCTCGGTGGTCGACAAAACGGCATATCGCCAGAGGACAAGTGCATGGCGAGTCCTTTTAGTCAACTTGTTCACGTTGCCGGTTGTGAAAGTAAATTTGTTCTTAACAGATTTTGTCACGGAAGTTGTTCATCATTTTACATTCCACAACTTCGTTCTCGAAAGCTTAAGGCTAATTTTGAGAATTTTACTGTTTGTCGTCCATCAGAAGTCGAACACGTAAAAATCCGTCTTGAATGTGAAGACGGTCATATCACCAGAGAAATAACTCGGATTAAGAGATGTGCTTGTGTGGAACACGGTGCTCCATTGCCAGAGTGATTCTGAATTCTCAAAAACCACTGCTAGAGATCTCATCGACATCTTCGTCGTCATCCTATTTTTTGCCTCGAAACTGCTCATATTTTTTTAATTTTATTCAAATTTTAGTAAAATTATTAATTTATCGTTTTACCGGAAACATAAGCATTCTAGAAAGCATATGACCGTAATCCGGCAACGCCTCCAGAAGTGATCTCGCGTCCGCAGACAGCTCTGTCAAATTCCCGTTTCCTATTCGACCCGTTGTCGGCCTTAGAATCTCGTCGAAATTCAATCTAAAATTAATCAAATTAATAACATTTAAAAATTAAAAAAACTAATTTCACAAGTTTTTAAAAATTAAAAAAACTAATTTCACAAAATTTTTTTAAAATATTCAAAAATTAAAAAAAACTAATTTTACAAAATTCTTTAAAAATTAAAAAAACCAATTTTACAAGATTTTTTTAAAATATTCAAAAATTAAAAAAAAACTAATTTTACAATTTCTTTAAAATATTCAAAAATTAAAAAAAACATTTTATTTTTAAAATTTTATAATTTATCTTTTAAAAATTCGAAAACTTATTTTATCTTTTAAAAAAATAAATTACAAAATTTTAAAAATAAAATAAGTTTTCGAATTTTTTTAAAAATTAAAAAAAAATTTTTATTTTTTTAAATATTTTATTGTTTTAAATATTTTTATTTAAATTATTAAAAAAAAACTTACAAATTATTTCCAAAACTTAAATCCTGAGTATCCGGAACAGTTTCCTCCGTTCTTCCGAGTCCTAATCTTTCCAGTTCTTTTTCGAGTTCGTTATCTTTCGTCGATTTTCGATTCGAATCAAAATCCAAATCCAAAATTGACGAAAAATCAGATATGCCTAAAAAATTTAAATTAATTTTTAAAAATAAAAAAATAAAAAAGCATACATGCACCAGTAATCGTGTTAGAAGTGCCCGTCGATTGCCACTCAAAGCCCGATTGCTGTGATTCAACAGAACTAGTGCCAGGGGCAATTTCGTTTTGTTGAATATCTTGACTGAAAAACCAAAACTAACAAGATCTTCCAAAATGTTAATAAGCAGAAAAAATTAAAAGAGAATTTCAAAAAAATAAAAAAATATAAATTCAAAAATAAAAATAAAAATTTAAAAAAGTTAAAATTAACGAAAAAAAAAATATAAATTTAAAATATAAAATATAAAATTTAAAATCAATAAAAAAAAATAAAAATTAATAAAAAATAAAAAAATTTTTAAAATTAAAAATTAATAAAAAATTAATTAAAACTAACCTCGGTTGAATTTTGGATAATCTGTCGTGATTAGGGAGTTCTAAGGGGGCTGAAGTGGGGATCATGACTGGAACGACCGGCTTCTCTCTCGGAACCGCTTTGGCCGGATTCATGTTCAAGGTCGACAGTAGTCCGGAATAAAGGACAGTTTTGTTCCATTGTAGCTTCAAGGCCGGAGTGTCCTCGACGAAACAAATCTCGGACCATAATTTCAGAGCTCTGAAAACCATCGCAAACATCGAAAAATTTTTACAAAATTATTCCAAAACGAATTTTTGAAAATTAAAAAATAAGTTCGAAATTTCGTCGTTTTAAAAATCTTGTATAATTTCGTGGTTAATTATATTCAAAAAATCAGAAATAAACATTTTTTACAAAATGGTCCTGAGGGGAATTTTTATAACTTCTTAAAAATAAAAATAATCTTAATTTTTTGTAATTTTTATAATTTCGTGATTAATTATATTTAAAAAAATTAAAAATAAATATTTTCTCCAAAATGGTCTCGAGGGGAATTTTTGTAATTTCTTAAAACCTACAGCAATTTAAATAATAATCTTAATTTTTTGTAATTTTTACAATTTCGTAATTAATTATATTTAAAAAAATTAAAAATAAATATTTTCTCCAAAATGGTCTCGAGGAGAATTTTTATAACTTCTTAAAACCTACAGTAATCTCTTAGAACTTTTTAAAAACAAAAATAATCAAAATAATAATTTCAATTTTCCATAACAAATTTCATAATTTTCTAGAATTATATACTATCTAAAAAATTTATAAATTTAGAAATTAAAGTTACAAAAAATACAAAATTTCCTACTCATCCTCAGGCATCGATTATAAATTAAATTACTGGAAATTATTTAAAAATCCTAATTTCGAAAATAGTCGAAAAAAATTATTTTTTAATAATTCAAAAAATAAATTTCGAAAAACTTACTTTAAGTAATGATCCGGGAGATTTGGCGTTTCTTCCGGAAACTTCCCCGTGTCGAAATGTTCAAAAAAATCCGCAATAGATTCGTCTCTTTCAACGAGGGAACTGGCTGCTGAATCCTCGAATTCCCAAAGAGAAGAATCGTCCAAAAGCTCAGGAAGGGATTTTGTGTGTTCACTGCAAGGAATCTGAAAAAATAAAAATTCATATATCAAAAATCCTCAAAAACCCACAAAAGACTCAAAACATTGATCAGTTTGAATTTTTTCATCGAATTTAGCAAATCCAAATTGGGTTTCTGTCCTGGGACTCGCTGGAAACGGATCGTCGGGCTCCTCTATGGAAGTCGTCGCCTTCACCGGCGCTGCAGAAGCTTCTTCGAAATCCCCGAAGTCGTCATCGTCAAATTCATTTTGAATATCTTCATTATTCTCTGTCATTCTGAAAACAAGAAAAATCAGAAAATTGATCCATATATCGAATCAGAAAAATTCAAAAACGTCGGTCCTGTCCGCGCGAAAACAGACAAAACCGGTCCGCGACACACTACCATGAATGAACCCCAACGATTATCCTCCTCGACAACGAATAATAAGTACCGGTGATTTTTTAAAATCGATTTCAAAAGAAATAAAATTTTATTTACACAAAGTGAAAAATCTGCGTCCAAACACGACTATCAAAAAACAGCTTTGAAAAATTTCTTTCATATATTAATTCCACCTATTTTACATTTTTAAACAACTATCAATATCGTAATGAAAAGAAAATCAAAAATTACGCGGATTTGATATATGAAATTCCAACACAAAGAAGCGCTAAATTTGGAAGTGCGACCAGTTATGGCAACTCGCCCCGAACAAAACGGGAAAAACGATCTTCGATTTCTAGTCCGAGCGCATCCAGATTCCTTCGACTTTCATTTTTAGCTTTAGTTTTCTGTTTTTTCCACTTTGAAAAATGACAGAAGCACCATCGAAGACCTCCAATCATCAGCGACTCGAGGAGATGATGGTCCACTTGACCCCCAAAGGAGCTTTGATCCCTTATAATGTCTGCTTCGACCCCGCCGGCTGCATCTGGGTGGCTTCCAAAGGAGGTCTTTTCAAGTTGGATTCTGAAGGAAAACAAGTACTTTTCGAGAAGAAAAACAGCTTCCCCAAGAAGATGGCTGCATACTGTCAAGTTTCCTGTCACAACAACCGGGTAATTTTAATTTTTAAAGTTTTTCATATATGAATTTTAACTTTAAAGAATTTCCAAAAAGTAAATTTCATTCTTCGGAGGGTTTTAATATATGAAATTTTATTTTTAGAAATTTTCGATATATGAAATTTTATTTTTGAAGACTTTTGATATATGGAATTTTATTTTCAAAGATTTTTAATATATGAAATTTTATTTTTTAGATAATATTTATTCAATGCGAAGACAAAGAAAACTTGACGGAATTTAGAATCCTCGATTTGGATGGGAATATACAACATGAGTCTTTTATCGACGGGAAGATCCAAGGATTTGCCATCAGTTCCGATGGACAAATGTTCTTGACCAAACAACCACCCAAGGGAGCTGATGAATTTTTCATTTTCAAGTAATTTTATTTTCAAACTTTTTAAAAATAATTTTAAATTTAAATTTTTTAAAAATAATTTTAAATTTTTATTTTTTAAAAATAATTTTAAATTTTTATTTTTTAAAAATAATTTTAAATTTTTATTTTTTAAAAATAATTTTAAATTTAAATTTTTTAAAAATAATTTTAGATTTTTATTTTTGCATTTTTGAATTCCAGGACTGAAATCGATGTCCCTCTCGGTTGGGAAGAACTGGCATCCTCTGACGACTTCTGTTTCCAAAGTCTCTGTTCTGTCGACTCCACGACATTAGCCGCTGCTACTTGTTCTGTTCCAACGAACATGTATTCCAAGTAAGATCCCCTTCCGTAACGACATCCTCAATCCCTTATCCTTCAGGCAATCTATCGTTTTCATCGACACTTCCACTGGCAACATTAAAAAAACATTTTCATCTCGTGGAAAAGAATCCGGAGAAATCTACTACCCTCGATCAATGCAAGTCTATCAAGATGGATTACTAATTTTGGACAAAACAGGCAGAATCCAGCATTTCGATAAAGACGGAAAACTGGTCACAGAAGCGGCAAGAATCGACGCTTATCTCGGAAACGGATTTGTGGTCAGAAACCAGGAAGCCATTGTTGTCTGCAGCGGAATCGTCCAGACTTCTGAAGGAGAATCCATCTGTGATGACTGGTTAGAAGCTATCAAATTAGACGGTAGTTTTTGGACCGAAAAGTAGTTCCATTTTTTCACTTAGATTGCTTGCAAAACTCAACAAAAAACATACCAAATTCAGTTAAAATGAATATTAGCCTTATTGAAAGCTAACAAAAGACTCAAAAAATCCGGAATATCCATCGTTCTTGCTCTTTTCTCGCTGAATCCATTATCCATCAGGACTTTTTCGACGAGGATCTTCATGTCAAAATCCGGCGGAATGGCGATATTCTTGACGCTGCAGAACGTTCTGTAATTCTTCTCCAACATGTCCAGAATTGTGGACTTCTTGAAAGCAGCACTCATGCTTTGGTTCTTCCTCAGGAACACGACCCGCAAGAGTCCGTCCCATTCCTTGTAGTTGATAGGTGGCGGCGGGTTGATTGGTTCGATTCTGACGACGGTGGAATCCACCTTAGGAGGTGGTCGGAATTCTGTTCTTTTGACTTTCATCAGATGCTCGACTTTAGCGAGGAGTTGGACATTGACGGAAAGTCTGCAGTAGAGCTTGGATCCGGGCTTTGCGATTAATCTGTCGGCGAATTCTTGCTGGAACATGAGAACAGCGTAACGAGGCAGGGGACGTTGAAGAAGAAGTTTGAAAACGAAAGGAGAAGAAATCTGGTACGGTAAGTTGGAGACACACACGTCGAAAGTGGGCCAAGCGTCGATCTTCATCACGTCTCCAGCGATGACCTGGAGTTTCGATTGTGCTGGTCTGGAGATTTAACTCTAGTCAAAATTACTTTAAATACATGAAACTCACGTTCCGATGACTCTCTTCTTCAGTTCAGCAATCATTCTGCTGTCAATTTCGAAAGCAATAAGCTTCTTTGCGTGCTCCAGAATCTTGGCAGACAAGTTACCGGTACCTGGACCGACTTCCATGACGACATCTGTTTCCTTCAATGCGGCCTAAAAATTAACTTAACAACCATTCTATGTTATATTTTCGACACAGAATTTCAAATATCTTTAAAATCAAAAAGCATCTAGAATAAAGTGATCGGACTCATAAATCCCAAATCTGAAGTTAAAGTTGAACGATGATTTTCAGAATCTTCAAATTTTAAAGGTGAATCTTGAATTTCGACTCTAGATTTGGAATGCATGGATTCAACTACTAGATTTTAAATACTTTTCACTTAATCCAAGAATATCGAAAATTTTGTACCTAAAATTTCACAATAAAAATGAAAAAATCTCGTAAAATAACTTCTTAACTAAAATATAGAAGCCTAAACTTCCGAATCCAGGATTCAGAAGCGTAAGCTTCGGCTTTAACTTGAGAAACTGAATTTTCATATTTTATTTTAGGTACTTTTGACCAAATCCAAGAATATCGAAAATTCCGCACCTAAAGTTCCATTTTAAAAAAATATAAATTTACCTAAATTACTGCAAAGTAAAAGTTACTTAATTTTACACTTACTTTTTGAACAATAGCATGGACGATTCCAGGATTTTTCAGAATATGCTGGCCTCTGCCGGTGTTAAACGGCAAATCTGGAAAAATTCAATTTAAAAAAGTTTTTCATATATCAAAACTTACACTGGGTATTCCCTACAGCCGCGGATTTATATTCCTGCTTCGATTTTTTCTTGATTACCTTCCCCATGACTGAAAAAATCAAAAAATTAAAAAAAAATAAAAAAAATCTTCAAAAATATCTTGCAAACTTTTCGTGGTGAAACCATTCAAAGCCAAAAAAATCAGATCACACCTTACAGTTGCACCGATCGAAATGGAAAATTTGTTTTGTTATTTTGTAATTTTGTTTTACATTTGTCAGACTTGTCAAGGTTGCGCGATATTCCATTTAGCCGAAACGGTCTCGATAATTGAGTTTGGCTTTCCGGTCGTGTGGGTCATCTCTTTTTCCGTTTTTGCGTTTTGGCGTGCGGGTATTTGTCGGTCACAAGATTGTTTATATAAAATCGGAGAGAGGTCTTGTTCCTTTTTAGGTCTGACGAGAAACGTTAATGCATTATCCGGATTTCATATTTTCATTTTTATTTTTATTTTTTAGGCTGGATGAGCCTTGATCATCCTCAGCCCGAGCTCTGGCAACAATGCCGAGATTGGCTCATTGCCGTGGGGGCTTTGGAAAGAAACATCGAATGCAGTCATCTGAAGGAACTCGGAGCGGCTTTGAAGGACGGTGTCAGACTGTGCAAACTTGCCAACATCCTCAAGGATGGCTGTATCGAGAAAACCAGCATATACGTCATCATTTCTGATTCATCAGTGAGTTTTTATGTAACAACTTTTAAAATTAAAAATTCATATATAATTTCCGGCGATTTCCGTTTAAATTTAATTTCTAAAATTGAAAAAACCAACAAGATCCTAAAATTTACTTTTTTCATATATGAATGTTCTTAGAAATTTTCATTAAGATATTTACAAAAACTTGTTCCTAATTTCTACAGTATAATTTCCGGCGATTTTTATTTAAATTTAATTCCTAAAACTGAAGAAATGATAATTCTGATAACTTTCTTTCAAAACTTACTTTTTTATATGAAAGTTCCTAAAATTTCGAAATTCTTCTCGAGATAATTTTCGAATTCCTTATCTAAGATGAATAAACTTCTAAAGATAGAAGAAACAACAATTCTGACTATTAATTACTAAAATTGACTATTCTTATTTCTATCTAAGTTCTTGGAAATTCGGAAATTGTTCTTGAGACATTTTTATTTAAATTTGCATTTTTAATTTTTATAATATTGCAATTTTCGGTAGTTTTTGAATTCTTATATAGAATGAATAACCTTAATGAAGATGAAAAACGGCAATTTTGGGAATTAACTATTGAAATTTAATTTTCTTTTTCTGTTTTTTTAATTTTCCAACGAAATTTTAAAAATTCTTCTCGATACGGTTCAGTAAAAATTTGTTTTAAATTCTCACGATAGTAAAAATAATATGTAAATTATGCAATTATTTCAGTTTTCACGAGAAAAGAACATTATCAGATTCCTGGATGTTTGTCAAAGAGAGTTCCACTTGGATGAATCTAATCTTTTTGCTCCGTCAGATTTAGAACAATTTGAACAATTCAAAAATGTTTTAAAAACGATTTCTGCTCTTTCACATACAAATGAGGCGATTTCGAAAGGATTCCAGTAAGCGTTTATTTTTAGTTTTAAAATTACAATGAAATTTAATCTAGGCCAATATCGGAAGCGTATTCTCCTTCTCAACCGTTTCCGTCTTGTTCAGATGATATATACTGCAATTTGCAAAATGAAGTGGATTCAATAGATGAGAAAATCTACGATGCTGTTCATTACTGTAGTGAAGACTTGGAAGAAGCTCAAATATACGATAAAATAGTGGTACAACGTGGAGCTGTGGAGGATATATGGAAATCCTTCAAACCAGAATGTCAAAGAGAACATCAAATAAAAGAACTTTTAGATACAGAAACAAATTATTTAAAAAATTGTCTAGAAATGCTAATGACGGATTTTTACACACCATTGAAAAATTTTATATCAACTCATGATTTCAAAACTATCTTCGGAAATATAGCGGATATATATCAAATTCATCAATCATTCCACAGTAATCTAAGAAGAGCAGTGCTTATTACTTTTGGATTAGAACAAAGGACGATGGCTGAATCAGATATGTCTATTGGTAACGTTTTTATTAAAAACAAGCCAGCATTTTTGGCTTATGCTGAATATTGTTCACATATTAAATCAGCAAGAGAATGTTTGGATGAATTAGAAAGAAAAGAACCGTTGATAAAAAGAAAAATAAGTGAATTAACGAAAAAACAAGATTTTAGTTTGCAAGATTTATTATCAGTACCATTTCAAAGAATATGTAAGTATCATTTGATTTTGAAAAATATTGTTGAAAGTACGGATATAAGAGATCCGGAAAGATTAATACTTCAAAAAGCATTCGAATCTTGTGCTGATATCGTTAATTTTGTAAATGAAGTAAAAAGAGATTATGAATTAATGGATGTGATTATTTCAATTGAAAGAAGTATCGTAGGAATTGAGGTTAGTTTTATTTTTAAAGTGATTTTTTAAAATAGAATAATTTTTAAAAGTTATTTTTTGAATTTTTTAAAGTAATTTTTAGAATTATTTTTAAAATAATTATTGAAAATGACTTCTAGAGATTTTTTAAAACAATTTTTTAAAGTAATTTTTAGAGTTATTTTTAAAATAATTATTGAAAATGATTTCTAAAGATTTTTTAAAACAGTTTTTTAAAGTGATTTTTAGAATTATTTTTAAAATAATTATTAAAAATGACTTCTGAAGATTTTTTAAAATAGTTTTTAAAATAATTATTTAAAGCTATTTTTTAAAATATCTAAAAATTTATAAAAATCTCGACGTTGAATTCATTTTTTTGTTAAAATTTTAATTTTATCCTTACCGAAATTGATATTAAAGTTAATATTTGACTTTGTTTGCAATATTCAAGCAATTTTGCTTAAGTTTTATGAAAAAATTTTGATGTTGGTTTTTTTACAGATTTAACATGAAAAATTATTTTAAATAATTTCCTATTTTTTATATAGAATTTCGAAAATTACTTTTTTTATAATTTTTAATTAAAATAAATGTAGGAAAATGAATTTTTTTGAATTTAAATGATAATTTATGAAAAAAGTAAATTTAAAAAATAAAAATAATTGCAAAATTTTAATATTTCTTTTTCACAAATCTTTAATCTTTTATCTATCCCTGTTTTCAGTGCCTTTATTCCCTTGGACTTCTTCATACTGTATGTTTTAAATTGTTTTTGTAAATTTTGTATGGTTTTTTTCAGGAACATCCGGATTTTAAAATGTACGGTAGACTACAATTGGATGGATATGCCAAATTGGCGGATTCTAAGGAAGTAAACGCAAAACCGAAACAAAGATATATATTTATTTTTGAAAGAGTTATTTTAATTTGTAAAAAACAAAAAAATTCGACATATGAATTTAAATCAGCATATAAAATGGCAGATTATTGTCTAGAAGAATCAAATCCGGATAACAGTAATCCTGTTTCAACGACGAAATCAACAAGTACGATAACAAGAAAATGGACACAAACTTTTTTTGATAATACTTCTTTGACATTGGTTAAAATGGATAAAACTGGTCAAGTAGAACATTCGCTTCAAATGGTATTAAAGTCATTACAACAAAGAGAAACTTGGAAAAAAAGGATTCAAGATGCGATGTAAGTTACAGTTATTTTTAAAAAATTTAAAAAATTAAAATTTAGTATTTAGAATTTTAAAATAATTTTATATTTTAAAATAGAAATTTTTGTAGTTTTAATTTATAAATTTTTTAGATAGTACATAATTCTAGAAAATTATGAAATTTGTTATTTTTGTTTTTAAAAAGTTCTGAGATTACTGTAGGTTTTAAGAAGTTATAAAAATTTCCTTCGAGACCATTTTGGAGAAAATATTTATTTTTAATTTTTTTAAATATAATTAATTACGAAATTGTGTAAAATTGCAAAAAATTAAGATTATTTTTATTTTTAAGAAGTTATAAAAATTCCCCTCGAGACCATTTTGGAGAAAATATTTTTCTTCGATTTTTATATTTATGATTGAGTTTTTCTAGAATCATGTGTTAAATTTTAATTTTCGGTCTTGATTGGAAATTTATAAAAATTATTTCGGAAAAAAATTCGTTTTTTATTTTTATGATAATTGTGAAATTTTGTAAAATTACAAAAAACAAATTATTTTAAAATTTTCGAAATTTTACAATATTTTTTGTTTTTATAATATTAGAATTTTTTCAGAGAAAGAAATAACCCGAGTATTGGCAAAATACGTCATCATGAACTGTGCTATACGACTTTTGACGATCCTACTGATTGTGATGTTTGTAAAAAATTACTTTTAGGGAAATTTTATCAAGGATATCGGTGTACTAGATGTAATAGAAATTTTCATCTTGATTGTTTGGCTACAGCATACTGTAGACAAAGATCGTCTCAATCGAGGATTAGTGATCCTGGATTTATGACAATGCAAACATTTAGAAATGATAGATATGTGGCTATTCAATCGATACATTCACAAGATCCAAATGTATTGTCATTTGAACAAGGTGAAGAAATAATTGTACATCAAGAAAATGATGATGGAACGTTATTTGGAAGAAGAAGTTTATTACCAGGAAAATCAGGAATTATTTTAAAAGAATCAGTTAAAAAAATATCAGGACAATTAATAAATCAAAGAGAATCAATAACATCAAATGGAAATTTTGAACAATTTGATATAAATGGTAAATCAACAATATTATGTTCAGAAAAAATTATAGATATTTTTTTAAATGAAAATAATATTGAAATACAACCATGGTATTTTGGATCGAAAGATAGACATCAAGCAAATGAATTACTAGCTGGAAAATCGGATGGAACGTTTATTGTTAGATTGAGTCCTAAAGAAAACAAACATGTTATTTCTGTTTGTTATATGTCTGGTTGTAAACATATGAAAATAGAAAAAATAGAATTTTCAGATGGATTAATTAAATATTATTTACATGATGGAAGATTATTTAATTCAATAATTGAATTAATTGAATATCATAGAAAAAATAGTCTAGCAGAAGGATTTGATAAAATAGATACAATTTTAACGAAAACTTTATTAAAAACAAGAATGTATCGTGTTATACATGATTATAAAAGACAATCAAATGATAATTCGAAATATTTAGAATTAAAAAAAGGACAAATGGTTCAAGTATTGGATACGACAGGAGAAGAAAATTTTTGGTGGAGATTTCAAGCTGGTGATAAAATTGGGTTTTTTCCATTAACATTTGTGACTGCAGTTATGGATGAATCAGAAAACGAAGGTTAGAATTATGGTAATTATTATATTGTCAAATATCTGGATGGATTTTTTTGATTAATGTTTTGGCTGTAGTTCCAGAAAATGAAGGCTAGAATTATGGTAATTATTATATTGTCAAATATCTGGATGGATTTTTTTGGTTAATGTTTTGGCTATAGTTCCAGAAAATGAAGGCTAGAATTATGGTAATTATTATATTTCTAAGTTTCTAAGTAGATTTTTTTGGTTAATGCTTGTATAGTTCCAGAAAAATCAGAAAATGAAGTCTAGGATTATGGTAATTAATATGTTGTTAAATATCTGGATGGATTTTTTTGGTTAATATTTGTGGCTATTATTGCAGAAAAATCAGAAAATGAAACCTAAGATTATGGTAATTATTGTATTTCCAAGTTTTTAAGTGGATTTTCTTCATCTACATTTGTGACTAGTTATAGAAGAATCGAAAAATGAAACCTAAATTTAATATCATAGTAATTGTTAATAATCAAGTCTTTAAACGAATTTTCTTCATCAACATTTGTGATTGTAGTCTACGAAAGAATGAAAAAATTAAACTTAAACGTTATGGTAATTGTAGTCTACTTTTTGTAATATATTTGTCTAGTAGGAAACGGGTAATTTTTGCCTTTTTTATACATTTCAGTTTTTATGGTTATTGAAATCAGTTATTTTTTACTCACAGTAAGTATGTAGAAAATTGTTTAGATTTAATTTGCATTTGCTCAAGAAGAAATAAAAGTTAAAATTTGAATGTCTGAATTGGGTCGGTGGAACTAGGGGGTTGTTGATTTTAAAGCGTTTTTGGACGTGGATTATATCTTGATTATGTGGATTGTAGGGATATTTTAAAAAATATTTAAATTTTGAAATTAAAACTTAGGAAATTATAATTTTAAAAATTTTTGAATTTTTTAAAGCTAAAAAAATTTAGTTTTGAAAATTAAAAAAAATTTTTATTTTTATTTTTAAATTTTGAAGATTCTTAGAAATTTTTTGTTTTTATTGGATTTTGGAAATTTTAATTTTTTATAAAATTTTTGGAATTGTTGAATTATTTTTATTGTGATGAATAAAACAATAAATTCTACAGTAATCGGTCTTCTTTGATTTACAGCAGTTTCAAATTTTTAAAATCAATTTTTGATAACTTGATTGACGTGCTAGAATGACTATTTATAAAAAAGTTATTTTAAAATCAAAAAATGGCGTTCTATTCTTGCGAAATCAAGGGACCAAGTGCCGTAGGAGGAGAAACCATCATATATATATGCAGTTTTGAAAACTATAGAATTTTAATTAAAGAAAATTAAAATTTTAGGGTTTTTGAAGTGCTTCATCGTAGTAAATAAAACAATAAATTTTACAGTAATCGGTCTTCTTTGATTTACAGCAGTTTCAAATTTTTAAAATCAATTTTTGATAACTTGATTGACGTGCTAGAATGACTATTTATAAAAAGGTTATTTTAAAATCGAAAAATAGCGTTCTATTCTTGCGAAATCAAGGGACCAAGTGCCGCAGGGGGAGAAACCATTATATATATATGCAGTTTTGAAAACTAGAATTTTAATTAAAGAAAATTAAAATTTTAGGGTTGTCGAAATGATTTGCTGCAGTGAACGAAAAGCACCCTGATATTCGCGTCGAAACTCGTTTCTCTGTTGGCAGGGATCTCAAAGTTGCTTTGTTGTTTTCTCGTTGATCTAATATGTGGATTTAATTTTATCGATTTTTATATCGATTTTGTGATTTACACGATGCTAACACCGTAATGCGTGATTTAAATTTATTTTGACGGGTTTTCGAAGATTTTTAAAATAATTTTTTGTAATTTTTCCAGGATGGGATTATGCAAGTGTCCAAAGAGAAAAGTCACGAATCTTTTTTGTTTTGAGCATCGAGTAAACGTCTGCGAGTCTTGTTTGATCGCCAATCACGAAAGTGTAAGTGATTTTTATATGAAAATTTGGAAAAAATTTATTTTTTCCAGTGTGTTGTCCAGACGTACGTTTCGTGGTTGACGGATAGTGATTTTGACCCGAATTGTCTTCTTTGCACTCATCCGTTGACGTGTTCAGAGACTGTTCGACTGAAATGTCTACGTAAGTTTGGTTTTTAAGTTTTAAATTTGTAATCATGATTGTAGACGTGTTTCATTGGGCTTGCTTAAATTCCCGTCTTTCTCAGCTTTCTCCAGGAACATCGCCGAGCAATTACAAGTGCCCAAGTTGTTTAGACAATGTGTTCCCTGCTCATAACCAAACTGGGCCAGTCATTGAAAAACTGAAAACCAAACTCGCGACAGTGAACTGGGGAAGAGTCGGAATCGGACTGGAACCTGTTCGTTACGTTTTCTAAGGATTACTTTCATTGTTACCTTACAGAGCCCGGAATTCGAGACTCATCAACCCGTTCCAGTAGCCAATGGCCATCTGCAGCCGTCCACTCCTCCAAGTGGACGGGCGACTCCAGTAAACAAAGACAGTTCCTTCTCCGTCAACATCGATGACCCAATCGAAATGAATACTTTTACCTGTAAGTCCATTTCCCAGCATTTCTAGTAACTTGGATTTCAAAAATTCCAAAACTTAAGAATTTCCAGAGTCTTCTAAAATTCAACGAAGCTTTTAAAATACTTGACAATTTTATATAAATTTTTATAACATTTCAAAATTCCGTAGAAATTTAGAATCTTATGGGAGATTTTAGAATCTAATGAAAACTTTTTGTATTAGTTAAAATCAAAAGTTTCCTACATTTCTAGAAATTTACATTGAAATATGATTGTAACTTTTTACAACAATACGTTTACATGTTTCAGCTCGCTCGAAAGCTAACGTCGAAGATCGTCGTCCTTTACTTCATAATGAACCTCATGATGAGGATCACCCTGATCAGAAATACGCCAGAAGATTAGGAGGAGATCGCCATATCCAGATCCGGAGTATTCCTCGGTCGATCAAAAGAATGGTTGTTCTTGCCGTTTTTGGAGGTGCTGTGCTGTTTGTATTCTTATTTTTTGGAAGAAGATCAGCTACAACTGTAGATGAGAATCCACTTTTTGATCCTCATGCGAACCCCAACATTCGTATTGCTGATTCCTAACTTGATTATTGGTGGAATTCCAAGATTACAATATCTATCCTTTTTATTTATTGGCTATCTCCGGGATTTACTTGAAATGATGTAAATATTAACAATGGTCATGCAGAAGGGACAATTTAACGTTGTGCAGAAAACAAAGCACTTTCCTGTGATAACGTGTAATTCAGAGTTTATAGTGATTTAATTATTTCACATTTTGATTTACGGTATAAGATGGATATATGATGATTTTTTTGATATTTTTAAAAAAGCGTTTTATTCGCTTTTATATTTTTTAAAATTGCTTTTTTGAGCTTGATTAATTTTTATTTTTAAATTGTATTTTTTAAATTAATTTTTATTTTTAGAATGCTGTGTAACAGCTCCAAGCTGGGAACTCGTTTGTGGTCGTTGAAAGCCAGTTCGGCTTTGACTGCTGTGAGATCGCAAGGAACAGCTTCAGAACCTCCGAAAAAACTTGAGGTTTTTGTTGATGATAAGAAAGTTTTATGTGATCCTGGAATGACGATTCTTCAAGCATGTGCACTTGTTGGAGTTGATATTCCACGTTTCTGCTATCATGATCGTTTGTCTATTGCTGGAAACTGTAGAATGTGCTTGGTTGAAGTTGAGAAATCAATTAAACCAGTTGCATCATGTGCTATGCCTGTTATGAATGGAATGAGAATTAAACCCAATTCGGATTTTAGTAAGAAAGCAAGAGAAGGAGTTATGGAATTTCTTCTTGTTAATCATCCATTAGATTGTCCAATTTGTGATCAAGGTGGAGAATGTGATTTACAAGATCAATCAATGGCATTTGGTTCTGATCGTTCTCGTCATCAAGTTGAATTTGATGGAAAAAGAGCTGTAGAAGACAAGAATATTGGACCATTGGTTAAAACAATAATGACACGTTGTATTCAATGTACACGTTGTGTTAGATTTGCAAACGAAGTTGCTGGTGTACCGGATTTTGGAACTACAGGACGTGGATCTGATATGCAAATAGGAACATATGTTGAAAAATTTTTTGCATCTGAATTATCAGGAAATGTAATTGATTTATGTCCTGTTGGTGCATTGACAAATAAGCCATATAGTTTTCAAGCTCGTCCATGGGAACTTCGTAAAGTTGAATCAATTGATGCAATTGATGGAATTGGATCTAATATTGTTATTGCTCATCGTACAGGAGAAGTATTTCGTGTTACACCAAAAATGAATGATGATATTAATGAAGAATGGATAAGTGATAAAACAAGATTTGCTATTGATGGTCTTAAACGTCAACGTTTATTAGTTCCAATGGTTAAAATTGAAGGAAAATTAGAACAAACATCATGGGAAGGAGCATTATTTAGTGTTGCTAAAAAACTTCGTCAAACATCAGCAAATGAAATTGGAATTATTAGTGGTGGTTTAAGTGATGCAGAAACATTAATTGCAGGAAAAGATTTAGCAAATCGTTTTAATAGTGAAAATGTTTTTAGTGAAGAAGATTTTCCAACAAAAAGTGGTGGTAATGATATACGTTCAAATTATTTGTTGAATGATTCAATTTCTGGAATTGAAGAATGTGATGCATTATTGCTTATTGGAACAAATCCACGTTATGAAGCACCTGTTTTAAATGCAAGAATTCGTAAAACGTAAGATTTTTAAAATTTAATTAAAAAAGTAGTATTTTTTAGTTTCTTGTTTTCTGATATTGAGATTGGTGTTATTGGAAGTGATGTTGATCTTACATATGATTATGATTATCTAGGATCATCTGCTTCTGGTTTGGATGATTTATTGGCTGGAAAAGGAAATTTTGGAGAGAAATTAAAGAATGCTAAAAATCCGATGATTATTGTTGGAATTGATGCTGTCAAAGGACCTGAAGGAAATGCTGTTTTAGGAAAAGTTCAACAACTTGCTCAAAAATTGCGTTCTAATAATAGTAAGATAATTTTTTATATATGGAATGTTTGAAATTTTTGTTTTAGAAGATGCAAAAATTGTTAATATTTTGCATAGAACTACTGGACATGTTGCTGCATTGGATTTGGGATATAAACCAATTTCACAATTTGAAAAAATTAAGAAGAATATTAAGCTTTTGTATCTTCTTGGAGCTGATGAACATGATTTTAAGAGATCTGATTTTGGAGAGGATGTTTTTATTGTTTATCAAGGACATCATGGTGATAGTGGAGCTGAAATAGCGGATGTTATTCTTCCTGGAGCTTCGTATACGGAGAAAGAAGCAACATGGGTTAATACAGAAGGTAGAGCTCAAAAAGGATATAATGCTGTTTCTCCACCAGGTGATGGACGTATTGATTGGAAGATTATTAGAGCTCTTAGTGAAGTTGCTGGACGTACTCTTCCATATGATAATTTGCAAGAAATTCGTCAAAGACTTGTTGAAATAGCTCCACATTTTGCTCATTATGGTTCTGTTGAATCAAGTGGATTTTTTGAACAAGCTCTTGAACTTGCAGATACTTCTAAGATAAATAAATCTTTAGAAGTTAAACAGAAGGAACTTGCTGATTTTTGGATGACAAATAATGTCTCCCGTGCTTCCCCTACAATGGCAGAATGTATCCGGGCTTCTAGACGTCATAAGCAAAGTGAACATGCAGAGCCATTGCGGATGAATGCAAATGCATGATGAGGAAGCGAGGTTTTTAGGTGAATTTCTTTTTTATATTGTGTGAATAAAGTTTAGTTTATAAATATTTTATTTTACAAAATTATGATTTTTAAAAATAATAGTTTTTGTAAAATTTACAAAGTTACCCGCACAGGACGACATTCTAACCGAGACCAGTTGTTAAATAAATTTACAAAAACAATATTTTTTTGAAATTTCAGGAATGTTGAAAAAAAAGTATTTTTTTAAGCCCCATTTTGTAGAAGAGTAGGATAATATTGACCACCACAAGAAGATATCTTGTTATCCTAAAAGTTAATAATGTTACAGTAACTATAAAAAATAAAAATTAATAATATTACAGTAACTAAGAATATCCTAAAAATTAATGATATTATAGTAATCGAAAATATCTTGATTTTTTAGGATATTTTTAGTTACAGTAGTACTATTAAGAAGTTGATGGTTTTACAGTAACTGAGAACATCCTAAAAATTAACAAAATTACTGCAACTTTTTAGGATCCTTTTAGTCAGCGTTACGGTAACTAAGAACATCCTAAAAATTGACAAAATTACTGTAACTTTTTAGGATACTTTTAGTCAGCGTTACGGTAACTAAGAACATCCTAAAAATCAACAAAATTACTGTAACTTTTTTAGGATACTTTTAGTCAACGTTACGGTAACTAAGAACATCCTAAAAATCAACAAGATTACTGCAACTTTTTAGGATATTTTTAGTCAACGTTACGGTAACTAAGAACATCCTAAAAACTGACAAAATTATTGTAACTTTTTAGGATCCTTTTAGTCAGCATTACGGTAACTATAAAGTTACGAAAAATTTTTAAAATAAGTAACGTTTTGATTTATGACGAACCGATTTAAATTTGGGATCATTTCTTTTGTGATGTTGAAGATTCATCACAAGATCATCACCGTACCATTCACCTGTAGATTCGGCAAATTTGTCAATAATCATCGAAATTGGAAATGCCAGGACAATTATTCCACAAACAGATGCGGCAGATGCAAGAACTTTTCCACCTGTTGTTACTGGGACTAAATCACCGTATCCTACTGTTGTCATTGTTACACTGGAAAAAAATTGTTAAAAATTACGGTAGATTAAAAAAAAACAAAAATTTGAAAATTCAGAATTTTTTGAATAAAATTTTCGATTTTTTAGAATTGAATAAAAATAGCGTGGAATACGGTAGTTCAGGGTGGGGATTCTGAAGTTGGAAATGGAGGATGGGTTTTTGGCATTTTGGAAATCAGGATTCTGGGTTCTGAAGTCAAAGTCAAAAATGAGTTTTCAGAATCCAAGAATTCAGAAGGAATAATTCAAAACTGGTCTTCAGAATTTAGAAGTTTCGGAATCTGTATTCTGAAGTCGGAATTAAAAGTGGATTTTCAGAATCAATGAATTCAGAAGTCAGAATTAGTGATTGACCTTCAGAATCCAATGGTTCAGAAACTAGAAATCAAAGTTACTTTTCAAAATACATGGATCCAGAAGTCGAAACTCGAAATTGGTCTTCAGGATTTGAAAATTCTAAAATCAAAAATTCGAAATTGGTCTTTAGAATTTGAAAATTCTAAAATTCAAAATTCAAAATTAGTCTTCAGAATCCAGAAGTCGAACTTTAAAAATTCATCTTCAATATTTTTATATTTTTAAATTCTAAAATCAAAAATTAAAAATCGATCTTCAGAATTCAGAAATTTTAAAAATCAAAATCGATCTTCAGAATTCAGAAATTCTAAAATTCAAAATCAATCTTCAGAATCCAGAAATTCTAAAATTCAAAATCGATCTTCAGAATCCAGAAATTCTAAAATTCAAAATCAATCTTCAGAATCCAGAAGTCAAAAACTTCTTCAAAAATCAACTTCTGATTCTGATTTCAGAATTAAAGTCTACCAATCTGATTACCGTACTCCAGAACCTTTTAATCAAACTTATTTTTGTCCAAAAATTTCGACATTTGATTTTCGAACTTACATGCACCACCAACAGGCCGCAGGGATACTGTAGAATTTGCTATTAGGTTCATCTCTTTCGAAAAAGTAAATTGCGGTCGAAAAAAACATAATTCCCGTGAGAAGAAACATCCCTAACATACTTAATTCTGCCGCTGATTTTTTCATAGTTTCTCCGAAAGCCCGTAATCCGATCGAATATCTGGCCAATTTGAAGATTCTCGCAACTCTGGCAAGTCTCATCACTCTGATCACGATCATCGCTCCTCGGATGTTCCTTACAGTATCCGCACCCCAGAGAGGCAGACATTCCTCCACGATGAACGGCACTATCGTCAGAAGGTCGATGATGTTCAGAGGCTGCTTCACGAAATCACACTTTTTAGGGTTTACAGTAAACCTCATGAGGTACTCAAAACTGAACCAGATCATGCAACTGAAAAGTTACGGTATGCAAATTATTAAATAATCACAGTTCAAAATCAGTTTCAAAATTTTACATTATTACTGTATTTTGATAAAAAGTAAAATTTTACTTTAAAAAACAAAAAATTGGTCTCGAAGGGAATTTTCATAATTTTCCAGTCGAAACCAAAAGTTTGATTTTTTACAGAATTAAAAAAATTTGTTTTTACGTAAAATTTCCTTTTGGGACCGAAAAATTGATTTTTTATAAAATTCTAAAAACTTGTTTTTGTAAAAGTTTTTGGAATTTTCCATTTAAGACCCAAAAATTTATTTTTTATAAAATTCTAAAAATTTGTTTTTACATGAAATTTCCATTTAGGACCCAAAAATTGATTTTTTATAACTAGGGAAATTTTCAAAATTAAACCTACCATAATTCCATGACTTGCAAGGACCAATGGGGGACTCCGGATTTTGACTGGAATTCGGGCATGGAACTGACGATCAGAGCCCCCAGGGAAACCAGAACAAAGACGGCAGAAATGATGGACAGAATCTTTGCTCCGAAGGAACTTCTGGGATTTTCGAAAAAAGTCCAAATAATTAATCTGTATTTTCCGAGCCAAACTTTCTCGAACAGCTGAGGGGGACAGGACAGTTCGAGGTAAACCTGGTCCGTGCCCTGCAGCGGTCCGGCCCCGAGGGACTTCCTCCCCGGCTCGTCCAAACGACAACAAGGCGACATCGACGAAATCGGTATCCGCCAATAATCCAACTCATACCGTAATCTTATAGGACAAACATCCATCGGTCTGTGAAGTCTTCCAGTAACGTAAAAATCAACAATGTATTCGAAAATTATCGGAGATCTTTCAAAATAATATTCTTCTGTTTGGTCAAAAAAACTATCGCATTCCGTCAATCTTTCCACGTGGGATTTTCTGCAAAAAGCCGCAAGTTTTCCTGTAGGATGTTTTTCGTTAATAAAATCCATGTTTAATCTCGCAGGTCGACCTCCGACGTTGATTTTTAGGATTTCCGAAGGCCGTCGAGGCTCCTCCATCGAAAACCGAAAATCGTTGTTGTTCGAGAGATCTCCATTCAGCGGTTTTTTGACTACTTCTACTGCAGAAATCTAAAATCCGAAAATTAAATAAAATACAAAATAATTAAAAATTCTTTTCAAAATTTCATTTAAATTTTTTTTTGTTCCAGGACCCATAATTTTCAAAAATGATTTTATTTAAAATTAAAAAAATTCGTTTCGGGATTTATGTTTAAATAAAATTTTTCAAAAAACAAAATTCTTTTCAGGACCGAAATTTTATTCAAATTTTTTCGTTCCAAGATCCATGTTTAATTTAAAACTTTTTAAATAAAAAAGTTTTGAAGAAAAAAATTCTTTTCAGGACCAGAATTTTATTTAAATTTTTTCGTTCCAGGACCCATAATTTTTGAAAAACTATTTCTTTATTAAAATTCAGTAAATAACAAAGTTCGTTTCAGGACCCATAATTTTCAAAAATGATTTTATTTAAAATTAAAAAAATTCGTTTCGGGATTTATGTTTAATTTAAATTTCTTCAAAAAACAAAATTCTTTTCAGGACCGAAATTTTATTTAAATTTTTTCGTTTTAAGACCTTTTTCCAAAAGTGGTTTTCTCACCTGAGATTTGAACATCTCCAATCTTTTCGAATTTATATAATGTGATCTCACTCGAGGAATCATTTTCTAAAAATACCGTAATCACGAAAAAAAGTTAAAATTACAGTTTACTCGATAAAAAAATTTAAAAAAATAAAACTTAAATTAAAAAATAAAAAATAAAAAAAAATTAAAATTAAAATTAGAAAAAAAATTTTAAATTAAAATTTAAAAAAATTATTCATAAATAATCCGATTTTTAAACAAGGATAAAAATTTAACAAAAATGAATCATTTTTAAAAAATGTAAAATATTTTCAGTTTTTTAAATTTTAGAAATCATCGAAATTAAAATTAAAAATTTTTTGTTAACTTTTTTAAATTTTTAGAAATTTAGAATTTTTTGGAATTTTAGGATTTTAGAATTTTAGAATTTTTTGGAATTTTTAAATTTTGGAATTTTTAAATTTTAGAATTTTAGAGTTTTTTTAAATTTTTTAAATCTTCAAATTTTTTAGAATTTTTAAATTTTTTAACTTTTTCGAATTTTTTAAAACCTTTTTAAACTTTTTCAAGATCATTGACAAAGTGGAATTTAATCCAGAATTCCACCAAGTGTAATTATCCGGACAATTATCGAAAAATGCCGGAGAAAAATGCACTTTTTTCGAGATAAAAATAAAAAATAAAATTATAAATACCTCTAGTCATCACGAAATCCCATTTATCATTTTTCAAAATAAAATATTTTTCAAAAAACGATGCAAAAACTACGTCATATTACTGTAGAAAAATAAATTTAAAAAAAATTTTCTAAATTTTTAAAAATTATTTTTTTTAATAAAAAAATTAAAAAAATTTTTTAATTTCCAAAATATTCAAAAAAATAAAAATTACTTTTTTAATAAAAAAATTTCAAAAATATTTTTTTTTCTAAAATATTCAAAAAAAAATAAAAATTTCTAAATTTTAAATAATAAATTATTTTTTAATAAAAAAAATTAAAAAATTACTTTTTTGGATAAAAAAATTTAAAAAATTGAAAAACATTAAAAATCTGTTTTTAATTTTTTTCGAACGGTTTTTTGAAACAAAATAATCCACAAAATCCCTAAATCCTGGTTTTAATTTTTTAAACATTTCCTATCATTTTTATACCCGATTAAACGTTTGTAAAAAAACAAAAATAAATTTAATTTTAAAAAAGTAATTTTTAAAATTGGTCAAATTTGAAAAATGAAAGTTCAAAGTTCAAAAAACAAAGGATTTTTTCATTTTCGAAATTTTCGATACATGTAATTTTTTATTTAATTTCCTATTTCGAAGAAGATGTTTACTATGAAGTCAAAGTTCATTCAGAAAAAAGATACTGTAATTTAGAAAATAAAAAATAAAATATTTCGAAAAATTTCATAATTTTTGATATTTTTAATATTTAGTTTTTATTTAATTTCCTATTTCTAAAAAGATGTTTACTATGAAGTTAAAGTTCATTCAAAAAAAGGATACTGTAACTTAGAAAATAAAAAATTGATTCAAAAAAAGGATACTGTAATTTGAAAAATAAAAAATAATTTTGGAAAATTTTTTATTTTCGAAATTTGCAAAATTATATTTTTTTTATTTTCTCGATCCAAAAAGTTCTTTTTTTTCTAACTTATTAGATACCTATTCAAATTTTTTTTATTTTTTAAAATAAGTTTCAAGAAAACCTTCAATTAAATCCAAATTATCAATGTTTAAAATTTTTTTTAAATTTACAAATTTATTTAATTTCAAAAATAAAAATTTATTTTTTTAAATACAAAATTTTTTTAGAATTTACAAATTTATTTTTTTAAATATAAAAATTTTATTTTTTTTTAAAATCTTGGAAATTTAAAAATTTTACTTTTTTAATTTCAAAAATTTTATTATTTTTAATTTAAAGTAAAAACTTATTTTTTTTATTTTAAAAAATTTACTCTTTTTAATATAGAAATAAAAATATATTTTTTATTTTAAAAATTTTATTTTTTTTACTTTAGAAAATTTTATTTTTTTTATTCCGAAAAATTGAAACATATTATTTCCTTAAATTAAAAATTACTTAATTGACTAATATTCAAAGTCACGAAATCCAAAGTAGATTCAGAAAATTCCAAGCTAGAGATTTTTCACATGATAACTCGCGTCTAAAATTGTTCTCAGAGAAGAGTCCTCTAACGAACAAAGTCCCATAATAGTCCACTTTTACCTACAAAGAAGGAACTAAATTTAATCAATTCTATTTTAATTCAAAAAAATAAAAAATTTTTTCAAAAAATAAAAAAATTTTAAAAATATTAAAATTTAAAGAAAAATATTTTAAAAATTTTTTTCAAATATTAAAGAAATTTTTTTTCAAAAAAAAATTAAAAAGTTGTTAAAAAAGTAAAATTCAAAAAATATAAAATTTTTTTCAAAAAAATAAAAAAGTATTAAAATTTAAAAAAAAAATATTTAAAAAAATTAAAAAGTTGTTAAAAAAATAAAATTCAAAAAATATAGAAATTTAAAAAAAATAAAATTCAAAAAATATAGAAATTTAAAAAAAATAAAGAATTTAAAAAATATAGAAATTTAAAAAAAAATAAATTTTTTTTCGTAAATAATTTTTTTGAAAAAAAATTTATATTTTTGAAAAAAATAAAAATTGAGACTTTTTGGTTGAAGCCTGAGGGGGTAATCAAATGGTCAATAAACATGTTGTGGAGGTTGTATTGTGAATTAAAAAACAAGTAATTAACATCATGGTCAAAAATCATATTATTAAAAATATTTATTAAATTATTTCGAGACGAATTTTTGCAATTTTCTAAGAATTTAAAAAATAATTTTACTTTAAAAAAGTTTTCTAATTTAAGAAACAATTTTATTTTAAAAGTTTTCTAAGAATTTAAAAAATAATTTTATTAAAAAAAATAAAAATAAAAGAATTTTTTAATAATTTAAAAAATAATTTTATTTAAAAAAAAATAAAAGAATTTTATTTTAAAAATTAAAAAAATTATTTTATTTTTAAAAAATTTAAAATTTAAAAATAATGAAAAACTGTCAACACGAATTTTTGGAATTTTCTAAAAATTTTAAAGATTACTTTATTAAAAATTTAAAAAGTAAAGAACTTTATAAAATTTTTTGAACATAAATTTTCAGAATTTTTTAAAAATTAAGTTATTTTAAAAAATGAATTTCAAAAAATTAAGTTATTTAAAAAATAAAAAATTTAAAAAAATTAAGTTTTTTAAAAAATAAATTAAATATTATTGCTATCAGGAACACTACTTAAATATACTGTAAAAAAACGGAAAAGATAAAATAGAGGAATGAAAGTAACGTTGGTTTCATCATATGTTTTATTCATTCTTCAACACGACCTTCATTAGTGACTTTTTAATGCACAGTAACCAAGTCAATAATCGATGAATGAATCTAATATTTTTCGTTACAAGACCATAATTAAAAAAAATGATCTCGTAACGAAAGATATTTATTTTTTAATAAATAAATGAATCTGATATTTTTCGTTATAGGATCATAATTTTAAAATTATGGTCTCGTAAAAAATTTAATTCGTCTTTTAATAAATAGATGAATCTGATACTTTTCGTTACAAGACCATAATTAAAAAATGATCTCGTAACGAAAGATATTTCTTTTTTAATAAATAGGTAAATTTGATATTTTTCGTTACACGGCCACAATTTTAAAATTATAGTCTCGTAACGAAAGATATTTATTTTTTAATAAATAAATGAATCTAATATTTTTCGTTACAAGACCATATTTAAAAGAAAATTTTCGGTCCTGTAATGAAAAATATTTTATTAGTTCTTTAATTGATAAATTGTTAAAATATTTTTCGTCGTGGAATCGTAATTTTGAAAAAAAATTTTGATTTTGTGACGAAAAATAAAATAAAATTTTGATTTTGTGATGAAAAATATTTGATTTACTTTTTGATCATAAATTTAATTAATAATAATTTTAAAACAGTAACTAAGCTAGTAATCTACAGATTAACCAATTTTCGTGATGGGACCATTACTCGAGTCGTTTTCAAAAAATGAAAAAAAATAAACTTTATTGAGAAAAATGCCTAATTTTTTTTTCAATTACGAACTTAATGATCCGTTAAATAACTAATGATCAAATTTCGCGGCGAGACCGTTACTTGAAATTTCTTTAAAAATAAAGTTTAAAGAAGTTACAAAATGACACATATTGGTCTCATCACGATTAATTTCTAACTTTTCCTTTAATTACAAGTTCAATAATCTTCTAAATTACTGTTAACCAACTTTCGCGGCGAGACCGTTACTTATAATTTTTTCGAAAATAAAGTTTAAAAAAGTTACAGAACGAAAGATATCAGTTTTACAACGATTAATTTCTAATTTTTTTATTACAAACTCAATAATCTTCTAAATTACTGTTAACCAACTTTCGTGACGGGACCGTTACTTAAAATTTCTTCAAAAATAAAGTTTAAAAAAGTCACAGAACGAAAAATATCAGTTTTATAACGATTAATTTCTAATTTTTTTATTACAAACTCAATAATCTTCTAAATTACTGTTAACCAACTTTCGTGACGGGACCGTTACTTGAAATTTCTTTAAAAATAAAGTTTAAAAAAGTTACAAAATGACACATATTGGTCTCATCACGATTAATTTCTAACTTTTCCTTTAATTACAAGTTCAATAATCTTCTAAATTACTGTTAACCAACTTTCGCGGCGAGACCGTTACTTAAAATTTCTTTAAAAATAAAGTTTAAAAAAAATATAAAATAAAAAACGTCGGTTCCGTCACGCAATGTCTCAGTTTTTCTTCGACCAGAAACTTGGTTAATTGCCATTAAAAAACAATAATCAAGTTACTGTTCGAAGAATGAATAAAGTATAATTCGTGTCAGGACCACTAGTTGGAATTTATTCTCAGAAAAAAATTCCGGGTCTCATCACGCACTTCCTGATTTTTTAAAACTACAAAACTTGGTGATTTTTAATCATAAACTTGTTTATTATTCAAAAACAGATTAAATTTTATTCGGATTAGAAACAAAATATCTATTTTTTTTTACAGTAAGAAAATAAAAAATTTTAGTCTCAACTCGAAAAATATTTAATTTTTTCTACAGTAAAAAAATAAAAAATTTTAGTCTTAACACGAAAAATATCAAATTTTTTTCTACAGTAAGAAAAGTAAAAAATTTTAATCCCACCACGAAAATACAAAATTTATCTTTTGATTTCAAAATTAGTAAGTTATTAAATAGTAAATAACTGAATTAATAGTTAAAAAGTAAATTGAATTTTTTCTACAGTAAGAAAATTAAAAATTTTAGTCTCAACACGAAAAATATCAAATTTTTTTTACAGTAAGAAAATAAAAAATTTTAATCCCACCACGAAAATACAAAATTTTTTTTATTAAAATGACGAAAAAAAAACATTTTTTAAAATTCCATTTGAGGTCAAATATGTTTTATTTTTTTTTTATCAAATCATCGAGGCGGTCATCAATCAAAAAATAAAAATTGCAAATCGTTCCAGTTGAGTCGTTTTCGAAATTTTGCAGACTTATAATCTATGAAAATTAATAACACAGTCAAAAACATAAAGTTCAAATATCATAATTTATATAAAAATTATTTTTTAAATTTACACAAAATTAATTTTTAAAACTTTTTATGAAAATTATCTTTTTTAAAATTTATATAAAAATTATTTTTTTTAAATTTATATAAAATTAATTTTTAAAACTTTTCATGAAAATTATATTTTTAAAATTTATATAAAATTAATTTTTTAGAATTTACATAAAAAATTATTTTTTTAAATTTATATAAAAATTATCTTTTTTAAATTTATATAAAATTAATTTTTTAAATTTTTATATAAAATTAATTTTTTAAAGATTTGAATAAAATTTGTTTATTTTTTGATTCTGAATAAAATTAATTTTTGGAAATTTTGAATAAAATTAATTTTTTAAAATTTTATATAAAATTATTTTTTTTTTGAATTTTTAAAAAATTAAAAAACAAAAAATTTTAAAATTTATATAAAATTTTTTTATGCTTAAAAATAAAAAATAAACTTACTTCAGAATTTTGAAAAAGTTCAGATTCGTCAGGTTGAACATCTTGAAAAAAATTTAATTTTGATCTTTTTGATCGAAGTCCTCGCATTACTGTAGAATTAAATTTGTTTTTTTCAACGAAAAAATTCCGTTCGAGATCTAAAAAAATAAAAAATTAATAATTTTAAATTTTTATTTTTTTATTTTTTTTTTAATTTAAAAATTTCACGTTTATTTTCGAAATTTGGACCCTTAGGCAAAGTGTGAAAAAAATTAAAAAATTAAAATAATTTACAAGGAAGTTGAAAAATTTTCAATGGGATTCGATATTGATTAATCGGCTTAAAGACCGGATTTCGATCAATCAATTGAAGATTCCAATGTCAGCTTGGCAAAAATGAAACAAACAAGAGAATTGTGATCAAAATAAGAAAATTAACGAGAACCTCCCTTGTGAGATAAATGATAAAAATAATTGATCCCGGAGGGAGTTTTGAAAACAAAAAAGTTGTTTCAGGAGTTCTGTATTCTGATACAAAATTCTCTTCAAAATCAAAAATAATAAAAATAATTGGTCTCGGAAAGAGTTTTGACATTTAAAAAAAGTCGTTTCAGGAGTTCTGTATTCTGACATGAAATTCTCTTCAAGATCAAAAATGATAAAAATAATTGGTCTCAGAGGGAGTTTTGAAAACAAATAAATCGTTTCAGGAGTTCTGTATTCTGATACAAAATTCTCTTCAAGATCAAAATTCCCTTCAAGATCAGAAATGATAAAAATAATCGATCCCGAAGAGAGTTTTGAAAACAAAAAAGTCGTTTCAGGAGTTCTGTATTCCGACACGAAATTCCTTTCAAGACCAAAAGTAAAGGTAAAAGTAATCTCGAAGGGATTATTTCTATTTAAAAAAGTCGTTTTAGGAATTGTAGATCTTGATTAAAATTCCCTTCAAGACCAAAAATGAAAAATAATTGGTTCCAAGGGAATTATTGTTATTTTAAAAATCATTTCAGGTGTTCTATATCAAGACACAAAATTCCCTTCAAGACCAAAATTAAAAGTAAAAGTTTTTTTGAGAGAATTGCTATTTAAAAAAGTCGTTTTAGGAATTTTATAACATGATACAAAATTCCCTTCAAGACCAAAAATGAAAAATAATTGGTTCCAAGGGGATTATTGTTATTTTAAAAATCATTCCAAAATTTGCGAATCTTGATTAAAAATTCCCTTCAAGACCAAAAATGAAAGTAGAAATTTTTTTGAAAAAATTATTGATAATTAAAAAATCATTTTTAAAATTGAGGATTTTAATTCAAAATTTCCTTAAAAACCAAAATTACAACTTTAATCAATTTAATAAAAATTAAAATCAATTTTAAAAAAGTTAAAAATTTTTTTAAATATAAAACTTTTGTAAAAAAATAAAATTTAAATAATTTTCAAAAAATTATTAATTTTTTTTAAAATTTAAAATTATTAATTTTTTTTAAAATCTAAAATTAGAATTTTTTTTTAAATTTAAAATTAGAATTTCTTTTTAAATTTAAAATTATTTTTTTTTTAAATTTAAAATTCTTTAAAATTATAAAAAAATATAATTGATTTAGAAAAGATTATTATCGTCATAAGTATTCCAAAAATATTTTCATTCTGACGTCAAATTTCCCCTTGAGACCAGAAATTAAAACTACAATTAACTTCAGGAAGATTATTAAAAATGTAAAAATTATTCCAAAAATTTAAAATATTGATGTTAACTTCCTCTCGAGACCGAAATTGGTCCCGAGAAGATCATTAACATCATAAAAAAATAAATGTTAATTTCCTTTCAGGACCAAAGTTTAAATTAAAATTGATCCTGAGAAGATTATTAACAATATAAAGATCATTCTTAAATTTCATTTCAAATTTAACTTCCTTTCGGGACCAAAGTTTAAATTAAAATTGATCCCGAGAAGATTATTAATAGTATAAAGATCATTCTCAAATTTTATTTCTTTTCAGGACCAAAATTAAAATCGAAATTGGTCTTGAGGAGATTATTAACGTCATAAAAAACTAAATGTTAACTTCCTTTCGGGACCAAAGTTTAAATTAAAATTGATCCTGAGAAGATTATTAACAACATAAAGATCATTATCAAATTTCGTTTCAAGTTTGAATTCCCCTCGAGACCGGAGTTAAAATTACAACTGGTCCCAAAACGATTATTAACATCATAAAATATTTCAAAATTTCAAATTTAACTTCCTCTCGAGACCAAAATTACAAATAAAATTGATCTTTAAGAGATTATCAACAGCATAAAGATCATTATCAAATTTTATTCTAAATTAAAACTGGTCCTGAAGCGATTGTTCCCATTCGAACAATTTCAAACATATTGATGTAGAATTTCCTTCGAGATCAAAGTTCAATTTTAACCACTATAAACATCTCAAAAATGTTTTTAAATCCTGACACACAATTCCCTTCGAGACCAAAAATGAAACAACAGTTGGTTCTCGAGAGATTTAAACTACCACAAACATCGTAGAAATATTTTAAATCAAAAAGTAGAATTTCCTTTCGAGACCAAAGTTGAAATTCAAATTGGTCCTGAGAAGATTTAAATTACCGTATACATTTCAAAAATGGTTTTAAATTAAAAATTAAAATTCCCTTCAAGACCAAAAATTTAAATTCAAATAGATTTTAGGAAAATTATGGACAATTTATTTATTTTTAAAATATTTTAAATTAAAAAATAGAATTTCTTTTCGAGACCAAAAATCAAACTTACAAGTGGTCCTAAAACGATTTTTAACATTATAAAAATTTAAAAATATTTTAAATTAAAAAATAGAATTTCTTTTCGAGACTAAAAATCGAACTTACAAGTGGTCATAAAACGATTTTTAACATTATAGAAATTTAAAAATATTTTAAATTAAAAAATAGAATTTCTTCTAAAATTGAAGATACGTTTATAACTAATTCTAGAATTTTTAAAAACATTTTGAATACTTCAGAAACTTTCTAAAACTTCACAAAATTCCCTCTAAGACCAAAAATCAAACTCACAAGTGGTCCTAAAACGATTTTGAACATTATAAAAATTTAAAAATATTTTAAATCAAAAACCAAAATTTTCTCCAAAACTAATTTTATAAAAAAAATAATTTTAAATTTTCCAGATTCTGAAAATTACTTTTTTTAAAAATTCTACAAAAAAATCAAATATATATTCATAATTAAATTTCGTAAATAACTTTGTTAAAACCACATACTGCCTCTGGCAGTTTTCACCAGAAACGAAAATGGCAAAGATCACGAGAAAATTAAAAACAATTATTTTCGAAATTTCTATAAAAAAATAAAATTTAAAAAAAAGCAGAAAAATTTAAATTTTTTTAAATTTAAAAAAATAGAAAAATTTAATTTTTTTTTAAATTTAAAAAAGCAGAAAAATTTAAATTTTTTAAATTTAAAAAAAATAGAAAAATTTAAATTTAAAAAAAATTTAATTTTTTTTAAATTTAAAATTTTGTTTAAAAAAATCTGGTGAAAATTAATTTTTTAAAAAAACTGACATAATTGAATTATTTCAAAAATAAAGCTTTGATGAGTTCTGACAGAAATTTGATGGATGATTTCCTGAATGCGGATGAACCTCGAGATCATGTGTAAAGTTATTTTTAAACAAAAGTGTTTATGTAGTGTTTTATTTTTCAAAATTGCACTTTTATAAAAAAATCTAGAAAATTAAAAAAATTTAAAAATTTAGAAAATTTATAAAAATTAAAAATTTTAGAAAATTCAGAAAACTTAAAAATTTTAGAAAATTCAGAAAACTTAAAAATTTAGAAAATTCAGAAAATTTAAAAATTTATAAAATTTATAAAAATTAAAAATTTTAGAAAATTCAGAAAATTTAAAAAATTAGAAAATTAAAAATTTAGAAAATTCAGAAAATTTAAAAAATTAGAAAATTAAAAAAGTTATGAAATTTGGGAAATTCTAAAAATTTTTAAATTTTTATAAAATATTTAATTTTGAAATTTTTGATTTTTTTTGAAATTCTAAAAATGTCCTGGATGTGTTTTCGAAATTCTGTAAGATCAGGAAAAATGTCATGAATTAAAATTTCAGGACCTTCTACGAAATTAGGATTTCACGAAATTCTGAAAATTCCCATGGAATTTTATAAAAATTCAAGTATTTTTTACAATTTTAGAGGACTTCAAAAATTCCCACAAGATTCTTCAAGATTAAAGCCTACTGTATTTTGGGAATTTTGAAAATATTAAAAAAGTTTAAAATTTTTTTTGTTAAAGTTCTTAAAAAATCCAAAATCTACTGTATTCTAAGAATTTTGAAGATATTAAAAAAATTCGAAACTTTTTAGTTAAATTTTCATAAAACCCGAAATTTACTGTATCCTAAGAATTTAGAAGATATTTAAAAAATCCAAAACTTTTTAGTTAAATTTTTATAAAACCCGAAATTTACTGTATTCTAAAATTTTAAAAACATTAAAAAAAATTCAAAAATCTTTCATTAAATCCATAAAATCCAAAATCTACTGTATTCTGAGAATTCTGAAGACCTACAAAAAAGTTCAAAAATTTTCCGTTTAGTTCCTCATAGATCTAACAATCCAGAACCGAATAATAGGACCTTCTAAATACTTCCACAAATTTCGAAAATCTCCGGAAGTTCCTAAAAATTTCCCTGAAATTTCACATCAATTCAAAAAATCCAAATTTTCAAAAATTTTCACAAAACTCATATTCAAAAAAAAAACCAAAAATTCAAAATTAATTTTTTTCGAAAATTTTTAATTTCATTTTTTTTTAAATTTAAAAATTATTTATTTTTTTTTCGAAAATTTTTAATTTAAAAATTATTTATTTTTTTAAATTAAAAATTTCATTTTTTTTCGAAAATTTTTAATTTTATTTTTTTAAATTTTAAAATTATTTTTTTTTAATTTAAAAATTTATTTTTTCTTCAAAATTTTTATTTTTTTTTTAAATTTACAAATTTTTATTTTTTTTAAATTATGAAAATTACGGTAGTCTGGAATTTTCGAATAATTTTAACAAAAATTTTTTTCAAAACGAAAATTAAATAAAGTTTTGAATTTGGCTTTATTGTTCTTCGTCCCTGAGGCAATATTGACAACAACTCAAATCTGACAAGTTTCAAAAGTTTTAAAAAATGACAAATTTTAAAAATATTTTTTGGACCGGATTTTTCTCATCAAAGGTAAACCAAAAAAAAAAACAAAAAAAATTTATTTTAAATCACGAGATTTGGATTTTCAGTTTTAGGCAGATTTTAAAAGACAAAGAATCTCAAAAAAGAGAGTCCGATAATTGAAATTTACGTCGGAAATTTTATTTTTCATTTTTGACGTTTTTGAAAAAGAACTGCTTTACGGAATTTGGAATTTTCAGAAGCTCGAATTTCAGACGGACCATGAGAAGGTACATATGGGGGTTAGAGGTCAAAATGAACCAATTTCAAAAAATTCAAAAGTTATTTTCGAGTGAAATTAAACTAACATGATAAAAAATCTAAAATTACCGTATTTTTTATTTTAAAAAATCCAAAATTATCATATTTTTTTATTTAAAAAAATCCAAAATTAGTATATTTTTTAAATTTAAAAAATCCAAAATTAGTGTATTTTTTAATTAAAAAAATCCAAAATTAGTGTATTTTTTAAATTTAAAAAATCTAAAATTACCGTATTTTTTGAATTTAAAAAATCCAAAATTAGTGTATTTTTTAAATTTGAAAAATCTAAAATTACCGTATTTTTCTACTTTTTAAAAACATGAAATTTTGGAAATGCCACAAATATTATTAAAAATTTTCCAAAATTTTAAATTTAAAAATTCTAAAAATTGAGTTTTGAAACAAAAATTTAAAATTTATATTTAAAAATGTTAAAAATTGAAAAAAATCTGATTTTTGACAAGAAAATTTTCAAAAAAAACTAAACTTAAAAAAAGTGAGAATCTAAACCACAACATAAAGTGCAAAAATGACTCAAGAGAAGTTAGATCTTGACGCGAAAATTCCGAATATTTACGTCATGGAAAATAAAAATTGAAAATAACGTGATTTTTAAAACGAAAATTTCTAATGAAACTATAAAAAATTAAAATTGGTCGGAAAGTTTTAAACATGACGTCATGAAAAACAAGATCAAAATATTCTGAATCTCGAAACGAAAATTTTAAAAAAAATTACTTTATAGAAAAATTTGATTCTTGAGACGAAAAAGTTTTAAAAATGACGTCATGAAAAACAAAATCAAAATATTCTGAATCTCGAAACGAAAATTTTTAAAAAATTTACTTTATAGAAAAATTTGATTCTTGAGACGAAAAAGTTTTAAAAATGACGTCATGAAAAACAAGATCAAAATATTCTGAATCTCAAAACGAAAATTTGAAAAAAATTACTTTATAAAAAAACTTAATTATCGAAGCAAAAAGTTTTGAAAATGACGTTATGAAAAAAGTAAAATTAATAAATTCTAAATTTTGAAACGAGAATTTTCAAAAATCTACAGTATGAAAAAAAATAAAAATTCAAAAAACTCAACTCTTGAAACGAGAATTTTCAAAAATCTACAGTAAATTCGAATTTTTTGAAACTTAATTTTTTTCATAAAATCAAAATTCCAAACTTTTTTTAACAACAAATTAGTCGAGAAAATAGCAATCAATTAACTAGTGAACGCCCTTAGGCAATTGATGGATAACTCGAGAACGAACTCGTTTATCAATTTTACTCTGAAAAGTCACATTGAGGAATAAAAGTTCAAGTTTAAAAATCGAATATACTGTGTCAAAATGTACACAAAGATCAATATCAAAGTTAAAATCAAAGTTAAATTTTGCAGTTTGCAAGCAAAATTTTGATAAATAAATCGATATTTTTATTTTTACAAAATTTTTGAAATCAAAGTTAAATCTGCAGTTTGCGTGCAAGATTCCAGCACATAAGTCAGCATCAAAATGAAATCCGCAATATGCTTGCAACGTTTTGATAAATAAATCGATATTTTTATTCTTATAAAATTTTTGAAATCAAAATGAAATCTGCAATATGCGCGCAACATTCCAGCACATACGTCAGCATCAAAATGAAATCCGCAATATGCCCGCAACATTTTGATAAATAAATCGATATTTTTATTCTTATAAAATTTTTGAAATCAAAATCAAATCCGCAATATGCACGCAACATTTTGAAAATAGGTCAACATCAAAATCAAATCCGCAATATGCGCGCAACATTCCGGCAGATTAGTTAATATTTTTATTTTTACATTTACAAAAAAGTTCGAAATCAAAATCAAATCTGCAATATGCCCGCAACATTCCGGAAGATAAGTTAATATTTTTATTTTTATAAAAAGTTCGAATTCAAAATAAAATTCACAACTTGCCCGCAACATTTGCCCAGTTTGTCCATTTGTTGCGCGAAAATTCAATTTTGATTCTGATGTCGACCGTTTTACAAACTGCGACATAAAAAAGTTTCATTTTTTTCATTTTTGGAAAGTTGGAGAAATCTGAAAAAGCGCAATAAAAGTAAGTTTTTATTGGACCAAAAAACACAATTATGTTTCCGAAAATGAGGAAATTTGATTTGCGGATTATTGATTCTGGATTCTGAAGGACTTGTTTGAAGAGGATTGAGGCAGAAATTCTGGGAATAGTTTCTTCAAAGTTATCAAATGTCAAGTGTCTTCTGATCGACCGTAAAACAAACAAAACTGGGAAAATTCAAAACTTTGGAGTTTCTAATTTGCAAAGTCGGATTAGACCAAATTTATAAAAAACGGAAATCCCTGTGACGAAATTCCAAAAAATTATCTCAACACGAAATTCCAGAAAATTATCTCAACACGAAATTCCAAAAAATTATCTCAACACGAAATTTCAGAAAATTATCTCAACACGAAATTTCAGAAAATTATCTCAACACGAAATTCCAGAAAATTATCTCAACACGAAATTCCAGAAAATTATCTCAACACGAAATTCCAAAAAATTATCGTAACACAAAATTTCAGAAAATTATCTCAACACGAAATTTCAAAAAATTATCTCAACATGAAATTCCAAAAAATTATCTCAACACGAAATTCTAAGTTTCCAGTCGGGACCAAAAAGTTCTGAAATTAAACGTTCTTGAGATTTTGTAGCTTCAATATCATTGAAAAAAAATAAATATGTATGATGAAATTTTCAAAAATAGTCTTACCACGAAATTCTAAAAGTTTTTATTTAAAATCAAAAACAAAAATTTAATATTTACATAATTCCACAAATTTTCAATATCATTAAGATCAAAAAAATAAATGTTTAATAAAATTCCAAAAATAGTCCTACCACGAAATTCTAAAAGTTTTCATTTAAGATCAAAAATTCTGAACTTTAATATTTACATAAGTTCACAAAATTTCAATATCGTTAAGATCAAAAAATAAATGTTTAATAAAATTCCAAAATTATTTCATCACGAAATTCTAGAACTTCCCGATTAAGATCAAAAACTAAAATTTAATATTTACACAATTCCACAAAATTTCAATATCGTTAAGATCAAAGAGATTAATCTGTTTAATAAAATTCCAAAAATAGTCCTACCACGAAATTTCCGAATTTTCCAGTTAAGACCAAAAATTAGAATTTTTCATTTTTTTATTAAAAATTTCTAAAACATTTTTAAATTTTTTAAATTTTTTAAATAAGATTAAAAATTCCAAATTTTAAATTTTTTAAAACACTATAAAATCCTAAAAATTTCGTTAAAAATAAATTTATTTTTATTAATAAAAATTTCACAATTTTTACAGTACTGTATAATCATCCTCTTGCTGCAGCTAAAACAACCAAAAAATCCGGAACATGTCTGATTCTGACGAAAATTTGAGTGACGAAGGGCATACTGACCACAAAAAAGTGGAAAAAAGTCATTCCAGATTTGACCGAATAAATGTTTTTACTACCGTAATCAAAATTACTGATTTTTTCGATCATATTTTTAACGATTTTCTGGATTCTGTCATCTGAAGATTCTTTTTGAACATCGTGACTGAGATTCAGAAGATCTTTAGTTTCTTGTAGCTAAAAATTTTAAATTTTAAAAAAATAAATAAATTTAAAAAAAAATTTCAAATAATTTTTAAAAGTTAAACAGGTTTTAGAATTTAGATAATTTTTAAATTTCAAAGAACTTTCAAAATTTTAACAATTTTTAGAATTTAGATAATTTTTAAAATTTAAACAATTTAAATAATTTTTAAAATTTTAGTAATTTTTAAAATTTAAAGAATTCCAATAATTTTTAAAATTTTAGTGATTTTTAAAATTTAAATAATTCAAATAATTTTTAAAATTTATATAATTTCGAAAATTTAAAACTTACTAAACTATAAAAATCTCCAAATTTGAGAGTCGAACACATTAAAAACATTATGGATACGATAATCCAGAGGACGAAAGTAGCTCTGCCGATGAAGAGGTATTCGTTAAATGCCCTCAGGCCATAGAGAGCACAAATGTTGATAATGATTCCCGAAACGAAAGAAATCGAAATAATTCCGACAGCAATTTCGGTGATAAATTTGATTAAAATTAAAAAATCTGTCAATTGAGTTTCCAAAATTTCCATCATGTCAAATTTCTGAAAATTACCGTAATTATTGAAATTTAAAAAAATTTACCAAAATCGATTTATCAAAAATTCTTTTTTGTAATTGATTATTAAATTGAATAAATTCTTCACAACAAGCAGAATTGGCATAAATATAAATAAGCAAACATGTGGCAGAAACGATCATACTGTAAATTTTGATTACGGTATCGAGGAAAAACAGCGGCTGATAACCGAACATTGATTTCCTAAAAAATAAAATATTTTTTTATTAAAATAGTATTTTTTAATTTTAAAAAATTCTTTGAATTTTTAAAATTTAATAAAAATTAAAAATCCAAAATTTTAAATTTTTTAAATTTAGTAAAAATTAAAAATTCAAAAATTTCAAAAACTTATGATTTTTAAAATTTAGTAAAAATTAAAAATCCAAACATTTTAAAGACATTTTAAATTTTTCGAATATTCAACAATCTAATAAAAATTCAAAGATCTTCAAAAATCTCGCAGAAAATTTTCAAATTTTCCAAAATCTAGTGAAAATTCTGATATCTTAAAGAACCTTAAAAAAGTTTATAAATTTTCAGCAATTTGAAAAAACTTCAAAAATTCCAGAATTTTTAGAATCTAGTAAAAATTCTAAAATTTTGAAAATTTTTAGAAATTTTTCAGCAATTTGGAAAAAGTTCAAAAATTTTTCAGCAATTTAAAAAAGTTCAAAAATTTCAGAATTTTTAGAATTTAAAAACTTTAAATTATTTCAAACTTCAAATTATTAAGATTCTAGAAAATTCAAAAAATTCGTGTTGAGACAATTTCGCAACAATATTTAATTTTTATAAAAATGTGATTTTATATTTTTAAAATTACCTAAAAAACTGTGTGTCGTTTTTCGGGACTCCTAATCTCTCTGGTAAAGTCACAGTTTTGTCGAACAAAACATAAGTATCGGCACAGTAAACCGCCATGGCAGCTACCGTAATGATGAACACCAAAATCCCAAAAATCCATCTGCTTTTTTTTCCGTTGGTTATCGTAAACTAAAAAAATTATTATTTAAAATTTAAAAAATTGTCTTACTTTATTTCTTGTCGCTTTTCTTAAATAAAAAGTAATTTTTGAAAAGTAATTAGTGTACTTGAATCCCATGAGGACCAAACTTGAAAAAAATCCGTGAAAAGCGAAAAAAAACAAAATTGTAGAATATGCCCAATTTACAGAAAACGAAATATTGCTCATCCTCACACTACAGTATACTGTGTTCGCCAGGAGAATCAAGGAGATGAGCACGTTCGGGATCAAGTAAAGCAGGCCTTTTTTGGATTTAATCTCGCTCGGCGAAATCGACATCATTAATCCTGTGAATTTCGAAATGTAATAAAACGGACCCCAGATGGACTTCTTCAACGACAAATCAGATACTGTAGATTCCTCTTCGGATGCCATCAAGCTGTTCATCATCGACATTTCAAAGTTCTCAGAATTCAACGATTTAGTGTCGGAAAATACATGTTTAATAATAACAAGAAAATTAAACATTTTTCAATTTTAATCAATTTCTGAAATTTTTCAGAAACTCTTACTGACTCAGGAACGTCAATCCAAAGATAAATGAAAATCTATCAAGTCATGTTTGTTCTCCTCTGTATCGAAGAGGAAAAGCCGGTACAAAGCAGAAATTCTATGTTTTCTGGTCCCTGAAAAAAACGCTTGTTTACTTATCCGTAGAAAAAGTACATTTTACACATGTTTAATAATGGACTACGTTTCGGAATTCGACGGTGTTCAAATAAAGATCAAATCTAAAAATATCTTTAAAAACAGTCACGTTCAAATTCGAATTTTTAAATTATTAACAAAAGTATATGAAATTTCGAAGAATCGAAATTTTTGATTTTCTTCACATCGATGATATATTACATCTTAAAGGAATTTGAGTTTTTAGGATTGAGATTTTTTAGATATTAGTGATTTTACAAGATATTCAAAAACTAATGTTTTTGCGACTGAATGTTCTGAATATAAACCATATAAGTGATCCATAATCGCTTGTATCTAAGCGTAATTAAAAGCACTCGATTATACTCATTTTTTACATAGGAACTGAAAAAAATAATGAAGAGTTATGATCACATGTTATTTTATTTTTTATACATCCAATGAGTATAATCGAGTGCGTTCAATTACAATAAATTATGGAACACTTGTGTAGATGATTCATAATCGCTTGTATCTAAGCGTAATTAAATGCACTCAATTATACTCATTCTTTACATAGGAACTGAAAAAATAATGAAGAGAGTTATGATCATATGTTATTTTAGTTTTCATACGGCCAATGAGTATAATCGAGTGCGCTCAATTACAATAAATTATGGAACACTTGTGCATATTTAGATAAAAAAAATTACTATTACGACCCGTAGATATGAGGATTAACATGCCCTTAGGAACTGTTTATTCCTAATAACTGATAGTATGTAATAGTGTAAAGCGGACCCAAAACTTCCACATAGATGCCATATCCACTTTCTATTTCTCTATTGTATTATCTAAGATTTAGTTCCGTACTAATTATAAACGTTATTCTCACAACTTATACGCCCTTCATCTTAAGAATCTATGAATTGTTATATTAAAATCAGCTGTAACAGTGGTAACAATTTTCAGTAAAATCTTAAATCCCGATTTCGACGATGTATGTCATAGAAAGCTAGAAAGTTCTCAACACGGAAATTCCTGATATATAGAGGCCTAATTTGAAGCAGCAGTGACTTCATCAAAAGGTTAAAAAAACGACAAAGTTGAACTATCAGAAACGATAGTTAATTAGTTTTGTATTGTTGGATTGCCTGCCTAAACCGAGGAATTGTAATTTTTGCAGGATAAGTCAATTAAAGAAACAAATCAGATTCCCTTGCTACCGTAGCACTGGAACTAGAACACGAAATAGTAAGATGATTTATTATACAAAGTCTTATATAAAATTAACAACAAAAATATTAACGTGAAACAACTACCGGGACTCAGGGATTTTTGTGCTAAAATTCTACTATCATACAATGCCTCAAACACTTTTCCGAAGTTATCTATGTCCTTTATCACTTACAATGTATACAATTTCGAAAAAAACGTAGACAAAAAAAATTCCGGAAATTATTCTCAGTAAAGAATTTCAAACCGACTTACATGTTGAATCAAATTTTGCTTTTTTCATATTTCCGGTGAATTATCTTCCATGTCCAACTTATAACGTCATTTGTAATTCAATACACCTAACATTTGTGAAACACATCCCATAATTGTTCGGTGGAAATTCTACATTTCAAACCTAGTCGTTAAATTACAATAAATATATTTTTTATCAAGCAATTAATAATGAACAAAACAAGTCATCTTTATTGATTAAATAAACATGATAATATAAAAATTACTCATTCTTTTTGAATAGAACTGCATATTACTTTATTAATTACTGTATATTATTCTATCGTTAATACACAGAAAATTACACATGATTATTATCATCACAAGGTGCGTTATATAGTTTATAATTCATTCTGAGTTTTATTATAATTTATAAACATGAGAATTTTGCTATCAGAATAGGAATACCAGTCTTCAGAATCTAGAATTCTAAAGTTAAATCCTTGAATTCAGGTTCAGAATCTACAAGTTCTATTACCTCATTATAATCGTTTTTTGTTCAGTTTTTAAAATATCTAAAATTTCGTTTTAAAAAGTCATTAAAAAAATTACCTACAATGGCTTTTAAAATTCAATATAAATATACAAGGTTACATAAAATGATAATTAAAAATTATCCATGTTAAATCAAAATAGAACCTTTCCGAATCCTATTCGAAAGTATAGAAAGCAAGTTGATCAACAAATTAACAGAATAGTTCTCAATTTCCGTGGTTTGTGTCTGTTATTTCTTCACAAAGGTCTGATATTCCTCGATTTTCATGTTCATCAATCAAAATCACGATTCTACAATTAGTTCCGGACATAACGCAAATTGCACAAATTGGACAAACATCAAAAAGCCATACAATCACGTTAGCAGCGACTAGAAAAAGTGTTGTCTCCAGGTATAAAAGGACAGACCCTTATCTCTTGATTCGTCTTTCAAACATGACTATCGACAATTCATCAAGAAATAACGGCCTTAATAGTTCTGAATGTGATATTCTGATTATCGGAGCGGGATTCAGTGGCTGTTACCTCCTCTATAACCTCCGAAAGAAGGGCTACAAAGTGAAAATCTTCGAAGCTTCTCAAGGGCTGGGAGGAACTTGGAGATGGAACCAGTACCCCGGAGCTAGAGTTGATTCCTACATTCCTATATATGAACTCTCCATTCCAGAAGTCTGGAAGACCTGGACATGGACAGAAAGGTATCCTGATTGGAGAGAACTTCAGGCTTATTTCGAGCATGTAGATAAAGTCTGCGAGATCTCAAAGGACACGGAATTCAACACGAGGGTTGTGGATGCTCAGTTTGATGTCAACGAAGGGAAATGGAAAGTGACTACAAAGGACGGCAGAATTTGCAAATGTAAATATCTCCTGGCTTGTGTCGGATTCGCAGCAAAAACTTACACCCCAAATTGGAAGGGATTAGAGAAGTTCAAAGGGACCATTTGTCACTCCTCTCTATGGCCGAAAGAAGACTATGACGTCACTGGGAAGAAATGCGCTGTCATCGGGACCGGGTCTACTGGAGTTCAGGTACTTTGAATACATAAAATGATTTTTTGAATTAAAAATTCCAGATAACTCAAGAATGGGCAAAGAAAGCCAAATCCCTCATTGTCTTCCAGAGAACCCCCAACCTCGCCCTTCCAATGGATCAAGAAAAATTCACTCCAGAAGAACAAGACAAAATGAAAAGCTCGTACGCACAGATCTTTCAGAACAGAGAACGGGGACCTGGAGGGTATGATTATCCCTTTAACGACAGAAGTCTCTTTGACGACACTCCAGAAGCCATCGAAGCAACTTTAGAGTATAAGTGGAATCATGGATTCCAATATTGGGGTTCCAACTACAAGGACTCGCTTATCAATATCAAAGCTAATAGAGTTGTTTATGACTTCTGGGCTAAGAAAACAAGAGCTAGAATCCAGGATCCAAGGAAAAGAGATATCTTAGCCCCTTTAGAACCTCCACATCCCTTCGGAACAAAACGCCCATCATTGGAATTGGATTATTTCGACATGTTCAATAAACCCAATGTCGACGTGGTTTCCATCAAGAACAATCCGATTGTGGAGATCAAGGAGAACGGAATTGTCCTTCAAGATGGGAGTTTCTACGAAATCGAAGTAATCGCGATGGCTACAGGGTTCGATGCAATTACTGGATCTATGATCGCTGCTGGATTCAAAGACATGAACGGAACTCCACTAGGAGACTTGTGGAAAGATGGAGCCAAGACTTATTGCGGAATCAGCATCCACGGCTTCCCCAACATGTTCTTCACCTATGGACCTCAGGCCCCTACAGCGTTTTCGAATGGTCCTACATGTATCGAAATCCAAGCTAAATTCATTATGAATACAATCGACAAAATGGAAGAAGAGAAGATCAAGTACATCGATCCAACTCCAGAAGCTCAAGATAAATACACTGAGAAAATCCATGAGTTCGCTAATCATACTTTGTTTCCTCTAACAGATTCATGGTACATGGGAGCCAATATTCCAGGAAAGAAACGAGAAATGCTCAACTATCTCGGCGGAGTCCCTCGCTACGGAGCCGAGCTTAAGGAAGTTTTTGATCAGGGACTTGTTGGATTTAAGTTGGTAAAGTAAAGAAATTCGTATTAATTGGTTTAATTTTATATAAAAGTGTGATTTACGTTATTTGAAGCTTTGGTTCAGATTCATTTTTTATTTCAGAGATGAATTAGGGGTCAACAATAGGAAATGAGCAGTCATTAGTCGGGATATCAATATCTAAATAACACCTATCCAAGGAATCATAAGATATTTACTGTTGAAGAGAAGTTTCTATATAATCGTCACAACAGTTAACCTCTTTTAAAATCATTAATTTTATTATTAACTCTCCCCCCGAGGGGATGGGCCGTTCCCGGTGGTACGTGCAATACCGGGTCGACCCGCGGTAGGAGAGGAGCAAGCTCTTTCAACCCACCAGGTCCCAAAAATTGATAATAGGTATGTCACAATTGTGACAACGAACCTATTATGGTTCGTAGAACAGATACTACACTTTGATCTTAGCCAATAGGCCGAGAAGCGATACCGACTCTACTTCCCTTCGATATCTATCTCTAGCCAATTGTCCCAGTAAAGGAGAAAACTTTTACTAATGCAGAGAGCGAAAGAAAAATTCGTCTTTGATATAACGGGAATAACGAACCGGGTCATTCGCACTGACCCTTGATTTCGAAAAGAACTGAAGAAATGATTCGAAGATTTGCTTGGCGTGTCTGTTCTTTTGCTCTCCAGCCATAACAATATTTAATAAGAACAATGAAATATCTTAGATCTCTTCGAAACCCTATTGACATCTTCATTTTTTAAAGGCATTAACTGTATTTCCTCCAAGTAGAAGGTACAAGTTATCATAAAATTAACGTATTGAGTCTTCGTTTTATGCAATATTGAGTATTAAAAAGTAATTTATTATTAATAAAATAGTGGTCAATACAAGCAGACAGATATGTGAATCAACTTCTATGAAATCTGATTGTAGCTTCTGCAGATACAGGTTATTTAATTTATATGGAAGAATCTATTTTTTTGTCATTGTCGCTATTTGATTTGCATTTGAGGAGTTATCGGCTTCAGTAGTTTAGACATCAAGTTGGAACCTTATTTTTTGTGCATTCCACATGAACTACATTATCTGTACAGAAGTGAGAATTTTCCAGACTGATATTTGTCCTGGTGCGCATCAATGGACTATCTTTAGTCTCTACTCCATCATTTACACTTATTTGATTGCTGTAATCACTTATTTTCAGAAAGCTAAAAGACACGACTTCTCCGTTAAGAATCTGAAAAGTATCAATGGCAACTCCGGTTGCTGTGATTATCCTCAGCTCCCCATCTATGATAACCTTTGCTTTGAGGAACTCTTCTCTAATTAGTCTTTAAATAATAGTGATTCAACAAGTTTCACTGTTCAAAAACGATATCCACAGCATTTAATGAAGAATACAGCATTCTACTTCCTTTCTCATCTACATTGGTCCTTCTTTTAGGTTCACGATGTTATGGACGCTAACGTGTTCCACACAAGCTTTAATTAGAAAATATTTCTTTTTTATCCAATAACAAGAAACAATAGGAATCTTAGAAAATGATTTAATCATAATAGAAGATACAAGAGAAATATCAGTAACATTAATCTCTACATTTCTGCTGTGTGGTGGTGGGATTTGGTGACTTCTTTAAATGCTGGGATCTGAGTCTCACTCAACTCACTTTCAAGGATAACCGGATTTCTATGGACTTCGGGAGATCTCGTGTCGGAGACTGATTGGCATTCTATGGCATGTTCTGATCCCTTAGATTTCGACAACTAGCCTCTAATTCTAATGTTGTATTTGAAGCATATTAGTTCGATCCCCTTGTAATTGCTTTTTACTCAACTCTAAAAATAATTATTTTCTGCGCTAAAGTTTGTATAAAAATATAAAATTTAAAACGCCCTTTGATTAATTTTTCTAATATCAAATTACCGAGTTATTGCATGCTACTAAATTCGATTTGTGATGTCGCGGAAGAGTGATTATTATATTTTATGAAATGATCTTATTAACAAATTTGTGGAGAAAAAGTCGTTACAAATTTATTGGAAAACAGATGTTAAACATAAGGAATTACAATACTGTAAATAAAAAGTACTCTATGGTACAGTGTAGTCCACTTAACTGGCAATGACAACCTCGGATTCGACTTTCTGTCGAGGGACTAGATTCTCGGAACTCGACCCCAAAACCAGAAGGAATTTAAATTGATGAATCAGAACTCCAGAGACTCACTCAATCACCATGCTCATCCAAAAGGTGGAAATGGAAGTTGGGATTCAGAGCTCAGAAACATTAGGATAAGTTTTGCTCAAGAAATAGCAATAGATTCTTCAAAGATCGCCATTAGAGAAAGCGGAAATGGAGCGGCTTTTGGATTTTTATGCGAGTTTTAAACAAAAAATGAAGAAATTTCATGATTGTTCTGCTGACCAACTAGGAAAGTATAGAACTCTTTAGTTTAACTCGATATCATTAGGGCCTCCTTGTCTGCATATGACGTCGCCGTAAACATGTACCGAGAGAGTTCTGTCACCAATTTTTAAATTCCAAAAAATTTAAAAAGTGCCGAAAAAGTTGTTCTTTATTTTCTGAACGTCTAAAAATAACACAAAACTTCGACTATATGTGGATTATGCAAATCAGTTCTTGGTCATGGCAGATCAAGTTCAAATTCCTCTGTTGAAATAAGGATTGTTACTGCAATTGTATTCTTCTTGTCTGTTGTTTAGTGAGCTTTTGAAATGGCTACATATTCATGTATTTCACAGGAAAGTCAAAGAATTATTTCTAAAATAAAATATCAAACTAGAAAGAAAACAGTCCATAGTGACTACCTTTCTCAACCCTATAAATATTCTAATGGTATACATCAAAAACTTATTTCCTTCATACTAATTAATACTTAGTAACCTCAATATTACTGGCTTTACGACATTTCTAATACAGTACGACATAAAAATAACTTTGATTATCACTTTATGGGGAAATTCTAGAACGACTGTGCAATTACAAATGATGACAAAAATTGATTCAAATAAATGCTTCCTTGTTTAATAACTTGATCAACTTGCATGATTCATATAGGGAAACTGATTAAACAATCTTGGTATCCGATGCAATAGTGAAATTGATTTATTTTATTCTAATAACATCATCCCCATCTTTGTTTACAATAAACACAGAAAGCTGCAATTATGTTGCATAACATCACATAATATACTTTACAACTATATTCTTTAAATTTCCCATATCTTCATTAAACTTCTTCATTTGGGGATTTTCTTGATAATCGATAAATTCTGCTTTGTTAAATTCATAGTTCGATCAACTTTTGGATGGAAAATCCTTCGTTTGGAAGTTTCTCTGCTAGAATCAAAGATCAGACACCTACCATTATCCAATGTGTCATCTTCAGAAAAGCACTCAATAAGTTCCATATTCATATCTTGACCATAGCAATCTCGACAATAAACGTTCATCTTGAAATTTTCGTCTTGACGATTCATGAATTTGGCAATTAATTCGGAATTTGAAAGAAACACATTGCTCAACGATTCTAGACCGTATAACTTGATTTCTTTTAACTTTCCTTTTTGTTGCCAAGCAAATAATGTTGATGACAAGTTAGGAATTTCATCAACACCACTCTGATACGTGAACCCTTCCAGATAAAGAGAGATTAACTTGGATCACAAAGTCATTGAAATAGATAGTTTGTGTACTGAGCATGTGGATCTACACTTTTAAATTTTCCAATACACCAATTTTACATATTTCGTCCGTATCCTGTCTAAATGGAAAGTTTGGACTTTTGAATTCACTCATTTTGAAAATAATGGGTTTGCTTGGTTCGATATTACAAAAAATAGTGAATTAGTGATAATGAAAGTCAAGCGTTTACCGGAGAAGACTAATTCTTTCATATCTTTGAAAGAATTTAAGTTTTTATCTTATGTTGATAGGGACTTCAAATCTTATTAAGATTTCTGTAGCGGAACTTTGTAAATTTCTCACTTAATCGATGGCAGTTGATTATAATGCAAATGATTATTCGTCTCTGGAAGTAAGGATGATGAGTAAGCAGAACCTTGTTCTGACTTTTTGGCACGTACAGCAACAATTACCCCTTTGCTGTAATTGATAGAAATTACTCTTTTTACCTTCTACACCCCATATTTAAAAATTCTGTAAACTTCAGCACAGAAATATCAACTTAAAAATTCACCTGGAAATTTTTCACGTAACTTTGCATTTTTGATATAAAACTCTTAAATTCACACAAAAGTATGAAGAAGGGGATAGTTAATTTGAAGATTCCAAACTGAAACTAGAATTAGAAGTTTACCTTCAGGATTCTCCATTCGGGGGCTTGAATTTTGATTTTCAAGATTTCATAAATCTATGATGAGATCCAAACTACAACTTTCCTTCAGATACCAATTTCTGAAATCAAATCTTAAGATTGTGAAATTCATTGGATTCAGCAAACTTGTCGCTCTCACCATACATTTAACAATTATTTCATAAATGTTTCGGCTTTTAAGAATTTGTTCTACGGAATGTTCATTAAATAAAGGAGTTTCTACTATACAATCAACAACTAAGGAGTGACGTGAATACATTGGGTAGTCGATTACGTGCAATGAAATGATAAACACTCGATTTTCTTGTGTAAAACGCTTATTGAAGCAGCAATTGTATGTACTGTTCTTTCATCCACATTTGTAACGTTATTCATGATCAGTGTTATCACTAAAGTTGATTTATTTTTGTTAAATTGATGTTTAACGTTTTTCTATTCAGAAGCATGAAAATTGGTTTCGATTTGAAGCTGTTTAAAAGTAGTCTCATTTCGCACTCTCAATTTCAAAGAAGATATAGTAAATGAATTCCAATACTCCGAAAATCCCATTTCAAAGGCTTGATGATCTTCTTCAACGTGAGTTTCAAACAGCTCTGTTCCCCGGTTCTTCGTCGAGACATGTTTCGTAGTTCAAAGGCAATGAACAGGATCAAATGTCCTACAACTTACGTTTCATGTGGACTGAAATTGGATGTTTTCCACCATGGGATATCCTAGGTACGACTATTTGGACAAAGATGTTCCTATTACTTAGGATTTCAGAGAAGCTAAGTCCATCTGTAGTCATTGATGTCAGAGGTCAACTGCTGCTTTGTCGATTGAAACCGGGGGAATTATCCACATATATGGACAACTACAAATTCAATCACAATATAGTAAATCTACTAAATAGTGCTTTGAATTCGGAAGAGTTTAAAGTCGTTGTAAACCCGAATATAAAGTAATTAGCTTTGGTTCTCGGAACTTCTCAGAAGATCAAACCATGGCAACTTTTCTCGAAAGAATGCTA
>SWDT01000134.1:0-210017 GCA_009193035.1 Halicephalobus mephisto
TTTGGATATGAGTCTGCTAGAATCTGCGTAGGTTTTTAATTATCAATTTAAGAAATTTTAACGATTTCAGTTGGCTGTTTATTTATGGGTTCTTGTGTTTTTGGTGGCTAACCAGAACTACTTGTGATATACAGATTCACTGTAATCAGGGAAGACACTCGTTACCACGACCATTAATGTCTATCCCAGGAATAGTTATTATGCACATAATAGGAGAATTCATCAGTGCACTCATTGTTGTCCCTAGTTATTTTACTGTAATCGCCACAGAAGAACGAAAAAATGAATTACTGTTGTATTTCCCGAAAGAAAGTTACGAAAATATCCCGTCAGATACCCCTGTAGTTGTATTTGATACCTTCCACCCCATTATTGTTCCACTATGTGGATTGGTCACAGTGATGTTCATAATTTCCCAATCTCTTTCGATTGCTTGCTGTTGGCATATCATAACAACTTTGAAAAAGAATGTTTCACACTTTTCCCCCACCACATATAGGCTTCATCTGATTCTAACTAGAGTGCTTATGGCCAACTATTTTTCCCACTGTTAATGATAATATTGCCTGTCTGTGCATTCATGCTGGGGCTGCTCTAAAGTTGTATATTAACGCTGAATATGCTCCTACCTGGATTGGCAAGTGTGGTATTGTGCTTTTTTCAGTATTTCCGTGTACTCAAGTAATGGTTAATATAATTTTCATCACTCCATATTGGGTTTGTCTTGGTATACTTGATTAAATCTAAAAACATTGCGAATTTCAGACTTTTACCAAATCTTGGATAGTACCGTTGCTTGTCAAATTGAGACTAATGAAAGAGAAGAAAACTTTCTTAGTATTTGTGTCGCTACAGTCCAATTCGACAGTATCCATTGTTCAGCAGCAAATTAACAAACGATGAATGAACCAATGAAAGTGAATATTAAAATTTCTTTAAATATATAATGAACAAGTATGGGAGTAGCCTAGGTTACAAAAGAAATTTTACTTCCTGTGAGTAGTGTAATTGAATGATTGTAAAAGTTTGTAAATATTTTTTAACTACTGGGAACATATCTATTCTTGGAAACTTACATTGACGATAAAGTTATAAAAACAATTAACATATACACGTAGAAAAAAAGAAATTAAGTTATTTCTGTGCTTACTCTCCTTTCCCACAAAATAAGAGATCTGAAGAAGATTAACTCTCAAGATCATTAGTCGATATGTGTTGGAGAGTCTTCTAATACACTATTCTGAACTCATCAGCATGGATAAATCTTGTTAACGAAGTTTCTTATTAACAAAACAGAAAAATCAGTCTTAATATAAGGAAAAGATACAAATTCAATATGTCGCGTTCCAATATTCTTGAAAATATAAAAACTTGTTTCTCCTGCTTGACTACGTGAGATGATATTTATTTTCCACAAAAATATTAAACTAAAAACAATAAATTATATATTTTTCTTCATCTCAAAACTGCTTTTTATCAATAAGAACTTTCGTCCCCTAGATTCCTTTATAACGATGAGTTCAAAGTTGACATTAGAAATTTGTTTGGCATATATCAGTCAGTGATTATAAGAGTTATTTTTTCTCAGTTCCCTCATTTCAGAGAACAGCCATGAGATGAAGGAAAACAGGAATGCTTTCATCTTCTACTCTAGACACTGTTTTGATGTCTCTCTTATGATATTGCTAGAGACGTAATTCTACAAAATAACGATAATCTCGTTTGCTGTCATAAGTTCAACAACAGATACAGTATTCGTAAGAGATTCATCATTATTTCAGGTTTAAACTACTTTTGCAATCATATTTCAATATTTGAAGAAGCTTCGACATCCACTTGCATTATTTGAAGTTATCATTTATTATTTTAGTATTGAGATGAAAAGAATGTCGAACTCGGTATTGGGACAACAACCACTTGTGAAAGTTCGCTCTCCTTCATGAGCCTTAATTTGATGAGCAGCTTTGTTACCCAAGTCACAGTAAAATTCTGAAATTACCAATGTTTTCAAATATACTATGATTTATGATTTTAAAACTATTGGTTGTAGTTTATTTGATTATACAGTAATAGGGGAGTACTCTACAATAATAAAATCCTTTTAATAAGATTTCTCAATGTCGATGACTTCTCTGAAATTTGTGCTCCAGTAGTTAAGATATCTAGAGTATATAACCAATAGCTTTGAAACTACGGACTGTGCTCTATATCTAAACCTACTAGGACCAACCCTGTATGGAGTGATGAATATCATATTAACCATTACTGTAGTACATGGAAATAATGAAAAAAGCAAGATGCCACATTCACCAAGCCAAGTAGGAGCATTTTTGTTGTCCAAGTTTAATTTTAAAACGACTGCTATCATGAATGCACAGACAGGCAATATTACCAATAATAGTGGTAAAAGTAGTTGGGCTAAAAGCACCCAAGTTAGAATCAGATGCAGCTTGTATGTAGTGGGAGAAAAGTGTGAAGCATTCTTTTTCAAAGTTGTTATGATATACCAACAACAAGCGATCGAGACAGATTGGGAAATTACGAACATCACTGTGACCAATCCACATATTGGTATCATACTAGGATGGAAGGCATCAAACATAACTACAGGAGTATCTGACGGGATATTTTCGTAAATGTCTTTCGGGAAATACAACAGTAATTCATTTTTTCGTTCTTCTGTGGCGATTACGGTATTGTAAGTTGGGATAACAATGAATGCACAGATGGATTCTCCTATTATTTGTATAATGATGATCCCTGGGATGGACATTAGATAGTCGTGGTAACGAGTGTCTTCCCTGATTACAGTGAATCTGTACATCAAACAGTAGTTCTGGTTAGCAACCAAAACTACGAGAACCCATAACCAAACGCAGAGCTGCAGAAAACCAAAAATTGACCAACTTATTTCATAATTAAAAACCTACGCAGATTCTAGCAGACTCATATCCAAATGCATGATAAATATCCTGAGCTAATCCATTGAGATACATCCCTGGAGCTGGAAAGAAGAGCCCTGGAGCAATTAAAAATCCGAGTATAATATTGAATAACATATCCCAGGCAGTAACGTAGGCCAGTAATTTACCGTATTCACTCATGTTTTTCGGGGACTTTAGTAACATAACAAAAAAAGAATAGAGTTGAAGGATCAGAGTTAATATCGTCAGAAATATTAAAGTTCCTTCGTAAAAATTGTTGACTTGCATATTTCCCGTATGCTAGAGGTAAATTTATTTTTGAAATCAAAATTTGAAGAATTTTATAAACAGATATATTCTTTGATGGTTCCTAACGTAATGAGCGAGTTGAAAAAGTTTTCAGAATAGGAGAAATATATTGGTTATGAAATCTCAATATTTTCAGAACAGAATCTGAAATTCGCAATTACTTAATATTCTGGAAACATGGTCCGTAATCGTTTATGTAACACCTGTTAATTCTTAGAGTTAGAATTAATCGTTTGCATTTCAGTTTTTAAATTGATTTTTAATCTTGTTTTGGTTAATTATGAAAGATTGCATTTATGAATTTAAAAAATATGTTTGTCAAAAATATTAATTGATACAATGAATTGGAAATTAATAACAATTGTTTGAACAGAAAACCATTACACTATTCAAACAACCCGCTCCTCAGCGACATGGACTCTTTCGTCGTTGGATCCGTCGTCCATTCTCAAGGCCGCTAAGGCTTCAATCAAATAAGCCGCACAAAGGAGAATCGAGAGAATCTGAAGACTTTTATATGATAACATTGAAATTTCTCCTTACCGTAGTGAACAAGTACACAGTGTACTTGGTGGAAAGAGCGATTTGCAAAATGATTGAAATAAAGTGAGATGAGGCCAAGGCCCAGGAAATTGTGAATTGCTAAACAACCATATTTCATATTATTATAAAAATTACAAATAAGTTTTATCACGAAATAGCGTCAACGCAAATTTTAAGAATTTGTCAAAAAATAATGTAACTTTTAAGGATTTTAGTTTTGGACAAATTGCTGAGTTGATTTTTTAAAAATATGTCCTTCCTGAATGGATTTAATAATTCCTGGATCAAGATATATAAAATACATAACTCTAAGATTATATATGAATGTATTAACAAATATCCAAAAAATCACAACTGCCACTAAAGTACCCCTTCGAAAACAGGTTACTTTGCTTCTCATTAAGAGTTGAAAGACAAAGGGACTTACAACATGTTTCCACTTGGCTTGTCCGTTGCTGAAGAACTGAATTGCCGGAAGCTTGCAAAACTCATCTTTGACTGACTGGCTGAAGAGAGCAGTAGCTGCCGAACAGATCAATGACAAAATAGCGATCCAGATTGCGATAAAGTTTCCAAAATAACTATGAGCAAGAAGAAGTGTAATTATTTGGACAACAGCTACGAGCTAGAGGAAAAACTTCAATTAGTTCACAAAACGACAGTTGACAAAAAGTTTGAAATTATTTAACTTTATGAATTTTCTATTTAAACTGAATGTTTAGATTATGATTAAAGTACTTGTAAAAATTACAAAAGTGCTATTTACGGTAGATTCTGTAAGAATAAAAGTTAATCCTGTTCAATACAAGGATATCTAGTAGATCATTTAATTTTTTTTTATCTATACAGATCTCTCTTTAAGTGAACATAACCCGGAAATCGTGAAGGTTGTAAAATAGTTCTTCCATTGAAAATGGTTGAAAAAATCAGAAAACTATTTTTGTCATATTTACAAATATGAATCAAGTTCGTAAAACGAGAAATCCGAAAATTATATTTCTTTAACGTTAGCTTTTGCTTGTTAGAAAATTTAGAAAAATTTTTGAAATAATACAGTTCAAAAATTTCATTGTTTTTCGGAAATAAGTTGAGAATTTTAACAAAATAGAATAAGTGTAAAAAACCGAGTTTTTATACAAAACAGTATATTGCAGTAATATTTCAAGTTTTTCCTATTTCTGATACTATATCTGGTTTCATATAAGGTGATTCTTTAGTTAACTCACCACACAAAAAGTCTTAGCTTCGTCAGGTTTGTTAACGAAGAATTCTGCCGGATTTTCCATGAGACTTTTGATTTCCTGAACAAACTCAATCCAATCAGGCTCCCAGGCCTTAAGGTACTTGCACATGATGTTAGACACGTAATATTCCTCCAAATCTTCACAAAAATAAAAATTTTACTTTCAAAGGTCTTTTCAAAAAATAATTTAAAAAACTTTTTTTCGGAGAAAAGCCGATCGAACCAGTGGCAGATGCAATTTTTCGGACAAAACAAACTTTCTCAGATCTGTATTTCGTCATTTTTGTGGGAATAGTTTCTTTCCCAACATCCATCGGCTGGTTCTAGGAAATTTGCTCGTAGTCGTCCCCAAAGGTCGAGCCATCCGGATCCACTTTCAGAGCAATGGCCGCTTCCAGAAGGAAAAGAACAGTGGTGATCAAGGTACAGACTCCTGGAAGGAAGTAATTCCCTCCAAAAACCACCATTTCAGCCATCCCAGCAAGGAGAATAAAAGAGATGAAGTTGAACGTCGTCATGATTATTGAAAAAGCATATTGCTAAATATCCGAATTAATTTTATATTAATGACGAAATCAAACCAGATGATGCCATTTTGTTCTTTCTCCGGGAAAAACATTCTGGAAAATTTGAACATCAGCTAAGCTTGTTTGCCAATCACTAGCAACAATCCCGATATTGAGACTGGTCACGATGAGAGTGAAGATGGAAACGAACATGCAGAGACCCACCCCGAAAAATTGGGGAGCGGTGGAGAGTCCGACTATAGATATTACTGACAGACCCTGAAGGACATGAATCACTGACTATTAGTGATCGATTACTTCACAAAAATTGTGACTTTTGCATCGAATAAAATGTAGTCAATACGTGACATTCCGTCACAGAAAGTTACACAATTCTTATGTGACATCTTATGACAGAAGATCTCATAACTGTTATATAGTATTTCGTCACTAAACACTACTTAACTTTTGCGTGATGTGTCATTACAAAAAAGTCACATAAACTGTTAAATGTTACAATTTTTTGTACGTAATTGAACTTACTAATATAAGTCCCTTATTGATTAACGAACATGAAACTGCTGATTTCGTTGGGATGTGATCCGGCATACTGGAATCTGTAAATACAATTCAAAAGTCATATATAATTATGGAATATTAGATAGACATCAAGTTAGCAAACTTGTTAATTATCTCAACTCCTAAGTATTGTCTTCAATGATTCATTTTTCTTCTATTTTAACAAATCTAACGAGACCCGATATGAATCACCAATTTTTTAAGGAAATAGACCACAGGTTTTCTGAAATCACACTAAACTGAATGAAATGAACGGGGAAGAGCCTTTGATCACGGTTTCCATATTATTTGATTTTAACTCAATACAATCGATGGCAGAATTACAATTTAAAAGAAGACTGATTGTAACTGAGTTTAATCAACATATTATACCTTTTTAACTCAAAACAAACATGGTCCAAACATGTTGGTTGCACTCAGTTGCAATCAATCTTCTGTCGAATTGCAATTCTGCCATCGATTGTGTTCAGTCAGAATCAAATAATATGGAAACCATGATCAAAGGATCTTACATGTCCATTCCATTCAGTTTCCCCTGATTTCAAACAACCTATGATATCATTTTTCAAACTTGGTCCTGATACGAATAATGAATGTATTTTTCCTATCATTATTTTTAATTATTTCTGAAACTGTTTGATTTTTCATATTTCATAGATGTGAAAAATTTAAAAAATACAGTCAGAAGTCATCGAAAATAATTCAAAAGGAAATTAAATCATAATTCGCATTAGGGCTGAAATTTGAACAACTTGGTGTTTCCCTGTGAACAATTTAAAAAATAAATTATAGTAGTTTTCTAAGCAGATATAACTTCCAAAAACTACAGTTGTCTTCAAGGAGCCCCGTAACTGGCAGCATATCCGAATGTTGGGGTCATCTGTTCTGAAAAATACTTTTTTATTTCATATTTTAGATAAAAATGACCATTAGCGACTCTTATTTCTCTCATCCAGATCTGAATGAACAAAATAAAATTGTAAAAATAGAGAAAGAAGCCGATTACGCAGAAGAACTGAAATTGATTTTTAATTATTTTACAGTAATATTTGTATTTTCCAACCCCGGCAATACCGAAGGCCGTGGTACTTCCGAAATTCGCTCCATGGACACACATCCAGATCGAAATAAAGTACAGTATGCTGCAGAGGATGGAGATTAGGATTTCCTGGAAGATTTGATTAGATAAATAACTTCTAAAACAGCAGATCTAGTTGTTCAATTTTGGTTTTTAGATGTAATTTAAATTGAATAATATTAACTTTTTTGAATTTCATATTTTTAACATTTTTAAAATAGTTTTTTATATTTAATAAAAATAAAAATAATCGAAAAAAGTATTTAACATTATGTTAAATATAATGAAATCATCTTTTTTGAAGAATTTAAAGTTGAACAACCATTTCTGTTTTTTATTTTTTACAATCAAAGACCAGGAGAAAAATCGGTATTTGGAGGACTTGAGGACACCCTCCAGTCCTGTTCCCAAGATGAAGATCGAGAGAGAATCCAGGATCAAAGTCAGAATAGCTGTCATCCAGATGAACCCGGTCCCTACGGGTTGATATATGGCCGCACTTAAACTTAGAATAACCAATATCGTTACAAACTGTAAAAACAAAATTTACTCGTTTTACAAACAGTACTTACTAGTATTACAACTTTTACCGAATCTGGTCTGCGTCCGAATCTACTCCAATCCATCATTTTTCTAGAACAAGAAACGAAAACAAATTTTTCCGATCAACAGATGGTCCTTTCGGTCGTTATCAGCTTGTCCTGGGAGAACATTAGATAAGCTCCTTCCTCGTTTGGAAGTATCGATCTGTTTTATATAAAATTTTATTCAGATGCAACAAGAACAATTAGGCAAGATATTTAGATTGAAAATACTATTATTCAAGTTACAGGACCAGTTGATTCAGAATTGCACGGAGATTTCTTGAGGAAAGCAAAATAACAGGACAATGGCACTAGTTTGACACATATTAACAAACACAGACTAGCCTCTGTTGGAGTCAGGTCTGGGATGACTCTCTTCTTTGTTGGCACTGACATCAGCGTTGGAAGCATTGATTTCGATGTCGTGTTTCCTAGCTGTCGCTGAAAACACTATCGGACTGACTTTGTTGGTGGATTCACTGTCGTTGAATTTGTTGAATGGAAGAGTGGCATAAACAATGGGTAATACCAGTAATCCATGGATCATTCCGAGTCCTACTACGAGAGTGACGACTTTGACGAAGACCTGGACCATGTAAGCGTGGATTGTGGCGAGGACTAAGAGGGACAGGATCGTGGAAGAACCTGCTTGGACCATCGGCCAAGCAATGGAGCACAGAGCGTGCCGAAGACGTTCTCTTCGATCGGTAGTGTCTCCTTTGTAGTAATGGAAACTTATATGAGCTGAAAACAGAGAAATAATATAGCAATGAAGAATTTCGATATATCAAAACTACTTTTCTCAGGGAGAAATTAAGTTCATCATATGTATTTATAGTTTTGATGCTTGGAAATCAAAAGTCATACATTGAAAAGGATTTCGATGTATAGAAATTACTTTCCATAACTGCACGAAGTTTGATATGTGGAACTCGAATGAAAATTAAGTTTCATATATCAATTTCTAGTGGCAATGTTTTTCAGACGTTTAAATGTCAAATTTAAGTTAACTTACCAATAAAATCAACAGAAAAACCAATAGCCATCAGAATCGTCGCCATCGAGATCGGATCGAGATCTATGTCCCAATGATACAGCAATCCAAAAACTCCTAAATTGATACTCAAAACTGAAAGCATTCCTGGGATAACTGTCGACAAATTCGGAGTGAATACGATCAAGACTAGAGCCATGCAGACAAGAGCAAAGAATACAGTTTGTTGTGTAGATGGAGGAATAGTCAGTAGTTGATCTGAGTACATCGAGAAATCTTCATAAGCTGTGAGATTCAGCTCAGGATATTCTTTAGCCATGTGTCTCCAGTTCTGGAGAAGGGCTAGACGGTCGTTCCAGGAGATGGCGTTTCGGAATCCAGTGGAAAAGAAGAACTTCTGGACGCAGGAAGGCTTCTCAGCAAGGCAGTCGTTGGGGTCCCCGAGGAACACGTAGTGACTCCACCGGTGATACTCTGGCAGACTGAAGAATTCAGGAAGATACTTATATTTGAAGTCAATTGAGCCTCGATTCTGGAGTCCCACGAAAGGCAAATAAGTGTTCAGCCACATTTGAGTACTGCTCGGTCCGACGCTCCCTGGGGCATGCTCGAATCTGTCCAGCAACCTCATCAAGTGGGGAATCTTGTTCGGTTCGCTGAGATTGCCCGGATTGTTGACGAACACGGCCATTTGACCTCCTTCTTTGAAAATTATATTCGTTTGTAATTTGACTAACTCCAACAAGGGAGAATCGTCGAGGAATAACTTTTCCGAAGTCAGTCCTACTTTGATCTGGAGGACTCCGTAAATGGAAAAACCCCAATAAGCCAGCATCAGGATTCCCAGACCTATTCTGACAAAGACATTAAGAGACAAATCAACCCAATAATCTACGAATCGGGATCCAAACCGGTTTAGTTGCTTTTTCCAAGCCGGCAACGTTTCTGAATTGAAAGATAACTTGCGTTCGGGGACGACGATGCAAGGAACATAGGCATTCAGTCTTTTTTCCTCCCTAATCCCGCCGATCATGATCACTGCTGTGAAGAAAAATACTTGATAAATGTAGTCAAACACAACCGCAGTAGTTGTGAAAATGCAGAAAACCCTGATAGCTGGGGTTGGGGTGAGGATTCCGATTGCAAAACTGAGTAAATTCGTCAAAGAAGTAATAGTAATAGAAGGCCCTGCATCTTTCAGCATTTCCCCTACCCGTTCCTTGGTCGTCAGGGACTTGTCTGTCCTGGACCAGCAGTGAAGGAAAATAAAAACATCGTCAACTCCGATGGCGAGAATCAAAAATGGAACTACAGTAACAATAGGCAGGAATTCAAATTCGAGCTGAAAATTACTGTTTATTAATTTGTAATTTTGTTTTCCATGTGAAAAAATCCATCCTGCTAAAAAGAAATAAACTCAGAGAACGTGGTCCTAAACCAAAAACCCCTGAATGTCAATCAGTTGTCCTACTGTAGCTGTATATTGAATTTTTTAACACAGGTTGTTTGAAATCAGGGGAAACTGAATGGAATGGACATGTAAGACTCTTTGATCATGGTTTCCATATTATTTGATTCTGACTGAACACAATCGATGGCAGAATTGCAATTTAAAAGAAGATTGATTGCAACTGAGTGTAACCAACGTGTTTGGACCATGTTTGTTTTGAGTTAAAAAGGTATAATATGTTGATTAAACTCAGTTACAATCAGTCTTCTTTTAAATTGTAATTCTGCCATCGATTGTATTGAGTTAGAATCAAATAATATGGAAACCGTGATCAAAGGCTCTTTCCTGTTCATTCCATTCAGTTTAGTGTGATTTCAGAAAACCTGTGAATGATTAAAACAACTAGTTTCCGGTAGGCTATTCTGGTTTTAATTATGATTTTTCTCAATATCTATGAGTTTTTTGATATATAATCATTAATACATAAGGGTAGATGAAGCTTTATGTAACTCGTATAACTTTACTTCAAGACTTCCCCGATCTATCCTAGTAAAATATACCTCCAGAACACTAGTTACGAAATCTCTATTTTATAAACTACTTTAGTGTCTAAAAACTAGAAATTCGCGTCGGGATTAATTCGTAAAAATATTTAATATTTAAAATAGTACGATTATGACTTATCTATTGTTGTTTGTTTGTATTATTATTGCTCATTAGATGACCAGACTATTTTTTTCGATTCTGCACATAACATCCCTAAAGAGCTAAGAAATGCTCTTTTGTATTTTGACCATCGGTTCGAACAGTAAATACTTACCCAAAAAAGGAACCCGAAAGAAGCAGCCAATGAGAGAATCGGACACATGACCCCAGCGAAAGCTTCCCACGGTTTGCTCGTTACTGGATCCCTTTTTACACTGGTACCGATCGTGAAAATAACAATAACGAGAAATGTGACGCTCATGAGAGGCAAGGCCTGGATACCTAAACTTCGGATGAACAAAGATCCATTAATTTCAAACACGAACCTGTCCTTCTGACTTCCTCTGAAACTAGTCCTTCTGAAGTCGTGAATAACTTGATGTAAGGATCGTTGGCCGTGATTGAGAGAGCATAGTCGAGAACAGCGTGTTCCCATTTGTTCATCACTTGTGCCATGGTTTTATTGGAGTAGATGGCGTGGAAGTTGATGACAATGAGTTTGGAACCTTCTACCAGATGGGATCTACAGTGATGGACTCAGCAATGGGAATTAAGTGACAGAACTCACCTGTTGTTCAAACTGACTTGGAAGATGTTGTTAGCCAAGTAGATGTGATGTCCGAAGACGTCCATACTTGGGAAAGTCAGCTTCACGTTGGCTTTCTTCCGATGTTGGACATCTCTGTACATAGTCAGGAAGATATTCACAGAGTCACTAGTTTCACATTGAGCTCCACAGAAATCTGAATAAGCATACTCTTTTCCTTCGTGTTCTACTTTCAATTTGTACTGTAGATAATCCTCGATTTCTAAAGCTCGATCGATGTATTTCGGCCTTAGGATATTGTCTCCGTCCTTGGCCTGCATAGCTACAACTACATGGAATGGACTTCCTAATTCTTTGAAGAACTCTAGAGCTACTGCGAACTCATAACGAGAAGGAGAATCGTCAGCACTGAAGTGATCTCTGACGTTGTTGACTTCACGGAAATTCTTAGCTCCAAGACCGAGGAATACCGCGAGAAGAAGTCTGGAAAATAGGAGGTTATTGATTTGAAAACAAATGTATTAAAAAATAATTGAGATTTGCTTTCAAAAATTTAGTTGATTTATCTTGGTTTTTCAGAGGAGTCACGAGTTACGTTTTGGTAACTTAGTGGTTAATACGCGTGGTTGTCACGCACGGGATCCGGGTTTGATTCCGGTCGGAAAACATCGATGTCAGGTTCTTTTGACAATCTCATCGTAAAAAACGACTTGCATTAACATATCTGAACTCCAAGTCGGTCTTTAAAACAGAAAATAATCCACGTTACAGTTTGTTTCTGCAACTTTTTAGATATCTATTCGAAATCTATTGTTTATTTTTCATTAAAGATTTTCTGGAATGAGAAAATCAGATAAATTTGCGGAGTTTTGAAAATTACGCTTCGGGAAGATAGAAAAGAAAAAAATTATCTGCTTACTGAAATTCTGTGGTTTCATTTTAAAACCATTTTTTCCGGATTAAATTTGGAATTTTGAATATTTTTTAATTAAATTATTTTTGACAATAATTATAAATATAAAATTATTTTTTATCAACATCGTCAAAAAAATTAAAAAAACTAAAATTTGGGAATTTCGTTGAGCATCTGGATTCAGAATAATATTTAAAAAAATCAAATTACAGAGTATAGATTTTTCAAAAATTAAAATATAATTGATCTCAAAAACCAAGAAAATTAAAATTATTTCGTTATAGAAAATAAAAAAAAATAAATTTTTGAAAATTTCAATTTTTAAATTAACAGATTTTTTTGGATATTTTTGTCTAGATTTAAAGACATTTGAATTTTTAAAATTTTTTATTTTTCTTACCCTGATATCAGACATGTCCATGGCTTGTCTGCTATCCACAACCCCAGAGAGTGGAAGAATCTGGCGGTGAGCTCCTCGACGATGATTCCGATAGGTTTTCGTCCCATCGGAAATTGGATCAATACTAGTCGAGCTGAAAACAATTTTCAAATCCAAAATTTGAATCTAAACCCGAATAAAATTAACGACAATTTGTATTTATTTGACCTCCATGTTCTTTTTCTGTAAAAAATTAGAAAAACCAGAAAGAACAAAAAGGAAAAATGAAGTTGAATTAGATTATATTTTACCGGATTCCCAAGTATGGATCAAGTAAAAAGTTCAAAACTCGAATTTCCACGAAAAAAGTCCGGAAAAAGGTGACTTTCACTTTTCAAGGCTCTTCCCCTTGGGCGGCGTCCGGTTTTGTTTTCCGTAAGGAGGCAATCGATCGGAATGGATGCAATCAAGCAAAAGGGACGAGATTTGGGTCATCCGGGAATTTGGAGAAGTGAGAGTGGGCGCAAACCAGAAACTTGGAAAAATATACAAAATAGTAAGTCACTAAGGTTACTACAAGTTACCGAAAGTTTTTTTTGTCCAGATATGAAGCGGAGGATTAAAATTACTTGAAGGAATCGAATATGGGATAAAGAAAATTGAGAATTTTCAAGTGGCTCCTGTTTGCACTCTTGAGCGATCGAAAAAAGGAAATTGCGAGAATAAAGTGGTTTGGCTTAATATAATCCAGTTAAGGAAAATAAATTCGTGACGATGTCAAGATCAATGGAATGAATCAGAAATATAAAGCAACCAGAATCCAGTCATAGCTCCAAACCAGATTCCGCTTCGGGAACGACGAAAAATGATGAATTGTGCAACTGGCACGGAGCAAAATGGACGCAACACTGGCCATCATGACGTCGAATCCTATGTAACTGGTTTAGAACCAGAAAACTGACCAGACAACTCCAAAAAAATTCTCTAGATCTTAGATAAATAAATTTAAAATTAAAATTACTTTCCGACGGCAGATATTTCGTTCAATTCGAACGAGGACGGATCGACGAAAGCGGGTTGAACTCCTTTCCTCTTGAGTCTTCTATAATCCGTGAGAATCCCAAAAAGAACCAAGACAAGTGGCTGTCGAAAGTATTCCAAACAAATTAAAAATTAATCGCGCAAAAAGGTTTTTGATTATTTTTTCGAGTTTTGAATAAAAACCAAAAAGAAAATAAGTATGAAGAGAGATGAGTACGGGAACTAATTAAAATCATCGATCCGTAAATGTCGATTTCACTTTTTCTGTTTCTTCTTTATCCTGAATTGATCGAAAGTTGGTTTGGAATTTGGTTTTCTTCAAAGTCGTAGTGGTTGGAAGAAACAATAGGAAGGTTCCTGACAAGTCCGATCTGCAAACGGTGATTCGGTTTGATTGAGTGCTTGTCGGATAGTTTATGTCTAAGGATTTATGAGAATTAAAAATTAAAAAATAACCTATAAAATAAAACTTTGTTAAAAATACAATCTAAATTAAAAAAAATATTTTCTACAATAATCATTTTTTAAAATACCGTACTTGAAAATTATTTTTTAAATTTATAATAAAAATAAAATTATTTTGAAATATAAAATGGATGTTTATTTTTAGACACAAACAAGATCCAGACCGGAACGCTAAAATTGAAACCTGACTTTTTTGATAAAATATTTTTTACGTTTTAATTATCTTTTTGAAAACCGCCTTGAAGTTAGTTTTTTCGAATGAAATGACGAATCACATGGATGGGGATAAAAAACGGGAATTTCGACGATCCATGGAATATCTTCGGAATTAGAGCGATTTTAAATTTACAATTTTACGAAATATTCCATGTATAATTAGAACCATTTTGCAGAGTTTATTGAGATATTTTTTTCTGAATTACTTTTTAATAAAATCGTGGTAAATTTATGTATTATATTTATTAATATTATTACTATAATTATGGTGACTGCTGTTCATAACTGTATTTACAAAAAAGTGTAACTTTTGATGTAATAACAAATGTAAATCGTCACTATTAAATTGTAATTTTTGTTACAAATTTTAAATATTCACAAAAAATACGATAATTATGCTACATTTCGCAATTTTTACCAAGCTAAAAGTTACGTTTTTTGTGTATTGAAGCTATTTTTGGATAGTGATTTTGACAGCTCTAATAAATTTTGAATAGTGACTAGAAAGCTCTGATTTGAATTGGAAATAGACACTATTCCAAATCTCTACACAAAAAGCGTAATTTTCAATCTATAAACAAATGTAAATCGTCACTATTAAATTATAATTTTCGTTACAAATTTCGAATACTTATGAAAAATACGATAATTATGTCACATTTCGCAATTTTTACCAAGCTAAAAGTTACGTTTTTTGTGTGTATATTATTTTTCAATTTCTTCAAATTAAACAATTTCAAATAACTGTTGTGAAATTAAAGTTTGTAACATTCAATTTTCTATTTTTTGTATTATTTTTGGACTTATTAGAAATAATTTCAGAATTCTGAAGTAATTTGGAAAATTTAAAATTCCAATAAACGGAGCGATTACGGTAGTTATTTTAGGTTATCTCAGATTTCAGAATGGTATCAGTTAATTTAATTTAGCAATACTTTGGACTACTTTTTTTAGCACTTTATCGAACGTTTTCAAAGCAATTACAATATTGGATTTATAACATTATATACTCAAGCTTGGACTCTTCTATTATTTGCTTGCGTTCGCGCATGTTAACCTTTCTGATCATCTTCAAGGAATTTTTCTCTTACTAGGATCATCTTCAAGGAATTCTTCTCTTACTAGGATCATCTTCAGGGAATTCTTTCCTTACTATAATCATCTTCAGGGAATTCTTCTCTTACTATAATCATCTTTTTGGTCCTTCTGACTTCGCTTCTTTCTTTGATGAGTGCGTCTTAGCCGTTTGTAGTCAGATTGCGGCTGGCAAGGCCTGGATCTGCAGTCTTCGGTCGGGAATCGAACCCTAGTCTCGTAACTTTACTGTCACGTATACTACCATTGTACTACCGAAGCTGGACTACTTACGGAACTAATAAATGAAATTTTAATAATTCTATTTTCATTTATTTGTATTTTCGAAATTTGTTTTAATTTTATTTTAAAATCCTTGGAAATTAAAAAATTACATCATTTCTGAAAATTTAAAACATTTTGAAAACGTTCGAAATTTAATTAACATTAATTTTTTAAAATAAAAGTTTTTAATTTTCGTTTTTATTTTTTTAATCGTCGAATATATTTTATGAATTTGATATTTTTGATTTTCATGATTTTGAAAAATTTTCGAATGTTCTGGTTCAAAGTGCAAAAATTATTTTTCTTTACTTTTTTATTCTTAATTATCTATGACACCGTAATCAGGCCCATTTCCGACAAATTCATCTTGAAGTCAACTGCAAAGGTTACTACGTCAGAATTTTGTAGAAATTTCTTAAATCAGAAAATTTCGAAATTTTAAAAAATTCCTTAAATCAGAAAATTTCGAGATTTTAAAAAATTCCTTAAATCAGAAAATTTCGAGATTTTAAAAAATTCCTTAAATCAGAAAATTTCGAAATTTCTAAAAATTCCCTAAATCAGAAAATTTCGTAATTTCTAAAAATCCCTTAAATCAGAAAATTTCGTAATTTCTAAAAATTTTATAAAAATTTCTAAAATTTGTTTATGATTAAATTTTAATGTTATTTCAGAATTATTCAAAAAATAAATATAATTACTTCCCTCATGATACTGTGTAAAAAATCTTCCAAATTTTGAAAGCATTGGAAATTTATGAAATTTGAGAATCAACTTCTGTTTTGTTGGACATACATCATCGAACAAAAAATATCATGACAAAATGAAAACAAGAAGCTTTTATGTTCGAAAAATACGTCATTTTTATTTGTCATATTTCGTATTGTCAATGATACAATCAACGGTTACTGTATTTGTTTTTTAAAAATTAGATTGTTCAATTTTAGTCCTGACAGGAACAATGGTCTCATTTAAATCGGATATATTACTGTAGCTTAGGCTTATTAATTTTATATTTTTAATGATTTTTATATTTTTAATGATTTTTATATTTTTAATGATTTTTATATTTTTTCTACCCGCCAAAAATGAAACTTAAAAAGTTTTGAAAAATTTGATAACATCATGCGTGTCGGGACCAAGTTTGAACATCTGATTTTAAATAAGAATAAAGCGAAATTAGATATTATCAAGATTCGGACTGCTGTTTTTCTGTTGACGAATGAGAGTCAGTTGACGAACTGCTTGTTTTTCTGGAGGTTTCCTTTTCTGAAAAGTCAACATTAATCAATTTAAAAAAATCAACAAATACCGCTTTCGGAATTCTTCCTGATTCCTCCAGCAGCTACAGTAGCCAGAATCAGTTTGTTCCAACGTTCTTCTGGAGTCAAGTTCTGTGTTTGCTCTACGTTCTCGACCAGTTTCCCGTCAATCATTTTCCTTCCATCTTCGGTGTAGGAGACTTTTTGCTTCTGCTTGTGTTCGACGAAGACCTTATCAGATTCGCAAGTTGGACCACGGACGGGGGCGGCGTAGAATTCGACCGCGTCATTGTTGCAATTCATCATCCCTATCATTTTTAAGGTGCTTATCTAAAATAAAGTTACAAAAATTTCAAAATAAATTAATATCCAAAATGAGGAAAATACAGTACACGACAAAGTTCTTTGAATTTTTCGCTTTAAAAAACTCAAATTTAACGGGGAATAAAACTATTTCTACCGTGTCCTTCGGCTGTAAATAATAAAACTCGTCCACTCGAACTCAAGTCACAAAAAATTTGATCCTTTTTATCTGTATTTTTCGAACAAATACCGGAAGGAATCTGCGTCATAAACTGTTGATTATCGCCCACCTTTGGCGAACCCAAGTTGGAAGACATCCAGAAATTGTCGAATAAGAGCACGAGAAACTCGAAGGAAACAAAAACAAGATTTATTCTGTTCCATCACGTGGACGTTGTCGAGGTTTCAAAATCGTAGTGGAGGACTGCATTTTCAAACAAATTAAAAAAGAGGAAAACTTGATCCAGTGAAAAGATTACATTTTTTTGAATTCTTTCATAAAAAGACAGATGGACGATTATAAATCAAGTTAATCCATAAACGTGACAATCTGTAAGTAAACAAAAAAGACGCAAATCATTTGCCGAACAATTGAAAAAACAGAATTTTGCAAAGTGATATTCGCGAATATTAATTTGGTTTTTATTCAGTTAATATTTGCAAAATTACAGAAAATAGAAAAAATTCGAACTTTTATGCGGAATCAAATCGAAGGAGTTGTTTGATTCAAAAAACGGACAAACTTTTGATTCTTCCTTCTGTGACGTCCGTGGGTCTCGAAATAAATTAATTAAAAAATCAGATCAATTTTAAATTGACGTTAATAAGTCACAGTTCTTCATATCAATAATTCCATAATTAAAATTAAAAAATAATTGTAAAAAATTACTTTTAAAACTAAAAAATCAAATTTTTCTACTTTTCTTAGATGTTTGTGAAATAAAAATACAGTATACTAACCACAAGCGGAATCGGGATCAGATGACAAAAAACAATAAATTCATTTTTTGCTCATGAAAAAATTAAAGTAAAATTTAAATTATTTTTGATTTTCTAATTTATAATTTTAAAAATCCTCCATAAAGAAATAATTTTCATCGTGGATACTGTAATCAGGAAAAAACTAAGATTAATATCCACAAACCATTAATTTAGAAAAATTTAACTTTTTTCATAAAAATTAAATTTGATTTTTTTTCTCGCGAGCTTTGTTTCTGTGAGATATATCTGTCGAAAGATACTTCACAAAGCTGCTTAACAGATAGAATTTTAAGTAAGGAAAATCAAAAATAAAAAAGTTATCGTACATCAGAAATTTGAATTTCATGATTTTTGTTTTATTTTTTAAGTTATTTTACAATTTTCATATATAAAAATTGATTAAAAGTGCTTCTAGAAGTAGTAATTTACAACATTAAGAAGATGAATAAGAAAATTTGAAGACTTTTTATCATCGAAATTCGAACTCCTGATCTTCCCAACGATAGATTCCTTCAATTTTCCAAAATTCTTTTTTTTTCGCTGGTGTTCCCCGATCACTAAATATTAAAAAAATTAAAAAATAATTTTTATATAATTTTAATTAATATAAAAACTGTTAAACTATATTTAATTTAATAAAGTTAAAATAATTTATGATCGAACATTGTTGTCTGGTAATTTTAATTTCTTTTTGACGTCACAAGAACTATTAAAACTAAAATTTAATCTAATTCTATCAATTTTTGCAAAAAGTAAAAAAATTTAGAATATTTTTGATTAAATTTGAAACAAAACAAGTTTTTGAATAAAAATGATTCGAATTTAACGATTTTCGAACTTAAATCACTATAAAGAAAGTTGGAATTTAGGGACAACGCCTAAGGATCTCAAGATGGTTCTTCATTCACGTGGAGGTTTCGAACGAGGAGTTCCTAAATTTGTGAAATTTTATTCAAAACAAATGTTTCGAAGGTGAACGAATAATTTGAAAATTTCCGTGTTAATCAAAAAATAATTGAAGAAGAAAAACATGGAAGTTTTTATTCTAAAAATAATCTGTTCTGTGTCATCAAAGTTGACGGGCAGAGTTCGAGGTCGAAATTTGGACTTTTTGCGTTAGATACGATTCATAAGTCATATTGTGATTCGAGAAATCCAGATATCCAATTTTATCAACTTAAGTAAAAGGATATTTTACAGTAGAAAAATCCATAAACTACTTTAACATGGGAAATTCAAATTTCGATCTCGAAACCTGAGTTTCAATTTTGATAGTACGGAATATTGTAATATCAAAGTTGATGAGCAGAGTCCGAGATCGAAGTTTGGACTTTTCACGTCGGAATAACTTTGTAAATTTTTTTATTTCGAAAATTTATCTTCTGTCTTACGTAAATTCATAATCAGAACCTGACATCTGTGTTTCGTATTACCGAAGTTGGAACTCAAAACTCAAGATCGAAATTTGGACTTTTTGTGTTAAAAAACATTTGTAAATTTTTCAATTTTAAAAATCTGTTTCATCTAAATTGATACCTGAAAATTAACTAAATTTTTTAATTCAAACATGATTCATAAGTTGTATTTTAACACAAAAAAATATAATTTTTAACTTTGAACTCTGACTGTTGACTTTGATAACACGAAGCACTGAATATTCTGAATCCAAACATGACCTTGAAGTCGTGTCTGAACATCAAAAATCCAAACTCTGACCGTCAACTTCCATAACACGAAGCATTGGGTAATTCGAACTACAATTCAGAAATAAACTACAATAAAAAATAAAAATACAATTGATTATAAAAAAATTTATTTTTTAAGATATTTTTGGTTCCGAAAAGTATTTTTTAATTTGTGCAATTTTTCGGGATTTTAGTTTTTTTTAGACTATGGATTTCCGTTCTCCTAGCCGAATTTATCAATTCCTATTTCCTAAGTAGAGCGACTTTTAGGGCCAAGGTCACTGTTCTCATCTTGTGTCAATTCCCACTTTGATTTTCCTGATATCAATCAGATTACCCTTTATTGATAAATAAATGAATGTAAACGAAAGGATGAAGGTAATCTTGTTTCTATTTTCCGTGGTTGTTGTGAAATGTCTTGATGAACGACAAATCCAAGTCTCAGAACTGCCTGTTTCGAGATTCGTTCCGCCTAACTGTAACTACACCGTCAGAGTCGAGGACAGAGAAGGAGAGATGGTGACTAGGTAGGTTTCAGAGTATTTAGGATTTCACCATAGTATAGAAAAAATCGATTCTTTTTTATTGTTAGATTTTCGGAAAAAGTAAAAAATCGTAGCTTTTGGGAAAGTAACGAATACAAACATCACTATATATGGTTTTTAATAATTATCAATTTTTAAAAATAATGTAATACAATTGTTACGGTTTTTATGAACATTTGAAACTTGTGGCAAAAAATACATTTACTACAAAAAATTGCAACATTTAACAAAGTTTATGTGACTTTTTTGTGATGAAACATCACGCAAAAGTTAAGTAGTATTTCGTGACGAAGTAATATATAAAAGTTATGAGATCTTCTGTGATGCGATGTCACATAAGAGTTATGTAGCTTTCTGTGACGGAATACTACATAAAAGACACCAGATTTTCCGCAATCTAGTGCCATATGAAAGTTACGTAACTTTTAGTAACGAAAGATCATGCATTTCTTACATTTCACTTCATATAGAACTCATAATTTCTTATATCAATTTTATCAATTTTAATCCTTTTTCAATTTATATTTGGTTATTTTTCACCACAAATTTCTGAATATTTTCATATTCCAGCTCAGTAAATATCGGCGATCCCCTCTACCATCGCTGGAGTTGCTCTCCTACTGGAGGTCTCTACTGTATTATGGTCCATAGTTGTACCTTAGGACACAATGAATCCAAGGCCAAGGGCAAAAAAGTCGAAATTATTGACGAATTCGGGTGTTCTGTTTATCCTGAACTCGTCCCGAATATGAACTACATCGGAGATACCGAAGCTGGATTCAAGGCCAACGCTTTCCTCATCGATATCGATCAGGTTACAATTTTATTATTTTTATTTTATTCACGGATATTTCTGGGGATTTTTTATAGAAAAATCAAAGATTTCTTCCGCAATTTTTCGATTTTTATGGGTTCGGAAACCAAAAACACAAGTATCTTTTCGAAATTGTAGAGAAGGGGAAATTTCTTTTTTAGAATGCCTATAAAGTTGATTTTTGCCTGGTTGGAGCCTGAGGCTAAGTTTGTTAAATAGGTACTTGATCAGTAACTTTTATAACTCCAAGTTCCTTATTGTGAAAGTTAATGTTGAGGGTTTGAGATCGAAATTCAAGTTCATTTCAAAAAAATCAAAATGATTAAAAATCTAATTTTTACATTACTGAAGTTAATCATTAAAGTTGGAAAATGAGATTTCAGTTTTTATTAAACTTGATTGTCAAAGTTCGAAATTTGTTTTTTTTGAAATAGTCGATGATCAAAATTCATACTTCCACCTCTGACCATCAACTTTGACAATATCGGATTCCGATTCGCTTCTTAGACCCTTAAAAATCCATATTAACAATTTTAACGTCCTAAAAAACCACTTTTCACATGTATTTAAACACAAACTCCGGAGATCACAAATCTTCCGAAATCTCATTTCCAATTTTAAAAACATTCCAAAATTAATTCTGTTTACACTTTTAAAGTTGACCCTGATTACCGTAATCCAAAACGTTTTAGATGTCCCTCTTCTTCAAGTGCTCCTTAAAATTCCTGGTCAAGATCGACGGTCATTGCCGGAGGCCTCTTTGCCCCAGATAACTCCGACTGAAACTTTTAATTCAGAGTTATGAGTCAGCTTTATTTTAAATTTTATTAAAACGGCGAAGATTGTTCACATTTCTCGAAATCTGTTGTGGAGAGATGGTTGACAAGACAGCGACAGTCACGCGAGAGACTAACAGATAAAATGGTAAAATCGTTTTCTGGATGGATAGAAAACAAAAGATTTGAAAATTTATTCTTCTTCCTCTTCTTCTCCTTCTTCTTCTTCTTCTAAAAGTAGTTATTAGATACAGTATTCTTTTAAGCAACCTACCTCCTCCTTCTTCCTCGGCGGGTTCTTCGGCTGGCGGAGCTTCGGCGGGTTTTTCCTCCTCGGCTGGCTTGGCTTCTTCCTTCGCTTTTTCGGCCTTGTTTTTGTTGGACCACTCTGGCTTATCTGACTTCTTCTGAAATAGTATCCACATAGAACACCTGTTTCGCAAAAAATCAAAAAAACAAACACACCTTGTTAACCAAATCGTCGAGAACGTTTTCCTTCTTGACAACTTTGAGCTGAGAACGGAAGTCTTGTTTCTCTCCTGGTTTCTGTTCGGCCATCTTCTTGAATTTGTTGTCGTATTTGGAGACCTTCTTGAGAGTTGGCTTGACGCTGAAAATTACGAAGATATAAAAAATATATATAAAAAGTTACAATTTGCCGCGGAGATCGTTGACAGCGATGGTGAGCTCGTTGATTTCAGAATCCTTAGCAGCGACGGCAGCGTTGATATCGTATTTTTCCTCTTCCAACTTGACGAGTTTTTGGAACAATTCGTTGTAGATGGCTTCCAATTTTCCTTTGTCATCAACTCCATCGATATCGGGCAGCTTCGGAATACGAGAATTCAAAGCGTTTTGACGTTCCTGTTCGCGTTTGAGTTGTTGTTGTTTCAAGTCCTCAGCTGCTTTCATCATCAGCAATTTACGGAGTTTCTTCTTACGTTCTGGGGTAAGGAAACCCTTCTTGGATTTCTTCTTAGAACCAGCTTCCTCAAGACGCTTACGAACTTCGGCCTTCTTGCGCTCACGTTCTTCGGCCTTGCGCTTGGCTTCCTGAAGAACCCGTTCACCTTCTGTTAGCAAATTTGTTAATTTCCTAGTATTAATGCTTACCGAATCTGCGTCATCGTCACCACAAGGACCGCCGTAGCGGACTTCTTCAAAGCTAAAAAAATAAATTTAAAAATAAAACTTTTCAGATTTTTCGAGTTTAGCTCAGAAATGAAAAATCCGATAAAATTACTTTTAAAAACAATTTTCTCAGTAAAAATGGATAATTTTAAAATTTCTTAATAAACAATTTCGAAATTTTCGTTTCGGGACCTGATTTCAAAATCGACTCTCTGGTTCCGGAACGAATTCCATTTTTATTAATTTTAGCCAATTCTAAAAAAATTCCGGTCCTGAAACGAAAACTTTAAAATACTGTAAAAATAAAAATCAAACATATTTAAAACACAAAATTAATATTTAATTCATTAATATTACCTTTCAGGGAATTCAGTCATTGTGTGGGCGAACAATTGCAGAACAAACTGACTCGACCTGGAGCTCTCTCGATGGAATAGATTTTGTGTGTTTCTGGATTATGGGCGCGGCAAATCAGTCCGTCCCTAGATCGATCTTTTTGCCCGTTGGCAACAACTAGAAAGTTCTTTAGGAGATCAGACAAACAATATCAAGTGTAAAGCCATTCATTCCCCAATTGCAGATGGCAGTTGTTGCCGCCCACATGCCTCTGGCTTTCCCGATTTCAAAAAGGGGCTCTGATCCTTTGAAAAGCAAAAAAGTATCAAGAAAGAAGAGTAGGCGGCCCCCTGCTTTGCTTTAGCTTTCGCAAAAATTTCCTCCAAGTTGACATTGATCAAAAATAACCAACAATGCCCTTGTTAAAAGGGACAAAAATTCACATTTATTCACCTCTTCAGGCAAGAAATACCAAAATCAACAAAAATACCGAATCAACGTTTTGTTTTTGATGGAGCTGATTTTTTCGAAGGAGTTGCTTCATGTTCCCCAGCAACAATTCTCTTTCTTGTTAATTTTTCTGTTGATGTAGTAGACGGAGTAACATTATTTTCGGTTTTCTCTTTCTAAAATAACTAAATACAAACAATTAAATTTCACAATAAACATACGTTATAAAATTCCTCCACCGGAATCATATACTGATGTCGTTTCCTCAATTGAGTAGCGTAACTAGCTGCTAGCAGACTTAAATCATCCCGTTTTCCTCGTTCAGCATCTCTCAAAGATTCAGCAGATTTCCTCAAAGAATTAAAGTGCATCGTCACAGATGGAAAAGCAGGAAGAATCTTAGTCATAACAATAAGCGTATTCCTCTTGCTCACATAACTTCCATTATTTAGAATATGATTGAATGTTTTCGTCAGTCTAAAGTGCCATTTGAAGCATATTGATCTGTATTCCTCAAATCCAATATTGTCTTCTTTAATTTCCCCTTCTTCTGTCTTTTTCGTTTTAAGAAGCATCGGAAATCCATCACATTCATCCCTAAAAATAGTAGGACTACCATGCCATTTCATCGACAATTGCAAAAGCACTTGATAAAAATGACCAATTGCATGACTTTCAGCTTCACTCAATCCATTCAGAATAAACGATGCTTCACAAAAAATCTTATCCAGGAATAACATTGTCTGTAAATTCTTTGTTTTCTGCATATGCAAACAATGAAGGAATTTCGCCGAGAAAGCAGCATCAGCATCAGAAAACATAGCTCTAGGAATTAAGCAACTTTGCAAAAATTTCATCATTTGATTCATACTTCTAGAATTTGCAGTGATCAAATTATCTGCTTGTTGATTAAAGACTCCACGAACAAGAACAACATGTTGTTCTCTTGTTTTCTGTTCTTCTTTAAGCTTCTTCTCCAATAAGTGAGCTTTGTCCTCTTTCGTTCTTTTCTTTGAAGTAGATTCATGAACAGAATCAGCTCTTTCAGAACGAGCTCTCGAAATTAATTTGTCGTAAAGAGCAGTAGGACATTGAAGATCGCCCAGATCAAGCAACCAGAAAAGGGTGTAAAGTCTAGGAGTAATATCATTCCAGAATTCAGATTTTTTCAATGGAATCAACTTCTTTTCCAGTGATTCTAGAACACCATTAAAACTTTGTGAGAAAATTAATAGTGACTGAGTCTCATCAATTTTGGCATCTTCATCATCCCCTTTTAGTTTCTTGATATCTTGTTTCCACTTAGCCTAAAATCAATCAATTCTAAGAAATTTAAAAAGTAAATCGTCTAACCTGTATCTCTCTCATGTAAAATTCCCTCCAAAAATGCATGGAACATTCAATAGGTAAAAAGTAATCCTTGATCAAAATATCTGCTGATGGAAGAATTGCGGAACATTCTTCTGGTTTAAAAGCAAATTGCAAAAAATTATTGAATTGAATAAACGTTTCTCTACATTGATCCAATAATTGGCCTGTCAACTTCAAGGGTAACTTATCAGAATCAGTGAATACAACACATGCTTTCTGTTGAGCCATCAAAATGAACAAAGTAGGCAGCAAATCATCTCTCAAAAGAGCTTCCTTCAATCTTGCTGATAATCGTTTCGAACTTCTCACTGCAGCAGTATGGAAAATCTCTTGTTTCAAAATTTCCCCACCAGTCAAAGCATCAATTCCATTCTCATTCAAAGTTGCATTAGCATCGATTCCAGACATGTTGGAAACAATCTCACGGAGAATCAATAAATCAATACTCTTGCCAGTCTTGAGTTCGTTAACAATGAATTGTAACATGCCAGTTAAATCAGATGGATATTTCTTGTAGAGAGCTCCAATAAAAGTAGCTAAAGCAATGATCCACATGCTTAACGTTCCATCATCAGTTTTCAGTTGGCCTTTGTCTGGAGATGAGAGACTTTCCATTATGCAGAAAGTAAGAATATCCAGTTCCAACCCTGATAAGAACCTCAGCGATTCCACAACCGGGGTAATAAAGTTCTGATACACTTGAACCTGTTCCAGTAAATAGTCAAAAACGGCAAACGGATGAATATGACAGAGTTTACCGAGTTGTCGTCCAATAAGTTTCACTGTATCCTTACTCAACCGTCTGAAAAAACAAATATCAATTCAAAAATAACTAAATAAAACTTACTTTAAGCAATACTTCGTTCTTCCCAAAACCATCGCTCGTTGAACGTCTAGAAACTTTTGAGTGTGGGTTCCTTGCCAATGACTGTAAAGTCTGAACCGCTGTTGATATGTGAAAATAGACAAGAGTTCCCACAGTTCATCACTGTAGGAATAGTTGCTCTCCATCAGAGTTAAAGCGGGTAAAACCGAACAATCAACAATGTCCATCATGGTCACTTCAAAGTGCCTCAGAGAATCATTTTCTTCCATCTGCTTGAAGAAGCTGGTCACTACACGAAGTAGTTTGAATGCAGTAAAAGTATCACATCCGACAAAAGGTCCTGCTTGAATAATCAACGGGGCGGTTTTGGAAATGAATTCTGACCAATCATTCACGGGTTCGAAAGGAAAAGGCTTCGTTAAAACAGGTTGGTTTTGAGCTTTACCAACGAATTCTGAGGTTATGGCTATCATGTTGTACAAGTTCGAGATTGAGTAACCGATGAGGGCTGCATAAGCTTGCTGAATCCTTGGAGAGAGGACCAAACCGAAATGCTGGGGGCATTTCTCGATCAGCGGAAGGGCAGTGTTCAGAGCTCCTCTTTCCAACAATGCACAGATCAGGCCTAACTTCAAATTCTTCGATAATGTCACGTTCTAAAATGCAGTGTTCAGTAACAAACTAAATAACTAATCATACATCGTCGTAAAAGTTGCCGACCAACTTCTCATCTTCTGCCAATTGAGATCCCAAGGCGATGAAAATCGGCTGAGATGCAGTGGTCTTGCTATCGTTGTCCAAAAGTTTGGGGTCTTTGTCGTCCATTTCAACGAATTTGACATCTGTATTCGCTGTGGCGATAATCTCTGCTCGTTTCACCCGGTTTTTCGTGAGTTCTGTGTGTTTTTTCCAGAGTGAGATCAATTCCTTCTGATCTGGTTCAAGCTTAAAGGGAATTGATGACAAAAGTAACTCAAAAAAACTTACAAAGGAAAAGAATGGCAGAATGTCAATCAACTTTTGTTCGCATATCGCGGCAGCCAAGTTACAGAGTGAGTAAGCAGATCCTTCAACTTTTTCTTGGTAAATGAACTTCCGCTTTAGGATATCGGACAGGTCGCTCTGGTTGATCTTGAGTGCGTTCAGGATACCAGTGTAGTAACTCGCTCGTTCAAGATTAGCTTCGAAACAGTCCAGCAGAAGATCGATCACCCGATTTGGATCCAAATTGAACTGACCAATCAACTTCTGAAGTCTCGAGAGAGTCCTCATAGGATCGTTGTACTTGTCACCAGCAAAGAGTTCAGCAATAGTTTTGGCATATCCCTCTGACTCCTCTCTCAACAGGTTGAACTTGAGCTGTTTGTAGTACAGTCTTGTCTTCAGCTTGATCAGTCGGGATTTGATTGCAGCATCTTCTGCCCCACATGCAAGGTACTCATATTTGCAAAGCTCCTCAGGGAAAAACTAAACGAAAACTCGTAGAATTTAACGCAGTACTGAAACCTAACCTCCGGAGCAACCTCCTTCAGACCTTTCTTGAAATCAATCTTGTCATCATCTAATTGTGTGTCGAAAGAGGCCAAAATATCATTGGCTAATCCAGGATCACTTCCGAGAGTTCCCTGTAAAAACACGAATTTCGTAAATTTCCAAGTTTCGGAAACTTGCCTGGAATTTCTCGGGAGGATCACTCGAAAATGCTTTCTCCAATTTCTCAATAAGTTTTTCAGTCTCTTCCATAGTGAATTAATATAAAAATAGTGAGAAATAAATACAGATGAGATCAACAAAATCAGAGAAAATACGACAACCGAAAGTTCCGCTCGTCGACTGGCTCAAGCGCGTGCTCCCGAAACGAAAATTCCCTGATACGGTCGCTGGTTCTCTTTCCACTGTTCTTCGTCGTCTTTTTCCTTCCCTCAAAGTTCTCCGTGTTTTTTATTCTTTTGCTCGTTCCATCTTCTTGTTTTTTAATGTAGGATTGTTTTTTAGGTTATTACAATGCCAAACAACGGTAAAGCTGTCAGACGGTATGTACATTTCTCGACTTTGCCTTAGTTTTGTCCAATGTTGTTATATGGGCTTTTACTTACTGCTTCTCTTTTAGTCTCTACGTTCGCGCCATCTTCACTGGATACAAACGTGGCCAACGCAGGCAACACGAGAACACCGCTCTCCTCAAGCTTGAGAATGTCCACACTCAGAAGGATGCTCGATTCTACCTTGGAAAGCGTGCTGTCTACGTTTACAGAGGAGTGAAGAAGGTTGCCCATGCTGGAGGGCCAAAGACCAATGTTAGAGCTATCTGGGGACGCGTTACTCGTGTTCACGGTAACTCCGGAACTGTTCGCGCTAAGTTTAACCGCAATCTCCCTGCCGCTGCTATGGGCAAGCTCGTCCGTGTGGTAAGTTTCCGCAATCTCCTACTTTTACATTTATGCTACTTTCAGATGCTTTTCCCCAGCAACATCTGAGTCTTTCGATTCAGATTGTATTTTGGCATCATTTGTTTTTGTTGTTCCATCCGAATAAACTAATTGGTTTAATGCGTACGTTTATTTGAGATCATTCACTCGAGTTACAGAATTACGCAGATATGGGATTTCTATCTAATCAATATTCTCTGCGTGATGGTACTGCTTCCGGTCAGCATAGTCTATGTTGTCATCATTCAGACGAGAGGACTCCATATCCATACTTGGGCCGGCAGTTGTTCCGATGAGGAGAGTTCCTTTGTTCTGCTGAACTTGGACGTCTCCTTTGAGAACAGCGTCGAACATGTGGCGGAAAGAGAATTCTGTTACTCCTTTGTTAACGGTTGGGCATTTCTGTCCAATGTGGTAGTAGATTAGGGCAATGGCGACTAAGTGGGCTACACTGATCCAGAAGTTGACTAGGAAACATATGAGGACATTGACTACAGCTCCGCAGAAAGCTACGTAGCGGTTCGTAAAAGGGGAGTAGAAGTCGCCTCCCATCCCGATGTCGACGAAATTGGACATTCCTTGGGCTTGTTGGCGTTCTGGGAACAAGGCGTCCAAATCGTGTTTGAGGTTTTGACTAGATCCATAATCTTGCTTTGGCTGATTGGGGTTCTCGGGGATTATTTGGGACTTGAGTTCCTTGAAATCAGTGCTCATCGCAAGGGAGACATAGGCGTAGTTGACTGCAGCATAAGTACACAGGAAGGGGAGAGTGGAAAGAATGGCAAGGTAGTTGAGATCACCGATGACGACGAAGATGATAGCTACGACGGTCAAGACAATTGTGGCTTTGACGGGATTGTTGTTCGGTCCATCTCCTTGGGATAGGGGGTTCAGAGTCGGGATGAAACCTTCTGCGGCTATTCCTTGGAGAACTCTTGGGGTTCCGATGAGACCGGCAGTCAGGGAACTGAGGGAGGAAATGTAAATTCCAGCAAGGTAGATGGTGGAAGACACAGCTACTCTCTTCCCGACAAGGGTGTCACAGAGGAGGATATCTCTCTCTACACTGGAACCAAAAGTCATGATGAACAAGAAACATCCGATGGAACTGATTCCGATGGCACTGAGTTCGCCCTTGGCAATGTTCTTGTAGGGATTCTGTAGATCTCCGCCCATGTTGACACCGGCCAGGACACCTAGGAAATTCGCGAATAGAACTCCGAATAAGGAGAAGAATGTCTGTCTTCCTGCGTAGTACTCGAAACCTAGGTCGCTGCAATTGATTTCGTCATAATTGGAATCCCAGTTTTCACTCAGTCTTGTCTTGTTCCAGCCACCGACTCCATCTACGGTTTCTGACTTGAACATACCGCCGAGAACGAAATCCATAGCACTTATTCCGACGCAGATGAGTAAAAAAGTGACAGCTCTGACTGCGTGCTGGACTCCGGCAATGTTGATTCCAGTAACCACGATAATTGTGATTATAGCGACAAATTTGATTATGAATTGGCTTTCTGTGTTGAAGATTCTTGCCATGGATTCTCCGAAACCGACAGCGACAAGACTGGAACCGACTGCTTGGCCGAAGACGTAGATGAGGGCGATTGCTCCTCCTAGTTGACTTCCGAGCACGTGGGAAATGAGGAAATAAATCCCTCCTGATTGGACATGACATCGTTGACAGATTCCAATTGCGGAAAATACAGTAATCAGCACAATTAAGACAGATATGACGAGAAGAGCGAGTGCACCACCAACTCCGGCTGTTCCCTGGAAGGTTGAAATCAGGTCGATTTCGTAAGAATAAAAACTCACAACTATCCAACCAAGTCTCATGAAAATGACTATCCCGAAGATGTTGACTAGTACTGTAACCATGACGGTAGGAGTCCCGAAACTCAACTTCTCATCGATATTGATCGTTTTCTGCCACCAAGGCCCGGGATTCTCGTTTCCTCGCTGTTCGGCCGCAAAAAGAGAATCATCAGGATCGATTGTCGTCATCCTAGAAAAATTAAACTTTATTGAATTTTTTAAAAAACTTACTTGTTTGTTGTTTAGTGGCTTCGTTTTTGAGTTAGTTGACGAGTTGGAGACGAATGAAGGCAAAGGCCGGCAGCAGAAACGAAGCAAATGGAAACAGAACCAAAGACTTGACGGAAAGCTGTGGCAATGCCCTCGCGCGTTCCAAAAAAGCGTGTCGCATGCAATCGATATTCGAGAGCTCTCCTTTGCAGCTTGACTAAAATTTATCCAGAATTTTATCTGCAAAAAAGATAAATGCAAAAAGTCGAAAAATGTAATTTTTGATTTTCGATAACAACAGATTTACTGCCAATTTTTACTTTTGCAAACAGTGTATTCAACACAAATCTTCCGTCACTTCTTAAACTACTGTACTATCAATTAATTAATGTTAAACCAATATATCAATATTGTTTTTGGGTTTAAAATTTGAAGAAAAACGAATTTTCAATTTTTTGCTTTCTTGGTCAGATTTTCCAACTTTTTCGTCTTCTCTCCCCTAACTCTCGCCACGAAAATTCCCCGTGTTCCTTTTGGAAAAGCAGTTCGTGTGTTGTGCAATCTTCTGCAACTCCGTCTTTTCGTTAGTCTCGTCTATTTGACGTCATTTTTTAGTTTTATTTCGTGCTAAACAATCTATATTCGGGTCAAAGTTAATACTGGTGGATATTGTGCCTCGATCGTTTGAAACTTTGCGGAAATTCTTGCTAGAAAGAATGGAAGGTGACGAAGCGGCTAAAACGCAGACATCCCAGAATTCTGGTAAAGCTGGTGGTAGGAATAATAATCGTGGAAATCGGAACAATGGGGGTAGGTATCGGAATCAGAATAACAACAGTAACGGCCGACAGAACGAAGGAGCTGATCAGAATGCCAACCCTAATAAAGGACGTGGAGGTGGCCAACATGGAAGAGGCGGTGGCAGATTCAACAGACAGAAACATAGGGCTGCTAAAGACTTTGACTCCATGATTAAGGTAAGTATTTCCGTAAGCTTTATATGTGGGACGTTTCTTTCAGAATCGAAAAGACCACGGTGGAGTGTCGATGACTGGGAACATCTCGGATTGCGTGATTTGCTGCCAGCCTTCCGATGTATTTGGAGTAGGTAATTGCCGTCATCCTGTATGCATGGAGTGCTGCGTTCGTATGAGGATTCTGGACGATTCCAAATCTTGTCCTCAATGCCGTGGAACCATTGAGACGGTAAGTAGCTGTTGATCTTGTTCGTTTCCCCTAATATCTCTAACTTTTCCAGTTGACATTCATGTCTGCACCAAAGACTTGGTCTGACGATTTCAAGGTTCCTACCACGTCTGTTGATCACAAAGACGCTGAAAAACATGGAATCAAGTTCACGGACCAACACACGGTTGATGCCTATGAAGGATATTTAGCTCATGTCTGCAATATCTGTCTCGTCCAAGGAAGCAGATTAGAGTTCCCTACCTTTGGAGCTCTTCGTCATCACGTTGCTAACATGCATTACCAACTATTCTGTTCTATTTGTTGCGAGCATCTCAACATCTTGACTAAAGATAGAATATCGTATTCCCACGAAGAACTGAAACGTCACATTGAAGGGGAGATGAAGGAGGTTATGGGACAGAAGGGACATCCGAAGTGCTTGTTTTGTGAAGAAAGATTTTTCGACGTTGATTTCCAGTATCGTCACTTGAGAATGGATCACTTTTATTGCCAAATATGTGAAACGAATGGAGGAGAAAACGTATTTTATCGCAGACGTGAAGAGCTTCATGCTCATTACAAAAGGAAACACTATCCCTGTAATGATCCGGAATGTGCTCACTTGGGAATTGTCTTTCGAACTGATGTTGAGTTGGGTGTTCATCATGCTTCTGAACATGGGAGTGGTCCGAGGAACGTTAATATTGACTTCCAATTTACCGGAAGGAATTTGGGGAATCGTATACTTCGAAATAACGAAGATAGGAGTACCAGGAATGCAAATCCAGAACCAGCTCAACCACCGTAAGTTTGGTTCTTTGATTCCTTGAGTAATTTTCTCTTTAGGCCCCCTCCACCTGTGAGCTCCACAATTGTACCATCTGCTCAAGCTCAGAGACCAAGAGTTGTTCCAAGTCGTACTGCGATTACGGTAGTTCCATCAGCTCAGAATGCACCTGCTCCGAGACCAATTCGCCCTCAGGCCTTTCAACCAATTGTTGAAGATTTCCCTTCACTTCCTGCTGCCCAACCTGTTTTCACTGCTTCTCCTAGTCCTCATTCTAATTGGCGTCAGGAAGTTCAAGCGATGAGAAATGTGCAACGTGCACCTGGAGTTCAAATCAACTCTGCTGAACAATTTCCAAGTTTGAGTAATGCTACTCCAATCAATCCAGCTGCAGAGTTTCCTTCTCTTGGATCGACTACGAAAAAGAATAAACCTGCGAACAACATTTGGGCTAAAGGTAGATCAACAGCTTTAGTAAGTTTTATCTTTTATTCTGGTAATTTCTATGAAATAATTTTTAGTTTACTAATGATCAACAACCTAAACAGAAGCCGAAACTTCCTGAACAGTCTCGTCGGCATATTCTTCCTGCTCCTGATATCTGGCCAGAAGGCATGCGTGAAAGAGTAGAGGCTCGTATGAAAGGATTGCCAGATCCAGGGAATTCCGAACCGATTCCAATTGATCCCCTCTTTAGAGTTGAAGCTTCGAAGAGAGCCAAAAGAGCTGAAAAGAAGAAGAAACAAAAATCTGTTGCTGCTGGAACAGTTTTATCTGATGAAACTGTGGAATTGTCGACTATTCAATCTAAATTTAGTGCTTTACAAGAAGTTGAAGAAGATATGAAATCCAAGAAGACATCTCAGCTGGCTTCGTTGAGCAGAACTGCGGATAATTTTGTAAGAATTGTGAGTCTTTGTTTATGGAAGGTAATTAGTTACTTCTAACTTTAGGAATCTGCTCCTACTTTGAGATCGGTTGCGGCTTCAATTGGTACTAAGAAAGATCCTGTGAGTCATTGTTACTTTGCAAAGTATTGAATATTTTTTTTCAGTCAAAGATTTCGAAAGAAGAGAGCGAAAGTGCAAAAAAAGAGGAACAACAAATTCCATCAGATCTAGCCCCTGGTCCTTCTTCTCCTTCTAGTTCTGCTCCACCTCCTGCTTTTAATTCTAATTTTTCATCACTGACAGAGGTAAGTAGGTCTATAGTGTATTTGGAACTTACATTGGGTTTTATAGATTGTCGGTGGTCTTTGGCCGTTTGGAAAATCCGAATCAACGCCTTCTGGCAATAATGCTCAACAGACTTCCGGTAACGACAAGACAGCTTGGTCGACGGGTCCTCCTCCAGGATTTTCATAAACAAGTGCGATATTAAAGTAGAATAATTGAGTGGATTTAAATCAATCCAAGGTTTTGAACAGATAAAGGTGGAACAGGCAATTGGTTTGACTCCGAATTGAGCAATCGTCATTACCTGACAGTATTAGAAAATCATTGGTGGATCAATCTAATATTGTACAGGTAAAACGATAGCTGAAGCGGGTCAGAATAAGGTAGATGACTGACAGAGTTTGCAAAATGCTTTTCTTTCTTATTTGCGAATAACAAGGGGAGGAGCGCAGGTTGAAGTACAAGTAACTGCTTGTCCGAACAAGCTGCCAGCATCATCTTTGGAATATTACAGGCCGTGCGTCGTCGAGTAAATATCAGAAGGACACGTCGAGAGCCAAGATTACTCGACTTGGATCGCGCGACGACCGAAAGAAACAACGAGATTAGTCGGTGACTGGTCCGAATATTGGCGGCACATTGAAAGTGGCTAACGAGGGCACTTGAGAAATTGGTAGATGAAGGTAGTACTGACCCCTAACTCAAGAGCTCTAGTTATACTATGACTGAATTTTTTTAGACTTGCAAAAGTGATTTTTGCAAAATTGACATCAAGAAGTGATTCCAGTCCATAAGAAGCATACTGTTATAAAAAGTAGAAATTGAAGGTGTTGTGAAGTCATCTCGACACGAATTCCAAGCTTTTGGTAGATGGAAAAGCCTACGTGACAAGTTTGATTTTACGCAAAGATTACTTGGAAGTTTTTGGAACTATTGTCTGAAGAGATCTGGGGATTTCTAGATCGGAGTATACAGGGTACGAAATTGTATTTACTTTCGAGAGTTAACGACTGTAAAATACTTATATTTTAAAAAACAGCATCCAAACAACTTGCTGGAAATCGTTTTTTTTAAATTATTTTTATTTTAAATATAAAGTAGTAAAATTACAATATAAAATTTGGAAAATTAGATAATTATTTTTTGGATTTGAATAAAAAATTAAATTTAATACACCTGTTCAAGGAATTTTGATGAAATTTGAATTTTGAAATTTATCAAATTTGATTTTAAAATAACTATACTGTTTAATTTTTTAAGTTTTGATTTTTGTTCATCGAAAATGAAAAAATTTCTTAAAAACAAATCCTCGGATTGTAGGGTTGCTTGCCTTTTTGAACTCGTCCGATACTTGTCCGATCAAACACAAGATGAACCGTTTAGTAAACATGTTTGTCCAAACTAATAGATCTCATCATCTTAGTATATTTTTTTAAAACGAAAATTGAATTTTTAAGCGTGAATATTTTTATTAAAAAATCGGATAAACAAATAATAGTTTTTGACCAGTTATTAGTTGGTACATGATGGGAGAATTTTAAGCTTGTTGTCGATCGAAATTGATGATTTGTTTTTTGAGAGGAGTGTTTGATGAGGTAGGTTTCGGGGGTCCGAGGAGCTTCTCCATTCGCTTCTGGTGATGCCAGTAGATGGGCATGATTATGTGCTTCAGAAGAGACCAGGGAAACAGATGCATTATGAGCATTTGGAATTCGTGGTTGAAACATCCAGAAGTGAATTTCAGAAGTCCGATGGTGTTAACGGCTTGTTTGACGAAGTGGTCAGGAGTGACGACGAAGAGGGATCCTTTTTCGTAGTAGGTCATTTTTGTTGCTATTAGGGCAGGCACGAGAGTCTGGACTTGGATGGTTTTGTACTCTCTGTCGATGCATTCAGCGACGAAACTGAGCATGGCCTTGGCGGAGGAATAAGCAGCCAGTAGGGGGATGGGTTTGCAACCCTGGGAGGAAGAAAGAACAACGATCTGACCACCTCCATGGAATTCCATCGGAGCAAGAACACAAGAAAGAAACTTAAAGAATTTCGTCATTAAAAATTAAAAATTTTGTCATCTACCTCCGTGGCTCCCAATCCGTTGACCTTCAAGATCTGACTATCAGCCCCGGGATTGTCACCGTATCTTTCCAAGTACTCCCGTCCAACCCCCACACTGTTCACTAAAAGTCGATTTTTGACTCTTTACACACTAGATTACAAGATGAATGAACGTTTTTGATCATCGTCCATTAAGGATTATATCCGATAAAAAATCAAATTTTCAAAGTTGTCACATACCGACAAACCCGATATCTAAATTGGACAAATCCGTCCGTAATTTGTCGTAATCGCCAGTTAAGAAATCGAACAAGTAGGTCTGCACTTTGGCTCCGAACTTCGATTCTGCAAAGTTTGAAAAGATTGAAGATTATTGAGCTTATGAGGACGAATCAAGTTAATTCATAAAGATGGAAAAAATTTGAAAAAGTTCATCGCGAAAAAATTAATAAAGTGAAATTTTTGAAAATAAATTTAAATAATTATATTTAACAAAAATTATACATTGATATTGTTATAAAATTTTTAAAATAAATTTTCGGAATTTTTTTGAAACTTAATTTTTAATATTCTAAAAAGTCCGAAAACTGAAATCTTTCGGAATTTTCCACGAGATTCTGAAGGATTCTAGAAACTTTCAAAGATTCCAAAACTTCATTGTCTTTTGGAAAATCCAGAATTCCAATATTCGAAAAAATATAAAAATTAAAATTTCCGGACACTATCCATAAAAACTTCGAAAAAATCGTGGATAGTGTCCAGAAATCCCGAAGTTTTAAACACTATCCAAATTTGGTAATAAAGTTGATTTTTAATTTTTTTGTTTTTAGTAGGAAAATTTTCCTTTATTTTTTATGAATTAATTAATATTTGACTTTTAAAATATCACCATACCTAAACTATGTTTGACATCGTCTAACTTCTTCTGACTCCTTCCGATGAGATAAAATTTATTCAATCCTCTTTTGGCCAGTTCAAATGTGTATGCTTTTCCGATTCCGTCGGTCCCTCCAGTCACGACTGAAATTTTACTGTGAATCCATTAACGTATGTTTTCAACTTTTTGCGTCATCGACACAGACTACAGTCGATCATGAGGACAAGTTTGTTGCCCATCAAACATAATTAAAAATTTCGAAATTTGTCAAAACTGACCTGTCCATCTTCCTTTATATTTTTTCAAATTTGGCTTCCTGAATAAAGGAATAACTTTGTAAATCACCAAACTAGTAATTAGAGCAAATAAAGTCCTGAAGATACGGTAGCCAATGAAACACTTCAGAATCAGGAAGAATATCCCGGTTACTGTAAAACTCTCACAAACCAACATCTGATCGATAGATTTATCCGGTAATAACCAACTGGAAAAATTATTCATTTTTAATGGACACTTCAAATCACAAAATTTATGTCGGAAAATATTTTTTTTAATGTGAGACGTCTGTCCACAAGAAAAAAGGGTTTGGCCAGAAACCGGAATTAAAAAATCACACAAGTTGGACTCAAGGACAATATAAATTTACTAAAGAATGTGATTTTAAGTTGCAGAGTAATTCAACGAACAGCCATAATCAAAAACACAAATGATCTTTTTTTGATTCTTGAACATAAAATAATTATGAAATTAGAATTAATTTTGGAATGTTTTTAAAATTGGAAATGAGATTTCGGAAGATTTGTGATCTCCGGAGTTTGTGTTTAAATACATGTGAAAAATGGTTTTTTAGGACGTTAAAATTGTTAATATGGATTTTTAAGAGTCTAAGAAGCGAATCGGAATCCGATATTGTCAAAGTTGATGGTCAGAGGTGGAAGTATGAATTTTGATCATCGACTATTTCAAAAAAAACAGATTTCGAACTTTGGCAATCAAGTTTAATAAAAACTGAAATCTCATTTTCCAACTTTAATGATTAACTTCAGTAATGTAAAAATTAGATTTTTAATCATTTTGAATTTTTTGAAATGAACTTGAATTTCGATCTCAAACCCTCAGCATTAACTTTCACAATAGGGAACTTGGAATTACGAAAACCACTATCAATGTCTAGAATCTTCATGAGAAATACAGAAACTAGAAAAAACACGAATTTTAGTATAGGAAAACTAAGGATCATACTAAAATGAGAAAATAAGGTTAGAATACCCTAGGGAAGATGACTTGTATCATGCCCAGAGGGATTCCATAATTTTCTATAAGTTCAAAACGAAGTAGAAATGTTAAGGAACAAGTAGAGGATTTATTTGATGTTTCTTTTTCTCGTGAACAGTCATTAATCGAGTACTTTTTGACGAATCTAGAATCGGATCCGAAACAGACAAAAATCAATGTGATATATTGAATAGATTCATGAAAAAGTAAAAATGAACAATTGAATGAGGAGGACTTGACTGACCTCCATTGACCTAGAAATGGAGAGGTAATCGTCGAGACGGAACTTCACTGAGTCGACATAACAGAGGCATCCATCTAATCTTGATCGAACACAAAAACGAAAAAATCTCTTTTTATTAATAAAAATTATTTCCAATGAATTTACAGAAAAACATCCCTCAAAGTCGTTACTTATTGTTTAAAAAATTTAATTTTTGATATATTTTTCTATTGATTAATCCAGATGATGAAATCAATATACAACCATTGTTTGCTTTCGCGTCAACCTCAGAATCTCCGAAACTTTGACAGCTCCAAACAAAACGTTGGAAGAACCCACTCAGCAAGCTTTAATTTTTCAGGAAAAAAGAGTTTGAAGAAGCCGACGGAAAGACGACTTGCTGCCAAATGAACATTGCCGCTGGAAATGGCCGTCCGTGTAAGGGCATGGACCGTCAGACAAGAAAAATTTTCGTTTACTTCTTGGCTTGTGGCATTTCCAGTGGCAAAAAGTGCCGATGGCATTGACGTTAAAAAAACTGGAATATTCTTTAAATTTTAAATTATATCGTAATTATGTAATTTTAATTGTAAAAAATATTTAAATTTCATTAATCGATCGAGGGATTTTTTTCTTTTTTATAATTTTTTTTTTCAGAAAATTTGTATTTAATTTTCAAAGTTATGTGATGCTCAATCATTGATTTGTATTTTTTAAAAATGTTATTTTATGGAATATTCCTGGCTTTGAGTATAGGGAAGATCCCTCCTACGTTGGCCGAAGACCGCATAGAAGCTTCTGTGAAAAGGCTGTCGACCCAGATATCGAAAATCTTCGAAGAACAAACCAGATTCGATCTTGTTGAAAAGGTTTGTTTTTAAAATTTAATTAATTTCTTTTTATAAATTTTATTTTTTACAATTGCTTTAATTTTTACAAAAAATGATTTTTTTTCGAAAATACATTTATTTCACGGATGGCGGACTTTCTTTTCAGTCCTGGATTTCACATGGTCTGATATGTACTTGTCGTCATATTGGGTCATGGGAAACATGAGTACCGAGAAAGCAATGGGGATAACGGAGTGGAAGAACTATTTCTAATTACTCAGAGTTAGAAATCAATAACCATAAACAACTCTGATGACAAAACTGGATAGTGTCTAAAATTCAAAGACAATTTTTCCGTGAAAACAGCAATTCGATTTTGACGGATTTTTAAAATTTTTAATATCGAAAAACAGCTTCATATGTTGCTTTTAATCCTGGAGGATAGACAGGTTTTATACATCGTATATCCTAATTCAGAAGTATCCAAATTTATTTTAAAAAAGTACTTTTGAAAATTAATTTCAAAATGATATAAAGTTACGGAATAATCGTCACGCAAAACCAAAATTACCAAGTAGATTTCTTTAGTTTTAAAAACAGACAATTCTGTCGAGACAAGTTCGCAAAAATGTTAATTTTTATAATACACAGTTGATTGCAAAACCTCAAAATTTTAAGATACTGTGATTTTTGGAAATTCCCACCGAGATAATTTTGTAAATACATTTTTACTTTTATAATCATATAATTATTAAAAATATTTGAAAATTTTTTCATATTATCCAAAAAATTCGGATTTTTGTATTTTTAAAAGTTATACTACTTTATACTAACCCTATTTTCGTAATTCTTCTAATCCACCTGTGTCTAATGTTAATATCCATAATAAAATAAATGTTTTTTATGGTATTTCCCTAATCTCACATTTATCCTATTTAGGGTCTTTCGGAACAGATTCTGGGCAAAATAACATCACGTCAACTAGACTTCAATTCTGTTACGACTTCTGCCCAAGTGAAATTGCAAAAATTTTTCGATTTCAAAGTCAAAGCTCTCCAGAATATTGTCCAAACTGCCGAAGAAGTCACATCAAGTTACATCTACGACCAAAAGTGGATTCAGGACGCTGTTGTTTCTAAATTCCGACCTAATCCCTTGCCTGGCGAAGATCCGACAAAATTCGACAGAGAATGTGAAGAATATCTGAGAAAAATTTCCAAATTCGATGCTTACAACGTCGAGAAGAACAATGACGTGTCCAGAACTGCTGTTCACGTAAATGTAGAATCTTTCAAATGTGATAATGCCGTTTTGAGGGACTTTGAATGGACCGGCTCAGAAAACATGGAAAAAGTGTTCAAAACAAATCAGCAAAATGATCCTTCTCTTGTTCGGCAATTTGTCGGAACAACTTCCGGATTGACGAGGATGCTGCCAGCGATACAATGGATAGCTGAGCCCGAGGAAATAACTATGGATTTATATGATCCCAGATATCGATCATGGTTTATAGCCGCAGAAAGTGCTCCGAAAGATATTCTTTTTCTGATTGATTAGTAAGTTAAATATCAGTAATAATTGAGGAATAATTTCGTCCTTTCAGTAGTGGCAGTGTCAAAGGTCAAACCCTCCATTTGACTAAAATTACCATCCAATTCATTTTAACAACTCTCACTGTAAACGACTATTTCGCAGCAATGTGGTACAATAACAAATACGGTAACATTTTGGAAGATTGCTGTGGAGAAGACTTCATCCCAGCCACCACGAAAAACAAAAGAATGTTGATGACTTTGTTGGACACAATCGAGGAGAGGGATGTGGCTAATTTACCTCCGGCGTTGAATGAGACCTTCGACAGATTCGAAAAGAGATTTGAAGCTAACGAAAAATTGAAAAAAGCCTTAGGAGATGCCGGAAGAAGTGGAGGCCACAAGCTTATTTTATTATTTACAGATGGGATCGAAAACTGGCCTAATACAGTAATCGAAGACTACAAGGCGGAATTTCCCGAAGAAATTGTGAGTTTATTTTGAATTTTTAAATAAAAAAATTGTTGATTTTTGTTGAGTTGTTCCAGTTAAAACTTCTTTATCACGAAAAATGGAACGTGTGGAGAAAGACTAAACTTAATTTTAAAATATTACGGATATTTACAATAATGATGTTGCAATTATGAGTTTCTTTATTCCTAATAATTCAAATAGTCTTATTTATTTCTGAATGAATATTCTTGATTCAGAAATTAGTCAACAGGTTGGGTAAATTCAGGAATCTTAACTTCCGTTGTAGTACTAGAACTAGGGTGTAAAATAACAAGACTATTTATTTTCTATCAAAGTCTTCTGTCATACAAAAAATATCCCAAAAAATAAAAAACGAAACGACCATAGGATCTCTCAGGGACTTTCGTGCTAGGAACCCACTCTCACGACGTCTTAGATATTCATACAAAATTATTTAAAGTCATTTAATCCTCATCCTTTGCCAGATATAAGATTGAAAATCCTGGGAAATGCCAATGTTTTATTTTATGAAAGTTGATGATCAAAGTTCGAAATTGAAATTCGATCTTTTTGTACTAGAAGCAAGCTATTTTAAGACGTCTTACATATTCATAGAAAATTATTTAATTTTTGTCTTTTATCAACTCTATTCATGGGACTTTATTGAAAATTGTAGGACATTCAATCACGAATTATTAGTTTTGGAGTTTCTAAACAGATGATGTTATTTAAAATCTCAGCTTCATTTTCAAGTAGATCTAGAGGAATATCTTCAGGAACATCGTCATTGTACTCGTTAATTGACTCACTTTAAATAATTATCAATGTCTAAATTTCTCGAAAAAAACTATATTTAACTAAGCTTCTCGAAAATTACGGGGTTATAGAAGTTGTCAAAGTTTTAAAACGGAAAAGTTAATTATAAATTTGCCATTTTCAAAACCAATACTTTTGTCGAAAATAATTAGTAGGTTTCTTATAGATTTGAAGATGCTGATAAATAATTACTGAATTACAACTTTCAGATCAGAATATTTGGATTTTCTATGGGTTACGGTACCGGTGAAATGCCTCCGCTTGACTACGCCTCTTGCGAAACCAAAGGCACCTATACCGTCGTCGATTCCATCATGGATGTCCGTCTGCAGTGCAAGAGTTACATCCAGAAACTCAGTGAAATTCTCGCTCTTTCTCTCAGAGACAAGAAAGTAGAAGAACGACCGATAACTTGGACGATACCTTACATGGATGTCCAGAGAGGAGGGGCAATGATTACCCTCTCAGCCCCTATAGTGAATGTGATGGAAAATGCGACTGATCCGTTTTCTGCAGTGGCTGGAATAGATGTCTCCTTCGCACAGTTGAGAGACCTGTTACCATCGAGTGATCACTTGTACGGCTTCTTGGTGGATAACAACGGGATGACTTATTTTCATCCAAAGTTGAGAATTCCGGTGAGTATTCTAAAGTGCAAACATTGAACCAAGTTCAACAATAATATAATCTCGATTAGTTTCTGGTCCTTATGGATTGCCTCCTTGATGATGGACTTTTGTCTTTTTAAATTTACAAAAGTATTCATTTTGAGTACAAACATGACAACCTGTCTTCGATAGGGTTATCTGAGCATTAATTATACTATTTACAATATCTTTCAGTTTTTTCATATATAATTATTAAAGCATAAGGATAGAAAGAAAGCTTTGCACCCCCATATAGTCTCGATCGAGTAATTTCCAGGTTGGTCCAGACAGAATATAGTCTCGAGATGTTAGACCACCTTAGCTCTTAACAAATTCTAGATTTTCATTTCGAAACACTTTCGTAAAAATATCAATGTTGATCTTTATAATACGATTGGTTAAAAAATCAATATCGTGGAAAATTAAAATTCTAAGCTACTTTAGTTGCTAAAAACATCCAGAAATTTATGCTGAAAGTATTTCGTAACAAACTCATATTACCTTTTTATAATATTATGACTTCAGAAAAGAGAAACCTACGCTGTCAGGAGAACAGCATGTTACAATGTCAAAGTTCTTCATCGACACGGTACTAGGGTTCCGTTTGGGATTACAGACGAGAGAGTCCAAAGGATGTTAGGCTTGGTCGATTCTATTGCATCCACAGACATTGTGAGGATCATATTACTAATTAAACTGTTCTTATAATCTTCTTTTCAGCTCGAAATAGAAGAGGCCACTCCCAAATTCCAATCCTTCAGAAGAAACATGATCGACGGAAACTGCGGTTCGATCATTGACGACGGGAATAAACTTTATCGCTGCTTCAAACTCGAAGGAACTCCTCTTGTTATGGGATTCATCTACAATAAACGACATGCAGAAATAAGTCTTAATTTGGCAAATCCACAACTTCCACCAACGTTGACCTACACTCCAAAGGAATTAGTGGGGTATTTGATTGCAGAAAAAACACTTTGTCCAGACGAACTCGGAGCTCATTCTCCACTAGAGAGATTTGAACCTTTTGTTTTTGGAGACTATTCTAGTTGTCCAAAGAATCGAGACAAATATCTTCCGTTTGCATTTGTTAATGCAGTTCAATCATGGGAAAAGAGTTGGCCGAATTTGGAAGAGAATTCTACATGCCTCTCGAATCCATTGCCATTCAACTTTCATCCAAAGTACTTTATTTCCACATTCGTTCAGTTTTACCAGGGAATTACTACTTTGTATCCGAAATGGTAAGTACAAGAAAAATAAGTGTTGGAAAAATTGAATATTGTTCAGAAAATCTGGAAATTTAAGTTTTCCAAATACTATCAGTGACTGTTGTAGTAAGTGCGCTAAATAGTGTTTAGGAGATTTTTGTTTCTGAGTTTTCTGGAAAATGTCCAATTTTGACATCATGATTATTTTTGTTTCTTTTATAGCATGTCAGAATACGTTCGTGATTACGCCAGCAACCCATCCCGATATCCGAGCCTCCAGCCAGATGCCTCGAACAAACTCTTTATCGAACATGAACCTATTTCTGGTTCCATTACTGTAACCAAACCCATCTTCGATATGAAATACGGCTACCGTATCGCCTCAATTGGAGCACAGTGGACTTATTCCTACTTGGCCGACCTTTGGCACAACGTTACTAGAGATGATCCCGGATGGAAAAACTGCTTGAAGTCAAACATAAAATGCCTTCTGATCTCCAATGAAGCCTTTGTTCTGGGCTCTGTGAACGGCCCAGCAGGGAAGCATATGAGTGAAATCGAGCCGAAACTTCTTGAAGCTCTGATGGATATTTCTGCAATCAAAAAAGAAGTTTATCGTGACTACCAGTCAGATTGTCCGATGGAAAAAAGAGGACATCAACTTCTTTCTGGAGCAAATTCCCCCAGACCAGCAAATATCCAGAAAATTTTCCAAAAATTTGTCTCTTATTTCTACAGTATTGCTGCGATCGATCTCATGTATTTCGTCGAGAAAGCCTTGTCTAGACCAGTTTTTGTCGATGGCAATTGTCGATATGAGACTCCAGAGAATACCGAACAGTGCACATTGGAGTTTTACAAGTATACTGTAGTCAATAAGAACAACGAAAAATTGATGGTTCATCTGTCAAGCGATTCAGATTGCCGCGGGTAAGATCGGTACTTATTCTAACATCGGAGTAATTTCAATTTCATTTCAGTACTCTGACCATTACCCCTTTCGTCGACATGGACGTGTCTGTTTTTATCCTTGATGGAGTATGTGATTCAGTCGAAGAAATCACAAAGCAGCCTTACTGGCCCAGTCGGATTCCAGATTGCAACCAAACCCAGCAATATTACAGGAAAATAAGACCCGATCTGGACTACACTCGGGAACATCCCTTAGAGAAAATTGTGGAATGCATTTCGGCAAACGCAAGAACACAGTATCCTTCAATTCAAATCACTATGAGTTTAACTTTGTTGATGCTATCACTACGGGTTCGGAGCTGAATTTTGATTGTGCCTGTGCTCAAGCCAAAGTTAATAAAAACCTTCATTATACGAATCTTAAAAGCATCTACAAAGCCAATAAGCAAAAAGATAGATTTTGGTACATCTTTAAATGTTGTAAAATTGAATCAGAACCTCAGTAGCAGTTCAGAACCAGGAAAAACGATTATCGCCAAGACTCCTTGAAAGCCATCGCTGCCGCTTATAGTTCCGTGATAGCGTTTTTGATAAGTGAATCAATTTCCCCCAGCTTGTTAATTGAAATCGATCGATGTTGATAACCAAAGTTTATTCTAGCTCATTATGAAGACAATAGATTTAGTGAACATTCAACTAAAAATGTTGGATCAAAATTTGAAATCAAAAAGATCGTTGGAATCTTTACTTATGAATTCTAACTTCGTTAATATGGGAATTTATCGTTACAGCCTTTTGTTGTAGAGATGGCTTTACAGGTGCTTTGGTTCTCAATGAAGAAGATTAATTATTGCATGACGATATGGGGTAATTGTCAAGACCATCAACAATCCATTGCGCCTACTATGGACTGATATGATTTGAAAACCAATCAGAGACCTGCTAAAAATAGATATTTCTTAACTTCAAATTAACCAAACTTGCCTTTCATTTTTCTGATTTGAAAAACATCATCAGATACAATGTAACACTCGGAACTATAAGGAAAATAAATGGAACGAAAAATTGGAAGACGAGAGAAATAGCAGTTGCTTCTGCATTCTGAAGGAGGCTTCGAGAGGAATTGCTTCTTTTTCTGGAGTTCATCGTAGGTTTTGTAGCTGAAAAATGTACCACAGCAACATATCATTAAGATTTGAGTCCCAGCAATCAAATAATAAATTGAGCAGTAGTTGAATAAATCAGACTGTTACAAGGCTCTGTTAAATAAAGTTCAAGCATTTCCGGAGCCTCTCGCCTTATAAATGAAAGAGTCACATTTCTCTCCGGTATATCTACAATCAACGAAGCTGCTGCAGGAATCGGATAAATTAGAAGGAGAATTGCCATGAGAATCTTCCCCAAGTAGTGTCTATCCATTCCATCTTTTCGGAAATTACTTTATATCGGTACATTATCCCATAGATAAGAGTTACTCTTTGGAAGGCAAGAAACCATGTATGAATATAAACTGAAGCATTTGCCCCAAACATACCCCCAGTGTCTACTCCAGATACCTGCAGCACAGAACCCTGGAATGGGAAATGTCGGGAAAGGAGCAGCATTATAGTCATGGAAATCAGGTAAAGCTGATGCGATCTGAATAAGCAACAAATACCATTTGTAAATTTCATGTTCTTTGTTGAGTGAACTAAAATGCAGTATGGTGAGGATATTGACAAAGATGGAGATCATAGTATTAATGTGGAGTCGCATTCCATAAGAAGTCAAATCATCAGAACTGTAAATGTCATACTTCATATTCATCTCGTTGTTACACTTGTACGAGAAGTAACTACTCAAGCTAGATATTGGAAGTAAAACTTAGTTCGACTTGTCTTTTAGCAGATATATCTAGATTCGTTTCTAGCGTTTGTTGGAGAATTGGGTATACAAGATTTTACATGTCGCACATCGAGAAAATGACAGAAAACCCTCCTATTTTCTTATTAGATTTCCGATAACTAACTTAAGAAAGTTCGTTTTTTACTTCCTTATTGTAATTTCAATAAATTGTAAAATTAAATATAATTCTAAACTGATTACACCCCTTAATGGTTCCAAGAAAAATGATGAAAAAGTCATATATATACAACAATCATTTTATGGATTCTATGAATTGCTTCAATCCAGAAAATTAGTGACCAAAATTGGATTATAAGTTTTAAATACATGCTTAAAGTACATCAGAATACTGGGAAATTCGTGTCAAGACACCAACTTACGTGGAATTACTTCCTTGATTGGCTGCTATAACATAAAATTGAATAAATTCATAAGAGAAATGCTAGTGCTTAGCCTTATGGGAAATTTAATGATGGAATTAAAATCCTTCCACAAATAATATCAAAATTCATAATTAAGAACACCTGTCTCTAAAATGTTCATCGACTACTTTATGAGGCAATTTAAATCACAAAGGTTTTGTGAAAAACCAAGATTTTTCAATGTTTTCCTTTACAGTGATAAAAAATAGTTTATTCACTTAGAAAACACTGTAATTCCAGTTTACTAGTAGATTAAAGCCATCAGAACGAACAAATTAAGGACCACCTAATTACTGTTATAATAAAGAATAGGGAAAACAATACAAAACTACTTAGGTATAAGTTATATCATTTGGATCATACAAGAGTTGAAATATTTCTCAACTTTTTGGTGTACCGAATAGGACAAAAGTAAAGTACATCCAGAATTATCGTCCACGCTCACTATTAGCACAACAATAGTTCACCGAATGTCAATATTCAGCTTACAACTTCAATAGTAGTAATATGGGAACTTCTAGTTACATGGATCTTCTGTAAAGATGGAGTTACAGGTGTTTTGGTTCTACAGCGAAGGAGATTGATTACCGCTTGACGATACGGTTTAATTATGAGGATCATCAATATCCCATTTCCGGTACTGTGGATCGCCATGATCTGGAAGCCTACTAAGGATGCTGCTGAAAATCAAAAATTATATCCAATTCTAAAAATGAAAATCCACCTTTCATTTTCCGGACATTGAGAATCATCATTACATATAATGTAATAGTCGGGATCACCAGGAAGATAAACGGAACTACACATTGAAGAAAGAGAGCAACCAGAAGTTGCTTGTGTAGCCTGAATGTGACTTCGGACATGCTTGGTCTTTTTTTCATTAACTCAGTAAATGTCATGTAACTGTAAAATACAACAACACCAAAGCCTATTAGAATTTGAATCCCCGCAGTCAGATAGTAGAGTGACAAAGTGGTGGAATAAGTGAGACTGTTACAAGGCTCTGTTAGGAAGAGGTCCAGCAGTTCTGGGGCTTCTTGTTTCACAAATGCAAAAGTCGTATTTCTGTCAGGTACACTTGCAAATATCAAGGTTGCTGCAGGAAGAGGGTAAATGAAAGGAATAACGACCATAAGAATCTTAGCCCATATAGTATTCATCCATTCCATTTTTTCAGAAAGGACTCTGTATCGATACACTATGCCGTAAATAATTGCCATTCCTTGGAAACAAAGAAACCAATGAAGTAATGAGAATTGAACCATTTGACCCCAAACATAACCCCAATGTCTACTCCAGACACCTGCAGCACAAAGCCCCGGAATGGGAAAGGTTGGGAAAGGGGCAGCAATGAAGCTCAAGTGAAAGTCGAAGAGAGCGGTTGTTAGTTGGATGGCCAACAAATACCATTTATACACACCCATCCCCTTTGTTGAATGAAACAAAATACAGTATATAGCGAGAATGGTGAGAACCAGGCAGACAGCAGTGTTGAAATGTAGTCGGACTGCATAATTAGTTAAATCATCAGAACTGTAAGTGTCAAATTTTGACTCTACTGCCACCATGATGTTTACGGGAGAAAAATTTATTAATATCAAATGTTTAGAACCAACTACAGCTCGATTTATAGTGGCCTAGATATCTGTTTAGAATCCCTAAAGAACTTAATGAAGAATTCTTTAAAAGGAAGAAGCGGAAACGTATTTAAAACTTCATATATCGTGTGTTGAAAAAACGAGAACCTCTACTTCTGAACAGCGCTTTTAGTAATATATTTTGAAAGAAATATTTGTGTCCTCCATTAGTTTTACGACTTTTAATGGTATTTTTGTGTAATTAAATCAAATTTATGTAGTGATTAAATTTGTTTAATTGATTTTTCCACAAAGTTAAAAATATTAGCAACGCAAACATAAGAGACAGAAATAAACCAATAGCTTTAAGAGAATTGCATGATTCCGCCCAACCAGCCGGTGTTTTGAGAGGCACAACCAATGCGCAAGTCTTTTACTTCAACCATGGCCTGATCGATGGTTTTCCAATCTTATATACCGATTAGGAGAAAGATTGATGTAAAAATGCCACTAATCTCATAAAGGTGTTAAATCAGAAAGTTTAACCATCCATCACACTTAACACAAAGAACGTAAATGTGCCTTCAAAGCTTTATTTATTGTAAAATAAAACTTATAACAACTGCTGAGGAATCATATTCTTGTTGTTGAAGTGGAGAACGTCAATTATGGATTTCTTTTATTCCCAATTGAAACCATCGATATCAAGGAAGGGTATGCAATTTTGGGACAGAAATATCACATAATCTATAAAATATAATTCCTTCCTAGAGTTTATTAAAAATTCTTTATCGAAAATAAATTTTGATTCTTAAAAGCAGGTGATTAATATGTTACGTTTTTTACAAAGTTATTTTGGTTATCTCTTTTCTAATTCCAATTTTTTTTTGAAAAAGTGTAGGTGAAATCGCAAGATAAGGAGTGTGTATTAGGTATATATCAAGGAGTTGCAACAAAATTCTCTCACATCCTTAGGATTAGCATACTGTGGTGTGAGCACTGCTGTTAATAGCTGCATTATTCAGTTGTACTACTAGTTAGCCCATCTTCTTTTTTCTCATATTTAGTGTACTGTTATTGTTATTTGCTTATTAAAGACTATAAAATATTAGATTTTTAAGATTAGTATTATAACATATATTGAGTTATTCCTTGAAAACCTTCTTGTGAAGAACAAGTTCTTTCATTTTTACGTTCATTTTTTTCTCAATAGTGTTGAATTTTATCTTGTAGTAGATTATTTTTGATGAGCCAGATGGCAACTTTGTTTTAATATGATAATTAATCACAAACTTATTTTTAATTCTATAGGTGTAATTTCAGGTTTATAAAATCAAAAGTTAATAAATTTGGAATTATTTTATGGTTGCAAGAATTTACATGCGAACTAACTGTCATGGCGTCTCCTGTATTAACTTTGGATGCGCTGACTGGATATTACTGGAGACTCCAAATAAACACTGTAACTAATCTCCTTGTGAATTCGATTTGCATTTACTTAATCTTGAAACACAGCACCGCAGCTATGAAAAATTACAAATATTACATGCTCTACAATGTGGTGTCTACAATGGTTATGGATTTCCATATTACTTGTTTTCATGGATTATTGCCTTTATTCCCCTATCCCACAACCTGTTTGACTGGACCTTTAAAGTACATGAAACTTTATTACTATAATGCTTTCAGTTATGTAAGTTAATAGTAAAAACGAAAAACTAATAATTGTTTAGCACTTTATTCATTTTACCTTGAGTTCTACTGGACTGTCTGTCTTGATTGGCTTCCTCTACCGTTACTACTCTCTCCGGAACAATGTACAACACTTCCACACTAAAAAAGCCGCTTTTATTATTGCTATTTCTATCATCATTTATCCTTTACCAGCTCTAATCCCGAATTTTGTGAGTTTGCAGTATTCTGATGCTTACATTAAGGAATACATAACTAGAATGTATCCACAATATCATAATATATTTAATAGTATATCTTGTTCGAGCTTTGGTAATGATACTTTAGCTTTTATTTCAATTACAGGAGCTTTGATTTTAATTTCCATTGTTGGGATTGCTTGCGCCATCTTTGCTGTTATCAGTATTAAACTATTACAATCTGTCAAAAGTTCTCTCACACCAGCCACCTATGCTCTCCATAAACAGTTTCTTATCACGTTGTGTTTTCAAATGATTATTCCAGTTGCTTGCCTATTAATTCCGACTTGTACCTTATTTGGGGCTATGCTTGCTGGATCAGAAAACATGTTCTGTAAGTAAAGTTGAAAAAAATATAACACAAAGTTTGAAAATTGATGCATATTGTGAAGGAATTTTTTTTCGAGTTTAGTGTCTGTGATAATTAGCGCTATCTCTATAAACACCGTATTTGTTATATCGCAAAATTCCTAATGGTATGACGCACAAATATCTAAGATAAAATCATATTTTATTATGTAAATAAAAAAATATCTTTTAAAAACATTTAAATACTTTTAATACGGTTTAATGTAACTTTTTAAAAAATGAATCTGGATCCTATTCCGTAGTTAATATAAAAGTAATCTTTCTGGGATTATTTCAGTGTGGTCCGAGATTCTCCTTCATGTAATGACTCTCCACGCTACTTTGAACGGATTGCTAATCATATTTTCCATCAAGCCATACAGAACAGCTCTGAAGAAGTTCTTCAAGATCAAAGTCAAGGAACCTGCAATTATTGCTATTTCCACGACTCATATGAACCTATCAGGTGCTAATAATTGAGCGATATATGATTTTTAAAAATGACTTGACAAGGTACTTTATAAATATGGTTATTATTAGGTTGTGGTTGCTGATCCGCATGTAGACGAGAGATATGTAGAAACAATTTTATGGAGCTGAAAGCACGAGATACAAAACAACTTTTGCAAAAGTATTGCGCAATCTTAAATTCCCGCCAACGCACAATCGTACACCTTTCGTTGGTCCTCAGGGTATTTCCCTTCGGCACCAACGCTGCATGGCTTGCACTCAGATAGATTGTGCGCAATCCAACAGTTATATTATTTACTTCATCAATTTATTAAAACCTTGTTTCGTTAACAACGTGAATCTGAAAACTAGTCAATGCTCATTTTCATACAACAATGAAGATATTTGTGGAACATTTCAGTAGACTATTAAATTACTGTAAACACTAGAGAGACAAAATAAACCAATGGGTTTAAGAGAATTGCATGGTTCCGCCCAACCATCCGGTGCTTTGAGAGGCACAACCAATGCACAAGTCTTTTACTTCAACCGCAGCTTGGTTGGTGAGTCCAGCCTCCTCTGAACGAGAACCTTGTCTGATAACCAATGTATGAATAAAGCACATGTTTATGGCATAAATATAAATAGTCTCTACAGTCTTCTGCTGGACAACAAAGTCTAAACAGTGCATCCACCACAGACTAACATCACTCTCTAATACGACAGGTTAAACTCTTGAATGTGTAGGTATGAAAGACGGAATTAAACCGTCAATGCCTAGAAAGAAAACATAAAGTTCCACCCAGTCAGTCGACGCCTGGGAAATGAGACTAGAGTGTCAAAGAGTCAGTGTTTGAAAAAATCCAACTTTAACCTAATCTGAGTTTGACTTCGGTCAAACGAAGACCTTTTTTCTCTGTTCTATGCTTATGCTAAATAAACAAGCTTAAAATTGCTAACGGTAGGAATCAATAGTTTTCCACCTAATCATGGAGCTTCAAGATTTCGTACCATCGACATCTTTCTGATAACCACAACATCAACTACAAATTCAAGAAAAAGCTAGATAAATAAATGATTGGATCAAAACCGGACTCCAGCTTTACAGTGCGATATCTATTGTCTAGACATTTGTGTCCCAAAGCAATAACACTACGACAAATACGAAGAATAATATCAGTTTATGCGTTGTGATCACTAATAGCAAATATTCGATTAGGTTATGAAATCATTATTTCTTGTCAGATGTAGTCTTTCAAGCTTATTGTGAGATGCCAATAATATCTAAATATTGTTCATATTTATTGTGAAATAAAACTTATAACAACTGCTGAGGAATCATATTCTTGTTGTTGAAGTGGAGAACGTCAGTTGTGGATTTCTTTTATTCCAAATTGAAACCATCGATATGAAGGAAGGGTATGCAATTTTGGGACAGAAATATCACATAATCTATAAAATATAATTCCTTCCTAAAGTTCATTGAAAATTCATTACCAAAAATAAATTTTGAGTCTCAGAAACAGGTGATTAACACGTTATGTTTTTTAAAAAGTTATTTTGGTTATTTTCTGATTCCAATAATAATTTTTAAAAAAGCATAGGTATAATTGTAAGATAATGAATGTTCATTAGGTATCTGTCAAGGAGTTGCAGAAGAATTGTAAGTGTTCATGTTTTTTATCATATTATGTTTAATTTATCCAGTATCTTGTTAGAGAAGAATTTGTCCAAATATAGGCAAGTTAGAGAATGCATTTTCGTAGCAAAATGCCTTCGCATCCTTAGAATTAACACTGGAGTATGAGCAGTGTTATTAATAGTTGCATTGTTTAGTTGTACTACTAGTTAGCCCGCCATTTCCCTTCTTATATTCAGTGTACTGCTACTGTTATTTGTTCACTAAAGATTATTAAACATTAGTCTTTCACTATTTGTATTATAACATATATTGAGTTATTCTATGAAATCATTACTATGAATAATATCTTCTTCCATTCTTACGTTCATTTTTCTCTCAATAATGATGAATTCTGTGTTGTGGTAGATTATTTTGAGTGGAGCTAGACAGCGACTTCATTTTAATGCAATAGTCACAAATTCATTCCTACTTATACAAGTGTAATTTCAGGTTTATAAAATCAGAAGTTAATAAATTTGGAATTATTTTATGGTTGTAAGAACTTACATGCGAACCAACCGTCATGACGTCTTCTGTATTAACTTTGGATGCGCTGACTGGATATTACTGGAGACTCCAAATAAACACTGTAACTAATCTCTTTGTGAATTCGATTTGCATTTACTTAATCTTGAAGCACAGTACCGCAGCTATGAAAAATTACAAATATTATATGCTCTATAATGTGATTTCTACGATGGTTATGGATTTCCATATTACTTGCTTTGAAGGATTATTGCTTTTGTTCCCCTATCCTGTGAGTTGTTCAACAGGAGCCCTGAGGCATACAAAACTTTATTATTACAATAGTATGAGTTATGTAAGTCAGAATGAAAAACAAAAAAACTAGTAATTATTTAGGACTCTATCCATTTTACCTTGAGTGCTACTGGATTGTCTGTCTTGATCGGCTTCCTCTACCGTTACTACTCTCTCCGGAACAATGTACAATTCTTCCACACTAAAAAAGCCGCTTGCATCATCGCTGCTTCAGTCATCATTTATCCCTTACCCGTTCTAATTCCGAATTTTATAGTTTGGCAGTACTCTGATACTTATGCCAAGGAATACTCAGCTAGAATGTATCCAGAATATTTCTATATTCTTAATACTATAGCATGTTCAGGTTATTATAATGATATTTTAGCTTCTTTCTCAATTGCGGGAGCTATGGTTTTAGTTTTAATTGTTGGAACTTCTTGTGTCATTCTTGCTGTTGTCAGTTTTAGATTGTTACAATCTGTCAAAAAGTCCCTAACGAAAGCCACCTATGCTCTCCATAAACAGTTTCTCATCACTTTGTGTTTTCAAATAATTATTCCAATTGCCTGCTTAGTGATTCCGACTTGTACCTTATTTGGGACTATGCTTGCTGGATCAGAAAACATGTTCTGTAAGTAAAATTTTAAAAAATAACAAAGTTTGAAAGTTCTTGCATATCGTGAAATGATTTTTTTCGAATGCAATTTTTCTATTATCACTAGCGTTATGTATGAACAATATGAATTTTGTTAAAGCATTTACAATTATATATAGTATTTAAATATCTAAAAAAGTTATAATTTGAAACATAAATAAGAAATATCTTTTGAGAACAGTTAGTTTCGATGATTTACTGCAAGTTACGTTTTCCACGTGAATTTGCACCATGATTCACTCGTATTTAATTTTAAAATTATTTCAGCTTGGTCGGAGATTCTAATTCACATATTCACTCTCCACGCTACTTTGAACGGACTATTAATCATATTTTCCATCAAGCCGTATAGAATAGCTCTGAAGAAGTTCTTCAAGATCAAGGTTAAGGAGCCCGTAATTATCGCTATTTCCATGACAGCTGTGAATCCATCAAATATTAATAATTAAACGACATGACTTTTAAAAATGAGTTGACAAGATATTTTATAAATATAATTATTCATTTCATCAATTTATTAAAACCTTGTTCCGTTAACAATGTGAATCTGAAGACTAGTGAATTCTCATTTTCATACAACAATGAATATATTTGTGGAACATTTTAGTAGACTATTTAATTACTGTAAACACTAGAGACAGAAATAAACCAATGGGTTTAAGAGAATTGCATGGTTCCGCCCAACCATCCGGTGCTTTGAGAGGCACAACCAATGCACAAGTCTTTTACTTCAACCGCAGCTTGGTTGGTGAGTCCAGCCTCCTCTGAACGAGAACCTTGTCTGATAACCAATGTATGAATAAAGCACATGTTTATGGCATAAATATAATAAGTCTCTACAGTCTTCTGCTGGACAACAAAGTCTAAACAGTGCATCCACCACAGACTTTAACATCATTTTTTACTACGACAAGAAATTACAGTTTATCAAGTATATCTATCCGAAAAAATATGTATTAAAGTATTATTCATGATTGTAGATGTAATAAATTGATAGAAAATTATATAGGAATATAAAGTTATTTTTCATTGTTTGCAAGGACATAAAGGCTAAATTAAAACGCGAGCATATTTGGTGCTTCAAAACTTTTATAATATAATTTAAATTTCTTCCTTCAATAAAAGGAAAGCTCATAATTGAAAACACCTGTTCTTAATATATCTTAAAGTTATTTTAAGTGAGTGGAAATGAAATTTCAAAAGGTTGATTAAAAGTCAGTATTTCGAAATTATTTCCTTTTATACTGATAAGAGTTAAATCATTCGTTTGGAAACACTGCAATCCCCTGCGTTATAAATAAAAAACAATTAGAGTTGTAATTTGCCCGAGCAATTTGAACTAATTGAAAAATTTAAGTGTTTATCATACTTTTTGTTTAATAACGATGAAACAAAATAACAATAATTAACAATTATCAATAATCGTCAATAATGATCTCATTGTCATTCTCTTTAATCACAATTTCCTTATCGAGTTCATTCGTTTTGCGCTGACGGTCGTTTTTGAAGAGATCTGAGTGCTGCGAGATGAGGTTGTGCTGATGCATGTGAGATTTGACATGGTCTCAACTGTCAGTCTTTGAAAATTATGAAAGCTCACAAAATTGAACCTCACTGATTACGAACTCCGATGTGAATTGTGTCTTGGATGCTGCACTTGTGATTGCGATCATTTGCAATGATTTGAAAATTGTTGAAAAAACGGTCTCATCAAAAAATCCAACCAAAAACTGTGTCCAAACTGCCGGTCTCCAATGCCTGCCACGCCCAACAACGATTGCCAAACACTCTATTTTCGGATTTAAATTTGCCATTGGACTGCTTTGTAGAGTAATTGCGTGATTAACAATACGGAACAACCATCTTGTAGTGATCCTAGGAAATATGGAAAAGAATAATGAGTACGAAATTTTATATATCGAGAAGTCGATCATACAATATAACAACAACAAAAGCACTGAACGAGAGTATCCTTAATAGTTATTGTATATTCGTGCTAAAATTTATATTTAGGAAAAGTGTATCCAGAGGTTAAGTTCCAACACATGTTGAAATCTTTTTTTCAAAAAACAAGCAAATATCAAGCGAGAGAAGCGAAAAACGGAAATTGCAATTTGGTCAATTTTTAAAGGTAATAAGGAAACTGAAATTTGCTCATAACAACCTTAATAAAAACAAATATGTTTAAAGAAAATTAATTTCATATTGATTACAACTGATTTAAAATATTTTTGAGAATACTTTGGTTGTTTTTAATGAATTTTTTCTTTATTTCAGTTTTAGGGATCAAATATGGAGAAAATAAATTAAATATTAATGGCCTTGCACTTCTTGCTAATAATATAGTTAAAATTGAATTAAATATAATTCATCAAATATCACTATTCAATTTACAACTTCAATGCCACTAATATGGGAATTTCTGATTGTATTAGTTTTCCGTAGAGATGGATTTATAGGTGTTTTGGTTCTACAGCGAAGGAGATTGATTACCGCTTGACGATACGGTTTAATCATGACTATCATCAATATCGCATTTCCAGTACTGTGGATCGCCATGATCTGGAAGCCTATTAAGGATGCTGCTGAAAATCAAAAATTATATCCAATTTTAAAAATGAAAATCCACCTTTCATTTTCCGGACATTGAGAAGCATCATCACAAACAATGTAATAGTCGGGATCACGAGGAAGATAAGCGGAGCAATACATTGAAGAAAGAGAGCAACCAGAAGTTGCTTGTGTAGCCTGAATGTGGTTTCAGACATGCTTGGTCTTTTCTTCATTAACTCGACATAAGTCTTGTAACTGTAAAATGTACCAACACTAAAGCCTATTAGAATCTGAATCCCTGCAGTCAGATAGTAAAGCGATATAGTAGTTGAATAAACGGCAGCATTACAAGGCTCTGTTAAGTAGAGATCAAGAATTTCTGGGGCCTCTTTACTTACAAATGAGAGGGTTGTATTCTTCTCTGGTGTGCTTATCACTAGAAATGTTGTTGCAGGAATTGGATAAATTAGAGGAGCAATTGCCATGAGAACTCTAGCCCATATAGTGTCCATCCATTCCATCTTCTCGGAAATTACTTTATATCGGTACATTATTCCATAGATAATCGCCATTCCTTGGAAACAGAGAAACCAATGAACTAACATGAATTGAATCACTTCACCCCACATGTAACCCCAATGTCTACTCCAGATGCCTGCAGCACAGAACCCTGGGATGGGAAATATCGGAAAAGGAGAGAATATTAAAGTCATATGGAGATCAAAAAGAGCAGTTGTTAGTTGGATGGCCAACAAATACCATTTATACACTCCCATCCCCTTTGTTGAATGAAACAAAATACAGTAAATAGCGAGAACGGTGAGAACCAGACAGACAGCAGTGTTGAAATGTAGTCGGACTGCATAATTAGTTAAATCGTCAGAACTGTAAGTATCAAATTTTGACTCTACTGCCGCCATTTTTACAGCAGAGAAATTTATTATTATCAAATGTTTAGAACCAACTACAGCTCGATTTATAGTGGCCTAGATATCTGTTTAGAATCCCTAAAGAACTTAATGAAGAATTCTTTAAAAGGAAGAAGCAGAAACGTATTTAAAACTTCATATATCGTGTGTTGAAAAAACGAGAACCTCTACTTCTGAACAGAGCTTTTATTAATATATTTCGAAAAAATGCTTATGTTCACCATTAGCTTTACGACTTTTAATATCTTTTTATAATTGAATCAAATTTATTTGGTGATTAAACTTATCTAATTGATTTTTCCAAAAAGCTGCAAGCACGAGCAAGTTGAACATGTGCTACAGATTTTATAGAGTATTTCTATCCGAAAGGATATATGCCTCAGTAATATTTATAATTTTAAAGATAACAAAGTGATATTCATATAGAAATGCAAAGTTATTTTTTATTATTTGCAAGAATATAAAAAATTGGATTAAAATATACGGGTGTTTGGTATTTTAAAATAACTTGTGACGTAATTTAAATTTTCTCCTTCAATAAAATGAAAGTTCATAATTGAAAACACCTGTTTCTAATAACTCTAACAGCTATTTAACGCTCTGAGACTAGATTTTAAGTTGGATATAAAATTTGATTGATCTTTAAATGGTAAATCTAATAATGTCAGAAATATGTGAAAATTTTTCAGTTAGGTCCATGAAAATGTAAGTTGAAAAAATGTTCACAAATTTCTAATTCCAATAGATCTACCGTTCGAAGATCTATCTAATTATATCGAATTCACAGCTAGGACTCCGAGTGTTAATCAGCACGGAATTAATATAGGTTAGCCTACAAGAACAATATGAATTACTTTATTATTTTTATAACTTTAAAATTAAATAATTCGATTGGTATTCGTGGATAAAATGGGATTTATAAGTTTGACTTGGATAATATCTGTCATTGGAAGCTAGGTATTTCTAGTAATAAGAAAGGAATCATTGTTGTTTATACATTTTTGTCTCAAAGTTTATATTCGAAATTCTAGAGTTAGAATTGAACGAACAGTACCTACAATAACGTAATAAAACTCAAATTCTGAACCTAACATCAGAATCAGAAGTGAACTTTCAAGATCCAGAATTCTGAAGACTAATTTTGGATTTTAAGGATATCTGGAATTTTATATCAAAACCTTATTAAAAAGTAGAAATTTATCCAAAATGACTTTTAAAATACTATATAACAAACGTAAAATGATTTAAAATTGTTTTTTGTTTTTATTTTCTAAATTAAAGATATAAAAATTAAAACAAATACTTAGGACAGAAATGTCGAACCATGACCGTTGTTAATTAAACTAGTTATATAGTTGTTTGAGGTTCAAGGGAACAACCTTGTATTGTTTATGAATTACAACAATAGGAAAATAATAAAGAGCAAAAAAAGAACAACTACTGAAAAGGAAGGAATTCCATATATGAAAACCGTTGACCCAAACATTCGTGTCGGGATCACGGTTGTTTATTCAAAGGCAATTTGGCCGCACTCGTACGTCCATGAACAATAGTAATTAGGACCAAAAACCATAGAGATAATAAAGGAAGTCATGAGATAATCTGAATGAATATAAACAAAAAAGACAGTATTCTGGATGAGAAATGACGTGAAAAGAAGATTTTAGTTTAAAGTGGAAAATGTACCTTTGAATATTTGCCAAAGTTCTTGTTGGACAAAGATTATAAAATTCATTGTTTTTTAAATTTGCAAATGAATAACTAATTCAAAATCGAGAAAACCCACAAATTACTTGAAAAGTATTTATCAATTACATTTATCGATTTTTCGGTTCCAGTGATATTCTCAAAGTTGAAAAATAATAAAAGAACTCCGATCAATTTGCTCTTGGACAATTTTCTTTTTTCGTTTGACTGCCGGTTGTCAAAAGCACTTTTTTGCATTTTTTCGATTCTCCTCGTGAATGAAACAAGTACTCCTGGCTAGGAAAAGCCACTGAAAATAAAATTAATCTTTATTCAATTTTTGCTGAACTTTGGCTTTTATTATTTCCTCCTGTTGAGAAATGTCTGAAGAAAGTGATCAGATATTCGGATTTCCCAAATATCCTCAATTCCAACTGAACAAACCACGATTTCCTATGGAAACGTTTTTGGGGAGATATTTGCATTTCCTGGATGTCATCGATCCAAGAACACTGTTAGCTTCAAAGGTTTGTTAATTTTTAATTAATTTATTGAATAAGGTTTTCCAGTCAAGAGTGGAATCTTCTTTGAAATTACTAGAAGCTTACAAAGCTAATAATCTGCCATCCAATGTGTCCAACAAAGACCTCTGGGAAGCTCAGAAATTAAAACAAGCCATATTTCATCCGGATACAGGAGAAAAGATTCTTCCTCCATTCAGAATGTCCGGTTATGTTCCTTTCGGTTGGATTACTGTAACAGGGATGTTATTGCCCAATCCGTCTTGGCCTACACTTTTGTTCTGGCAATGGATGAATCAGAGTCACAATGCTACTGTTAATTACGCCAACAGAAATGCCACGAATGTAAGTCTCGTCTTAACCATTGCTCTGTAAATTTCACTTTTACTTTACAGCCTCAGCCCCTTTCTGTCTATGCAAAGGCCTACGGAGCGGCGGTAACTGCTGCGATTTCCATTTCCGCCACCTTGACTTACTTTATCCGACGTTCAGATAACCTTTCATCGACGAAGAAGTTAATTATCCAGAGATTTGTACCTCTACCAGCCACTTCCCTTGCCAGCACCCTGAATGTTCTCTGTATGAGAGCCCCAGAATTAGATACAGGAATAGACGTTTTTGATAAACAAGGAAACAAAGTAGGGACATCGAAGAAAGCGGCCCAACAAGCAATCATAGACACTGCGTTGACCAGAGCCTTCCTGCCTGTTCCTTTACTTTTAGCACCTCCATGCATTATGCCATTTTTGGAAAAATTAAAATTTGTTCAAAAAAGTCCCATAAGACATTTATTGGTGAATGCGTGTGTTTGTACAATCAGTTTTGGATTGTCATTGCCTGTGGCATTGGCGTTATTTCCACAAGAATCAGAGGTCAGTACTTCAATGATAACCCAACCTAAGACCAGATTTCAGATATCAGTCGACAAGCTCGAAGACCACATTCAGAAAGCTACATCTGCCAAGGTTCTTGTTTACAACAAAGGGCTTTAATTAATCAGTTTTGATAATTTGGAAAAAATAAAAACCAAGAATTCTTTTGAAACATTAGTGTTGAAGTACTATATTTAGACCTCTGTCTTTCCACTAAACGTTACTCATCTGCAAATGTACCCAACATAATTCATCATTTTTGACATTTTTGGTCGTAACCTTTAATGACTTGATCTCAAGTTCCATGTAATGATGTCATTTTAAGATACATATATTATATTGTTCAGATCAATAGGACCGTCAAACTTTTTCGTCTAATTGCTCATTACTGGCTAGTCTCATAGAATACAGTGGGATAAATCCAGATAAAGATACCAAATAAAGAAATAACTGAATCATTTTGAAACTGAATATTAACTATGTAACAACATATAAAACATGTTAACATTGACAAATATCATCTGACACTAATGTATGATTCGCGAAGTGGAAAATTAGACTGAACAAGGTTAGCAATTGTTATCTATCTGTAGAATTAACGACCGTGTTCTGTTATGTAAAAGTAAACAAATCCAAAAGTTTGGGTTCTTTACTCGGTATTTGAAGTCCCCAAAGACAACTTTTTTATCAACAGAACTCCATCCAACGTCAGTACTAGAATATCATCTAAACAACTTGATATTTACTTTTTTAGTTCAAAATAAACACGGCATGTTCATAATTGACGTTTAACTAACTTCTTAGAATGGGCAATTTTTAAAGGAAAATCTCTTTTGGATCTTTCAGAGACAGATTATGATAGAGGTTGCTAATCCGTTAAAAACCTTCAAACCGATGTCGTTCAACTTCAAATTTCATTAAGGTCTTATAAGAAATTCACCAGTATGCGACAAAAATTAATCCGATGGCTTGTTTGCATGTGATTCTGAATGTAACCAAAGGATGACAGGAAAAATTGTCTTTTTTCTTCAGGAAATTCTCAAGTTAAATTCCTACAAATAACTGATCTGGGTTAATAGGAGAATCATCCCAAGAATGACTGACTAGCAGAGAAAAAATTACATTGACATCACAAGTGTTCATTAATGAAACAAGAAAGTAATTCACATGATATCCCTCGATCACGTAGAAAATCACAGAAATCTTCATTACTAGAGATATTTGCACAATATATATACTAAATTTGACCTCAAAATGAAGAGATTAAGAATTCAAATATTTACACAATTTTTTAGTCTAATAAGCCAAGCCTGTGGACCATTGCTAAAATAGACAATAAATGCTGATATATCTCGATAAGAATGACTAATTCTCACTCAAATATAGACTAGATAAAAAATTATCTATTAATTTAATTCTACGAATATGGCAGGTCAAAGAGTAAAATGAACTATTTTTTAAATTGCAATCATTCTTTTCATGACATTACATCATAATTGAAATAATACTAATGATCACATTGAAAAATTATCTGAATAACCTTATCGCTTTATTAGCTTTTTCCTATTGAAAGATTGTTTCATATATGAGGTGGAACCAAATGAGAACTTTTACCGCGAAAGTCCCTGTTAAGGCGGTACCGAATCCCAGCATTTCGGAACCTGTTCTTATAGCGTTTGTTATACAAGAGATATCATTAGAGTTGTAAGAACTTGTCTACTTTGCTGCCAGAGGGAGTCCATACCGCACCAATATGTGTTGTCCCAAACATTTAATCTAACTAACAATAGTTGCTATTTAGTAATTAGAACATATTCCTTGATAACTAGAAAATGAGCTTTAATGACGTCCTGAGTTTCTAAAGTATCAGAAACTAATCAAGTTCTTTCTAAAAAAAGTTCAACTGTAATCCTTAGGTTTCTGCAAAATTATGGCCGTTGGTCGATTTCACCTTTTATTCTATTCCATTTCTAGATAATCCTTTTGTTGATGTACAGGATTAACTTCATTGAAAGGCTTCTGATACACCTTCCTTCAAGCTTGGAATTAACCGATACTCGTCATTGAGAAACTTCAAAAGATTAGCACCCCTTGAACTTTACCATATTTTAAAATATAAAAATCTAATAATTTTTTAAATGACTAAAAATCGGACTTCTAGATAATTACAAGTTACAACGTTTTTACAGTAGAAAAACAATAGTCTAGAAGATAATCCAATAATAGTTTAAAAACTGCAATAATCATCAACCTCATTATTTATGATACGGTAAATATACCCGATACAAAATGAGTTCAAATTAATTATGGGATATACAGTTCATTAATCTACTTTCTGACTCATTTGGTCCCACTTTCTTTTCCTTGTTGATCAGATCCTTGTCCTGTAGCTCCTTTCCAAAATTTCTGTACAAGTCGAGAAGGAGAAAGTTTCCTGCTAGGAGTAGGACTGTTCTTCGGAGAAGTGCAACTTGATTCCTTCGAGGTGCTTCCTCGGTGTTGAGGTGGAGGGGGTCTCTCCGGGGCCACATTAGATTGATGTTGAGAAGACAATGCAGGATTTACAGACCCGATACTCTGTCTCGCCAAAGGACTAATAGTGATTCCAGAAGAATTCCTTCTTGCTGAAGCTGCTTGAGTAGTTAAACTCGTTGCAGAAGTTTTTTGTTCACTTTGAGAATTCGACCCTGATGAGCATCCACTTGAAGTAGATCCCGAAGACGTTTGACTAAATCTATGAACAATCGAATTCTTAATCTCCTGAAACGTAGAAGGTTTTGACACTGGTGGAATCTTGTCATCTACAGTAGTCTGTTTCGGTTGAGGAGGAACAGGAGGAATCGGACCTTTCTTCGTCTCCAACGCCAATGGAGATTTACCCGGTTTCAAATCAGTTTTGATCACAGGAAGTTCTGTTGATGTCGAAGCAGAACTAAGTCCAAAATCAGACAATCTTTTATGAGCATGAGGAATTTTTCCAGTAGGAATTCTCATCTGAACTGTAACTGGAGGCAAAGTAGGAGTTAATTTATTCGAACTAGTTCCAGGCACATTCTGTCCTTGTCCTCCAACAGCTAACGATACTCCATCTTGATTTGAAACAGATCTAGGCATAAATGTCTGTTTTTGATTTGATGTTCCTGGAAGAACATCTCCAGCTCCATGTTTTCCACTAAGTCTTCTCAACAAATTCGATCCTTTTCTTGGTTTTTTATCCAATGGAGTTCTTCTTTGTGGACGTTTGGGTTTTTTCCTCAATAATTTTCCAACAGATCTCCTTGGTTCTCCTTCCTTGATAGATGTATTATTCAATGGTGTTACATGAAGAGACAATTCATTTCCATAAGAAAGAAGTCGATGCATCAATTGTGGATGAGTCATGTTATTTATAGATTCACCTTTAACATGAGTAATCAAGTCATTCTCTCGTAATCCAGCATTCCAAGCAGGGGATCCTTCCTTAACCGATGCCACTATATGTTCGATCGTGTAATATTCAGAAGTATCAGAGAGGTATACCCGAACAGAACGAATCGTAAATCCATACCCGTGGGGACCTTTTCTGCAAAACTTACTATTAATAAAAACATTCATAATAAATCTTACCTAATAATCATGGGTGGTTTTCCTGTTGTTCCTGGAGCAACCAAAGTATTAGGACTATGAGGAACAGGAGACAACGATCCAGAAGCCCGTGTTTCCACTCCTAAATTTGGTGAATTTCCATCAAAACTAGAAGCACTTGAAACAGATTGACAACTAGGAGACAATTGTCCTGATGATCCATAAGAATGATAATAACTTGTTCCTGTTCCTGGAGCAGTTGTCGATGTATGAGGACTTGGTTGAGCCGATGATGTTGCACTTGAATTATTTCCAGGAGGAATAACAACTTTTAAACTATCACTTTTACAACTTGCTGATCTTCCTTGAATAGCCATTGATGGAACATTTGATTCTCTATGACGATAATATCCAGTAGATGTTTCCGTCGATATTTGCGGTAATGTATGACTTGTTGTTTCTCCATCTAATGCGGACCCAGCTCGAGAATTAGATTCACTCAAAAGTCCAAAAGGTGATGTTACTGTTTTTTCTTGTACAGGAGATAATTCCGAAGTTCCACTTCCTCCAATAACATCATCAGATCCAGATATCGATCCAACTCTTCCCAATCGATTTGTCGGAGATACCCGAGTTCCATGTTGTTCATTAGGTGACGAAATAGCAAATCTCGGTAAAGGCGAAAGATTAGAATGAGCTCTTCTCGGAATAGCTGCTTCATTGTAATGAAATGAAGATGCATCCATCGATGAATCTGTCGAAGAACATCCCGTATTGAAACACCCCGTATTATTCGTTCCAGAACTTGAAGTAGATAAATTATTATGTCTCTGTGAAGAAAATCTTCTTCTCAACAACACTGCAGAAGACGATGGATAATCTCCTTCTAAACTTTTCGCTCCAACGGATCCACTACTTGGAGGAAGTCTATTTCCATCAAAATAATACTGACTATCTGTAGAATCAGATAACCTTGTACTTTTCGATGGACCAATTCCAGAGAAAACAGAATGTGATCCACTTCCAGTTCCTGTTGAAGGTGTACCAGGACCATCATCAGAAGTACTTCCACGATGAGCTAATGATCCATATTTCCTCACAAAATCTGCAGGTGGATGTGTTCCACTGGTAACAGATAACGTAGTTGGTGGATTACTTGGTCCAGCAGCTCCACTAGCCTGAGCAGCAGCATTCAAAGCAGCTAAATTTGCTGGACTAATTTCCAAACCAACAATAGAATGTCTTGGAGAAGCAGTTGAAAACGACCAAAACATTGGAACGGATTCATCATCTCCCGAGTCTGCATCATGATTATATCTATCTGTTCTACTATCAAAATAACTAGTATCTTCTTCGTTTTCAAGTTGAGGAACAAATTCAGCTTTCTGTCTTAGAAGAGAATCAAAATCCAGAGAAACAAAGAACGGATGAGCTGTGACTTCTGTAGCTCCTCCGGCTGTTCCCAAACGATCTAGTGGGTTCTTCTCAAGCAAATGCTTGATCAAATTCTCCGCATCTGGATCAAGGGCTTCATCGCCTTCCGGATATTCCACTTCATCTGAAAGTTCATACATAAAAAAATCCTTTTCTAAAGCGTCTTACCATTGATAATATTCGCAAACAATTGTTCCGGAGAATCACCCAAAAACGGAACAATACCAATAAGAAACTCATAAATAATGACACCCAATGCCCACCAATCAACCGGTTTACCTAAAAAATTATTATTTGCTTTCTCCATATATGAATTTCCAACTTACCATAACCTTGTCTTAGAATCACCTCTGGAGCAATATATTCTGGTGTTCCACAAAGCTGATTATCTTTGAATTGCTGTGTATCATCCAAGTAACCTTCAGATACCAAAGTTGTCCTATTCATGAGACCAATTTTAGAAAGTCCAAAATCAGTCAACTTTATATGTCCCATAGCAGTGATAAGTAAGTTATCTGGTTTCAAATCTCTGAAAATTCATAATTACATAAACTCTACAAAAAATAATTCACCTGTGAACAATTCCACAAGAATGCAAATATTCAATAGCCAAAACCGTTTCAGCCACATATAATCTGGTCAATTCCAAAGGTAATGTTCCCGCCGATTTCAATAATGAAGCACAATCACCTCCTTCGACATACTCCATCAACATACAAAGATGCTGTTTCGTCTCAAAACTGCCAAAGAAACAAACAACAAAAGGATTATCAGTGAAAGTCAAAATGTCTCTCTCAGCATAGACCTGATCTACCTGATTTCTCAAAAGTAAAGTCTGTTTTTTCATTTTTTTCAAAGCAAATCGTTGACGACTTTTCTTATGTCTCACCAGGTACACTGCCCCATAGGCTCCATTAGAAATCAATCTGATTGTCTCAAAATCTTCTTCTTTTGGTGCTTGATTAGTCAATGAATTCAGAACAGATTCCATCGTTCCTTTCGATTCTACATGTTCTCCATCTTTTTCGCTTGTTCCTCCAGAAGTTATTCCACTTTCTCTTCTTGCTGCAGATGAAGCTGGTTTTTGTCTCATTTTCACTGTAGGAACATTTTTATCTAATTTTTCTGGAGTTTTTTCTTCATCAGGAGATAATTCCGAATCCTCATTCAAAAGATTCTTATTCAATCCTAACTTGTTTATGATATATTGTGGAAGATCCGGAACTCTAGCGGTTCCAGATCCTAGTTGATATCTAACTGCTCCTTCTGCTTCTTCCAACAATTGATAAAATTCATCCGGATCAAATTCCAAACATTCCAATAATCTAGCTGCTCTCGATACAATAATAAGCAATTGTTTGACTAATCTCGAAAGATATTGAACAGATTCATTTCCACATTTTCCTTGTGCTTCTGTCAAAGTTTCTTCTAGTCTATTTGACATATCACAAAAATATCCACAAGTAAGTACATCATCACGACTTTTTTGTAAACAATCAGCTGCTATTTCACAAATCTGATGATGAAGAAATCTCGTAGCTCCATCAGCAAGTAAAACTAATAATTGAGGATCTGCTTGCATTAATGTTTCCGTTACAGTAACTGCTGCAGAATTACCTGCAAAACTAGATCGAGATCCAGAACCGCTTGAATGATAATTTTGAGAAGTCCCAGGAAACGGTATAACCGAACTCGACATAGGAGAAACAGGTTGAAGAGTAGATGACCCGGTATTAGTATTCAATCCAGAATCCTTGAAAGAAGTTCTAAAAACAACTCCTGAAGCTGTAGCTGTTGCAGATTCCATAGCCAGAGGCGAAATCGGTCTAGGAAGAGGACTAGTCGGTCTCGGACTCGTTCTTCCATGTCTCTGTTTATGTTGTTGTTTTTTCTTCTGATCATGTGAAGATTTAACTTTAGGACTTGGTGGTTGAGGACTCACTGGTCTGACATCAAGAGACAAATTAGTAGTAAACCCAGACAATGGAGCATTATCAAGTAAAAATTGTTGTAATTTATATTCCATTTGAGTTTTCGCTTTGGGAAATCTTTCCTTATATACAGAAGCCATAATAGGAGGTTCATTTCCATCAGGCCCATTAAATCTAACAGGACTTGTTAAACTTCTTGATCTTGGTCTTGGGAATATCAAAGTTTCATCTAATCCTCCATAACTATCATTACTGTCAAATCTCGGATTCAATTTCAAATCAATCAAACAATCAGCCAAATGTTCTTGAGAAGAATACTGACTTGAAAATGCAGAATTCGATCCAGGCGTGCCATATCCACTCGAAGACGGTAAAGACGCCAACGACCATCGACGATTATCCCCATGAGGTGGTGCTGCCAAACTAGATCCTGCTCTCATAGCAATATGTCCATGTTGTCTAAGTTTATTCTGATTCGATGAAGTACTAATTGAATTCCTTATTCTATGTCGATGTTGTACACCACCAGGAGACACATTCAACGTCGCTTGACCAGCAGTAAGAGAATTAGGTGAAGGAGATGACGAAACACCCAAAAACGCATCTGATCTTCTGGCATATCTATTCCTCGAACTCGAACCATCCTTTTTATACTTGTTCATCAACAACGGACTAGTCATCAACATCGTCGATCTTCTTGAACTATTGATTACAGAATGTCTATTTGCCGGAGAAGGACTTGAATTTCCACTTGCAGTGTAAATCTGAGGATCAGAATGTCCAAGAGGAATATGTTTATACTTTAACAAATTCGTTGAACTTCTATGATGAATTTCAAATGACCCTCCATGAATTCCAAATGAATCAAACGGTTTAAGTGTACTTCCAGAAGAAGTTGTAGCTGCTGATGGACGTCTCCTCATTTTCCTTATTCTATTTATATGATGTTCGTTCAATAAACTTCTTGATGAAGGTCGTACTTCTCCTCCACTTCCACTTAAATTAGCGTCAACAGCATCAGAATTAGATCTTTCAATACTCCTTCCTGGAGCTAAATGAGATCCAGATCCTCCCGATGATTGATTACCTTCAAAACTATCGTGTTGAACTCCAATCAAAGGAGATCCACGATGACGTCTTAAAGAATCTCTCGGAGAATGGCAGCTTTTAATAGATCCTAAAAACTTTCATTCATAATCCAAAACAAAAAAATCAATAATGTCTAATTTAAAAAATAGCATCATCTAAAAAAAGCAATTTCGGGAACCCAACAGACTCAATTATTTTCTTAAAAGAAAAAAGCGAAATTAGCTTTTCTAAGAAATTGATGAACTTCAAAAAAAATAATCATCATTTAAAAGACCATCCAACACCGGAAGTAAAATTATACACTACTAAACTTGATGAAACATAAATCCACCATGAATAAAAAACAAAGTTTAAAATTTCTTCTCTAAAAAAATTAATTTTTAATGAAAAGTTTCATATATCAATGAAAAACTAACACAAAAATAATGAAAAAAAATTGTCAAATTTCCATCTATATTAAAAAACAAAAAAATAGATAAGATTCATATCGAATGCAATTATTTTCAAGATGCAGATTTTTCAACTTTCAATAATATTCTAAATTTAGAAACAAACATAAAACATGCCTAGATTTCTTTTTTTTTCGAGTAAAAAAGTCCATGAAAAAACGCAACATGCAAAAAAACGGAAATAAGAAAAATCTCAAGACATTTCAGATTTGGCCTGCACTATACACATACGGAGCTATTTCTGTTCTTTTACTCTAGCCTCGATGGATGTTGAAAGCACATGAAGAAGATTCTACAGCAATGACATCAGAAAAATCCAACAACGAAAATAAACCTTGTTAAAGTAAATCTTTTAAAAACTAATTTCCCAATATCCAAAAATAGAATCTAAAAAAGTAATTATCTCATAAAATTCACAAAATACATTAAATATTACTTCTTAAAAACTACATATAAAGGTCAAAAATTTACAAACAACTTTGACGAAATCCGTCAATAACTAAACAAAATCCGAACATCCACTTTCCACAACAGAAGCTAATTTTGTTCCAAATACTAAAAGAAGCAGCTAGTTTGCAAAACAAGGACAAGAGCCAGAATAGCCATGCGAACCAGTTCGCGCGCTCACTCAGACGAAAACTCTGTCAAGTGCCGTTGGCAAAACCTCATTTCATTTCTCTAAAGCTATTCATCTCAGAGAAACAAATCGATTCAATGCCAATCCTAAGCTTCAAAGATTAAGCATGAGGTTCTATATAAAAATTAAAACACTCATGTCAGAATACATTAAAATAAAGTGTGAGAAAAATTTTATTTACAATAATAATCTCTAATGCTGAATAGGTACCATTCTCAGGATTCAATGAGAACTATTCATCTATGGCAACCTAACGCGTGATTCTGACTCAGAAAAATGTACTTGTTTCCGGTCCAGTTTTCTGCTTAAATAAAAAATAAAAATTTCCATTTAAAAACAATTTTCATAAAAGACTGAACAAGTACATTATGAGGTTAAACCTCAAGCCCTAAAAAACACCAATAACAAATATGGAAAATAAAATTAAACCAAAAACCACAATATATAACCTTTTCAGATCTTTGCTTTAAACAAAAAAATGAATTGCGTCAAACGAAGCTTTCAGAGTCTCAGATTTCTTTTCATATTGGCATCCTTTTGAGGGATAAAGTTCAGCACGTGTTAAAACCGCAAAAAACTTTCATATGTTTTCAATAAAACGGATTAATAAGGGACTAACTTACCTTTTTTCATAAAAGTACTCATTCCAGATAAATCTTTAGATAAATATCAACTAAGATGATACAAAAACTTTTCTTGTAACACTATTAAGTTTTTCATCCCAATTCTTACTCACTTGAACGCACAACCATAAATTCAAAGGCAGACAAACATCCAAACTAGTGCTTGTCCTATGTTTCAATTCGCTTTTACCCATTGGCATTGAGAAAAACGGTCAATTTCGAATTAAATGAGGTCTTTTGAGAAAGCTTAGTAACTAAGCCTGAACCAATTAGAGTGAGAGTCCATAATTTTCGACTAATACACAACAAAATCTAGATAACCTCAAAAATTATTGGCATGGAACTAACCTGATAGCGAACATTGTGTTTTGCTCGTCGGAGACAAACATCGATTTGGTGGTGTTGCCAAAGGGGAACTAGATTCACTTGGTCTAGAACTTCTAAAAGCCTTAGACCCTTGTCTGTACAACGCATGAGACCAAATGCCACTTCCAGGTCTTGATCCAGGAAATGCAACTTCAGAATCAGAATCAGATGCTGTCGGATTTCTCAAAAACGGTGATGAATGAGCACTTTGAGATCTTACAGGACGAGATAAAACAGGTGACAGCAACACTGTCGGAGAAATACTATCAGCTGGAGTCGACTAAAAAAATTAAATTAAAAAATTCAATAATTCAAGAGTTAAAAAACAAAACTGCCAGATCTTACAGTAGAATCACTGTCACTATGAAGAAATCTCAAAAGTCTTCGTTCCATAATCGGCAAACATTGATAACCTTATTCATTATAATATTACTTAAATAATTGCTTTAAAAACCTATAAAAAATGCCAGACAGCTCGCCAATTCTCTTTTTCTTGAAGAGCAAGCTTCAATGGTAGCCGGTGGCAAATGAGACAAAAATACAGCCTTTCTCCGCCTAAATAATGCTGCCTTTATTATAAATGAGAACCCTTGAGGCTGTATCAAATATGGACTACTTCATCAACATCGCGCAGTAATGTTAAATGAAGGTTCAGTAATTTAAAACTCTAACACAATTTTATAACCAAGTTGAAACACAACCCTCTTCGAGGATATACCATTCAATCCTTTTAAAAAACTGGCATTTTTCTAAAGCCAACCAAATCAATGCAAAAAATGAACGACAAAATGCTAGCAAACAGCCTGGTTTCCGCCTTCCGGGGCCAATTTGATGAGTTTAGTTTTTTGGCACTTGCTTTTTTCAAGGAAAAAAACAAGACCAAAGTAAAAAACATCAATTATTTTATACGTGACTATTAAAATTGTCAGAATTATAAAAAAAACCCATTGGGAATTTATTAGCAATGCAAAAGAATCAGTCTGAAAATGGAACCTAAAGTCTGGTCTTGGAACGAAAAACCCGTATATGTCAACAACCTACATTATTACTTCAGGAAAATTAAATATTATATTCTTTAATTTCCACATGTCGTTGATATATGAAACAGTTCTAAAATCTTTTCATTTTTCATCTAGTCCCGGAACGAAAACCTTTGTATCAATTAACTGCACTATTATAGCCAAAAAATAGTGTCATTTCTGTTAATTTCTATCCTGACTCCTTCCTACAAGCACAACAACCCGCCTTCGGCAATTACTACGGATGTCAATTATAGTTTTTAAACGTTCATTAGTGCTTCCGGATATAATTCTCAAAGACGGACAGAATGTTTTATATTCCATAAAATCTTAATCTAAAAATTCCCAGATCTATCCAAAATATAATTCCCAGAAAATTTCGAAATCATTATCACGTAAAACCAGGTGTGTGAAAATTGTCCCTTGCGATATTTGATCCCTTATTTTGTAGCATTATTTTCAACAGCTGAATTCAGTCATTATATTAGTCAAGTAAAAGCACTAGAGTTCCAAAATCAACACGAATACAAAAGGACCAAATGTCCCCAAGGAGCAACTATCGTACAACCATAAAACTAAAATTACCATTTAGACTAGTCTCGGGAAACTCGCATCAAAACAACACCACAACCATATCTATTTCTACAATAGTATGATTTCATTTGTACTATTTTCCGATATTAAATATTCCGGTTCCCTATTATTAACAACCTAACGATCAGAGAGCAAACTTTACCTGAGCACTTAGTGGTCTTTGAACCACAAATAGGAATTCATTAGTAGGCATTTCACCACCTTCACTATAGCAGTGACTTCCACTCCGTCCTCTGTTAGAATTCTGAACTCCAGGAGAAAGAAGATTCTGATAACTTGCATTCAGAGAAATTGTAACAGAACTATTATCACTAAATGTCGATGTTTGCGAACATCTCCTCGGAGGTGGAGAACATTGTCTTTCATTTTCGTCCGGGTCAATTCTGGGTACTTGAAGTAAATTATTATCATCAATAACAGGTAACAAAAAATCTCCAAATCCCGGTATAACATCACCTGCAGCAACAGGAGTTAAACAATCTGGTTCTGCAATTAGTGGTGGAGATGGAGGATTTAACGATATTTTAATAACAGCTAATTTGTCAGCAAATCGACGCATTCGATGAGACATTTTTATCCTAATTACAGTCACCTCGTAATACACATCAATCCCACATAATTCTGTGCGTTACCCTGGATAATACCTAATGAATGATATCACAAAAAACACGAATTTTGCAAACAAATCGATAATGGGAAAAACCAAGAAACTAAATATTCCAAATCCCTTCATTCAATTGCAAATGAAGACAATAAAGGCCAGGATTCTCTTACGGATGGCTTATATTTTCATTTCTAAGAGCTTTTTCAAGTCGAAAAAGGATATTCATAAAATATCCAGCTATAAATAATCTTTTAATTATCTTGCAAAGAAAAATACAATTTCATCAGTTACTGTGCGAGAACAATAAAATAGAAAATAAATTTTAATTGCTTTAAGAAATAAGAATTCTCCTACGCGTTAACAAAACAGGAAAAGTTAAATTATCCTTAGAAGAACATTCACAAACTTTAACTAGACTTAAATAAACTAAGTTGGAGTCTTTCCTTTTTTGGCATATGGGAATTTCAAGTTATCCAATCCGAAACATTAAATGAAAAAATGTATTTCTTTAATCTAATTTCCCATCGCAAGTGGATCTATCCTATCTCGAACTAAACCAAAAATATAATTCAAAGCCAATTGTTGGAAAATTTAAAGCATTTCCTTCAAAATGATTCACCATAAGATGAAACATTTTTGTCCAAAAATGGGAACGTAATAGTAACTTCTCTTGAAGCTCACATTTCAAAAATTAAAAAAAGAAGCCACTGACAGCGGTATTTAATTCACAAAATAGAATTCATTTTGGATGTTTGAGACGGCAATTTAGAAAGGAATGAAACTTCCTACGCATTCAGAATTAAAAAGCTTGAATAAAAACGACTCCTAATAAGCTTCCAGTATTTTTATGGATTCTATAGCAACCATAATAATAATCTAAATATTCGTGTTCACAAACGACGAATCCTTATTTCCAAAAGATAATCAATTTCAATACGTACTCTTTTTTCCAAAAAAACAAAAACTGAGATTCTGTCGTGAGATCTTACATTAATCTTCATGACAAAATCCTACTTTAAAAGGGAAGTAACGTGCGTCAATGATATTCATGCGCTTTAAGACTGTGAGATAAACAAATTTTGTAGTTTTTTCAAAAACTAATTTCAACTATACAAATTTTATAGTTATATTTTACATTTTCTGGCAGTTTTGTTTTATATTTAAAAATATTAAACCAACCAAAAAAGATGAACAACCAGTTAATCCAGCTGAACTAAACGGACTTTCACAAGCAACAGGTTCAACTGGAAAAGACAAAGGAGTTGGGGCATTTCTTCTCGAACCAATTGAGGATACTGGAGAAGGAGTTGTAAGTCTCGAACCTTGATTAACATTCAAATGTTCTGGATCAATTCTAAGTTGTTCTCTTTGTTTCCCTTCCAAAGAAGTTTCAGAAATTTCAGTATTCTTAGATTCGGAAGTTGTTCCAGACATCATTTAAAAATAATTTGTGTACAATTTGAAGTTTAGTAAGCTTTCATAAATCTAAATACCATTTTTACAACAAGCAGACTCACTTCAGCTCCAAAAAAGTAGTCCAATACCCGACCAAGATAGATCAAAACAAATCTAAAATTATTTTCATCAAAAAACTAAAAACTTCTTCCTCGTAAAAATCACGAAAAATTCAACACGCTAAGTTTTTTCGTGAAAACCAAAATATAACCAAAAACGTGAACCTTATCTATCATATTTTTGAAGAAAACAAAAATAGATGACAAAAGGACTCCAATAGATTGTGAAAGAGACCGAAATGGTCATAAAAATAAGAGGATAAAATCGAATAACAAAAGGATTCCTTCGAATACTGAAGATTATTAGCAAATCTTAGAAAAAAACTCTTATAAATAAGGATGAAATGAGTCAGAAATAATATTAAAAATAAAATCAATTTATGTCACTTTCAAGTGAAAAATAGAACAGCTCATCAAATGTACGAGTCAATAACCGCGAAAAACGTTTGTCCACTTCGCCGCAAGGTTAGATATGAACGCGTCATTGTAACGGTCAGTGATGAACAACTCTTATCCTCAAATCAATGCAAACAAATTTCACATTTCCTTACAACCCCACGTTGCACCCGAAAATTTAATGATTCTAAAAAATATGAATACATAAACAAGGCAAAAAAGCTCAAATGTCTTGATGCATGAAAAAATGCCAAAGGCATTGTCAAACTCTTGTCAACGAGACATGGAAGTCCCGATGACAGCTAGTCAGAAGCTAGATTCCCATGAAAAGATCCTAGAAACGGCTACTAAAACTAGATGAGCAAAACTAGAAGGACTTTAAAAACAACCGCGCAAAAATCTCTATTGCAAAAATGCAAACAATGCTGCAACTCCATTAAATCGGATCAATACTACAAGAATAAAAAATAAAGCAGCATTTTCTGAAAAGAAAAACGAACAAAAGATATTTTAATGGAATTTTAACCATTTTCAATCTTCTCCTTTCCCTTGAGAAAAATTTATTAAACTCTATCCGAGGCTCTGACAATGCAGAAAATTGCCAGATCTTGAGAATTTACTAACGATCTTATTTACAGGACTCGTGTAAATCCAAAACTGTAGACGTTCTCTGGCTAAAAAATAAAAAGTCCTAATCGTCTTTCACTCAGATTCAAGGGTGCTCAGTTTCATTTCTTTTCAACCGCTTTGGTACCTTGAATTCGACTCTTTGTTCCGGTATAAAATCCAGTAAGACGATCCACTGCATTTCCGAAATGACGATAGCCAACAGCAGCATATTGCATCATCGTCACACCGAGGTAGTACCCTTGTTTGGCAAGCTGGTAGCCGACATAGAAAACATCTCGGAAGATGTGATACATTAGAATCTAAAACACATTCTGGAGAAAGTAATTTTGAAAAGTACTTACAACAAGCTTAGTCACTGGATTAGCTCTCAGAATCTGAGTCGTTTGCGAAGGCAGAGAAGAAACGCTTTCCACCCACGAATCCCGTTCCCAAACACCAATGCCTCGTCGATCTGCAACTTTCTCGCTCGTCAGGAGTTTCGTAATCAACCTAGAGTAAGCAGAATTCGTCTGAAGTGCCTTCAGATGCACGGGATCTTCCGGAGCAAAGACACGGGCGTAACCTCTCCTAACCAAATCAACGTTCAAGTTCACACGACCGAATGTGGACCGCTTGAAAGTAACATCAGTGTCCACCGAATCGGAATTGCCTTCGGTTGGCTTGAGAACCGTGAAGGTGACAGCTTTGTTCTGCAATCTTAGATCCTTGGACAAGTAAGAGAGACCAGCCTTGGAGATGTCTAAGCCGGCTAAACGCATGTTCAGCAATCCCACCTAAAGATGTAATGGATAAGTATTACCAGCAGACATAAACAAACCGGTTTCTTGGATTTCCTGAGCAACAACCGAGGAAGTTTGATCACTGGTCGATGTTCTATTCGGATATACCCATTTGGGGTCACTTCACGGACGGTTCCCCTAAGCTCGAGTTCTTTACGGATAAAATCCTTAGGAATCTGGCTGACATGTTCGAATCTAGCAAACTGAAAGGATACAGATTTCCACATTTTTGAAATATCGAAAATTACCAATCTAGAGTTTCTAACAAACAAAGCTACACCGAGAAGACCTGTGCCAATGATTGTACCCTGAAATGATCATGGAAATATTGATCATATAAAACAAAACTTACCCGAACAATCAAGGCAGAATATTTGTCAATAGGATCAACAACTCGGACGGAAGAGTCTCCCGTTGGAGCAGTCATGCTGAAAAAGGATCTTCGTTTTCTGTTACATAAAGCAAAAAATAAACGAAAAACAATGATTTGAATTTTAAAATCGCAACAAAGTCGAAACGTAGTTGCAACAACTCTCATTGGAGTTCTCGAGATTTTCTTTCGTTGCAGGACCACATCTTCCGGTGCGGCAAAACGGGTCCTTCGACTTGTCAGATTTTTTTCAATCGATTGACTCGCTCTTACTCGCAGTTGTCTTTGTTAATCAAAACAATTTTATTCAAACTTGAGAATCACGAAATTTCACTAAACTTAATTCCTTCTCCATCAAACTCAGCACAGAAAAAGTTGTTCATGCTTGGAGATCTCTTGTTCGGGTAGATTAAGTGGAATTTGAAGGAATTGACGGGGATTTTTCTGGACTTTTCCCAGGATCTGATTTCGGCCTCGAGAGGAACGGTTTCTTTCAAGTCCCAGTACATTATTATGCTGAAAATACTACAGTAATCTTTATAAAAACGAATAAAACTCACTTCAAATTTGGTATTTCCGAGATGGAATTTAGGAAAAATAAAAAACAAAATTTTTCTCTAAATTCTCCACAAAATTCAAAATAGTCCAAATTTCGAAATTTTGAATCTTCCATGATTTCTCGAAATTGACTAAAAGAAGGTTTTCCTTTCAGGATAAATCGACTGAAGCTGCCGGTGATTTTAGAACGTACTCGGACAAGATCGAATTTTGGAGAACAGAGAAAAGTTACTTCTTTTCTGACGTTGACGAATTCTGGAATTGTCTCTTCTTTCAGCTCTAATTCTAGCTCGAAATTCACTTTTTTCAACTTTGTGTGATGAACTTCTCCGACATTTAATGAATCAACAAAGATCTTGATGAATTTCAGATCGTTGAAGACCTTCTGAGATGTCTGTCTCAGAAGATACACCTCCACAGGATTGGACAACTCATAGAACCTCCTTCTTACCGGATATGGTAGGGAATTAAAGTTGATATAGGATTCTCGATGGCCCTCCATAGCGGCAAAACGATGAAACTGAATCGTCTCTGAAACACTGTAAATGCTTTTGTTTCCATCGCCCCCTGCAGGGAATCTCAATCAACTATCATCTTCCAGCTTTTTGGGTCAATTGTCAGTTCTTTTTCAAGAAAATTTTAAAAATTTCACTAAACATCTGTTGAAAGGTCAGAAAGAAGAAATTGCACTTTTCAATTTCGTTACATATGTAATTTACTCAAAAAGGTTGTAAATTAAATCCACTTTTACCTTCTAACATTAAATAGACTCATATAAGTAAAATAAACTTTTACTTTTGGTGATGATTTCAGGAGATCCGACGACAGCTAACGTCATAGCTTTGGTGGCTATGGCCTACAGTATTCCTAGTTATATACTGTATATTTCACTGGTGTGTACTATATTTTTTAGCTCGCAAAAAAACAACTTTTCCTCGAGTTTTTACAAGCTATTTTCGCTTTCTGCTGCCAACAATATCATCTTCCACGCTACTACCTACTGCTGTTTGGTAAGCAACAATACCCCTCTCTTCATCCCTATCTACGCCAGTGTTCCGGAAACCGGATTCTTCTTGACGTTCATTCCGGTCCTAAGTTACCATACCTGGGCGGCTTCTAACTTGATTGACTTTTTCATAAGTCTGAACAGGTGTACTGTAATTACACTAAAGACAAACTACAAGGAATTCTGGAGGAAGCTACTGCCATGGATATTTGTCATCATTTTGGTCGTTCCTAACTTAGTTACATGGCACTTTTGGCTTATAGACTACAGAAACAAGATCTACAACGTCTCTAATCCCGATCAAGGCTACTACTGGGACGCCTATGCCAAGGACAACGTCCCTTGGATGAACAACAGCCGAAACATGTCCATAGTCATCTTCTGTTGCGCGATTCCTTCTTTTCTGATGAATTCCTACGTTTGCTTCCATTTGATAAAGCAAAAGTTCTTCCCGAAAGCTTACTCGACTAAGAAATACTCTGGAAAACAGAACATCAGATTATTCATTTACAGTTGTTTAATTTTCCTTACCCAAGTGGGGTCGGGGTATGTTCAATTGGCCTTCACAGTGTCCACGGATCTAAATTTCTTACGAAGTCTATTTTCTTTTTTGTACTACACATTTGATACTGTCAGTTTGGCTCCAGCCTGGTTTCTCTTCATCGTGAACGGAACACTGAGGAAGGCTACCTTCGAGATGTGCTTGCCCAAGAAGATACTCACTAAAAGTCCGTCTGGAGTAATCGTCATGCCTGCAACAAACACTAATAGGAATACAATTAGTAGCAGAAATTTGGAATCTATGACAGTGAAGTAAAATTAAGTGTTGTAATTGACTTTTGTCATGTTTAGATACTTTTGCACATAAAAAGAGCTTTCATGTACCAGCATGTAAATTAAGGTTAATACATTAGTGCATTATATTTAATATATCGATAGATTATATACTCTGTACTATTTTTTGTATTTTTGTAGTTGAATTATGTACATTTGTTTAATCACTTTTTGAATAACTTTTTTGTTTGTAGATAATTGTTTTTGATAAATATTTATGTAACAACAGAATAACAGAATATAATTCTAGATTTCATCAACTGCTATTTCGTTTGTAATATCTTGTTAGAAGGGTGTGACGAAATCTTATTTCCCACATACAAAAAGCGAATATATCGTATATAATGTATCGATGCATTAAAACAGCTCTGATGTATTGGATATATTATATTTTATGTACTGATGCATTAAGTATAATATCAATGTATTGCATTTAATCTATTGATACCTTAAAGCAACGCTGATGTATTAGATACAATATATTTTATGTACTGATGAATTAAGTATGATATTGCTACATAGTATCCAATGTATCAATACGTGAAATATAATCTATTCGATGCATTATAATTGTTTTAATATATCCTTTTTTGTGTGCATAATTGTTTAAAATCTGCTGCAAAAGTATTTCTTCATGACTAAAGGTCACATTTAGATTATTGTATTTCTTTAAATAAAAGTGCTAGATTCTCATTCAAGTAGTACTTAGTAATAAGATTACTGATGAATAGTAATTCCATTAACACGTTGTAGAATGGATTTTAAAAATAACTATTGTTTAGAAGTAACATAACGTAATGAGTAAGAAGTGGATTTCGATATTTTTACGGATGTTTTTATGACTAAAGAACGTTATAAAGTAAAAATTAATACTTTTGAAGGATAATGATGACCTTTGTTTTTTAAAAACATAAACATTATACTGTTAAGGAAGTTACGTCAGATTTTGAAACCCATAATATTTTCTATTTTTGTTTATTATCAACTGTACGAAATTATATGGAAATTAAAAGTTGTTTCACTCGTTTTATACACATGAGATTGACCAACTTCAATGAATATTTCATTACCATTTGAACCAGCGAACAGCACGGTTTTTGGGGAATTTCCTAATTACTAATTTTCTAATTTCATTGAAGCAAAACATGAAGACTCCTCCAGCAGCCGCAACCAGCCAGGGATGTATGGTGATCGGGGCTCCGCCGAAGAAGTCATTGACTCCAGGCACGTAGATCATGATGCTTACTAACGAAACGGAAACTGCCATTGAGAGAACTGATTGCCAGTTTCTGAAGATCCCATGAGTGAATATCGACTGTCTTCTTGTTCTGACGTTCAGAAGATGGAAAAGCTGGTTCACGATGATACTCATATGCCAAGCAGCACAAGCTTGTCTGTTGATTCGCAGTTGTTCTTCCCAGGTGAAGACATTGCCGTTGGAGACGAAATCAGGAGCTCCTTTCTTCCAGTATGTCATTGCCGACATCCACAAATCCCCTATTGCGATTCCATGGAGCCAGAAAATAGTGCAGTAAGTGAAGAAACAACAAACAGATTGGATAAATCCCGCATATCCGTAAGAGTAGAAGAGAAGTGTGTTTGATATCAACTTTTTGTTCCTATTTCTGGGAGGACGTTCCATGACGTCTCCTTCCATCGGCTCCTTAGCCATGGCTATTCCCGGCATTATTTCCGTTCCTAAATCGATGGACAGAATCTGCAAGGATGTGATGCCGATGGGGAACCCGAACCAGAAGTTCAAAAGTACCGGCCAAATTTCCGGAGTAGAGTGTTCCGCAACGTATGACAGAAGTTTCTTGATGTTGTCGAACATCATTCTTCCTTCCTGGACTCCTTTCACGATAGAAGCAAAGTTGTCGTCCATCAAAATAACACCCGCGGCTTGTTTGGCGACATCTGATCCAGATCCCATGGCTATTCCTATGTCTGCTTTTTTCAGCGCAGGGGCGTCGTTGACTCCATCGCCAGTCATTGCTATGATTTGTTTTCTTTTCTGACATTGTTCTACGATTAAAAGTTTTTGTTCTGGAGTTGTTCTGGCAAAAATTAAGGCTCTTTTTGTTAAAAGTTCGTCCCATTCTTTGTTTGTTAAGTTACTGATTCTTTCTCCATGCAAAACTTCGTAATCCTTCGGTTCTCCAGGGATATCTTGAATCAGCTTGATCTCTCTTGCAATCGCAGCCGCAGTTAAGTAATGATCTCCAGTGACCATGAAGACTTTAATCCCAGCAGATCTGCATTGTTCTATGGCAATGAGTGTCTCATCCCTCGGGGGATCCATGATGGCACAGATCCCCACGAAAATCAAATCATTCAGAGGAACATTGTCTTTGTCCCAGTCGAATTCGATGTTATCTGCAGCGATGAACTTCTTGTAGCAAAATCCAATCACTCGACGGCCATTGGAACCAAAGGTTTCGTAAGCTGTCTGGAATCTGGCCATGATTTCATCGTCAAAGTCCGTGATTCCTGTTTTCGTGGCAATTTGATTGCATTTTTCGATTAAGATGTCTGAAGCTCCTTTGATTAATAGTTTGTATTCTGCTTGTCCGTCTTCGAGAGTTCGTAGTTTTGCGATCATCAGATGCCATTTTCTTTTCGAATTGAAGGGAATTTCAAAAACAATGTTGTAGGATCTCCTTCTGTCGTTTATATCGATCAATTCGTCAACATATCTCAGCATTGCCACTTCAGTGGGAGCTCCTATGGCTGGACGGACAGAAAAAGTCTTTTTTTCCATCTCGATGGAGGATTCAAAATTGGGCATGGTTACGGAAATTTTTTCTTTTGATTCTTCATCGTCTGCAAAGTGAGAAGCATTGCAGACAGTCATGATGTCGAGGAGTTCATCCACCGGAGTTTCGAAATTACTCAAAGCGGATTTGATTCCAGAAGCTGTCACGGTCTTCTTAGTTGGACGACCATTGATGAATTCGTCGTAGAACCAAGCATCTGTTACGGTCATGATGTTCTTAGTCAAGGTCCCAGTTTTGTCGGAGGCGATAATGTTGACAGATCCGAGAGCTTCGACGATATCGAGTCTCTTCAAGAAAACGTTTTTCTTCGCAAGTCTTCTAGCAACAAGGGCAATGATCGAGGTTACTGTAGCAGGCATGCCAGCAGGCACAAGACAGATGGCACAGACAAGGAACGAGATACAAAGGAGGTTGATGACGCCATCCCATTTGTGGACCATTCCTCCGATGAGGAAAACAATCAATCCAAGGATAGTTGAAGCGAAAATGAGGAAGATGACAAATCTTCTCATCTGCTTCTCCAGTCTGGATTTCTTCGCTTGCTGTCCAGTAGTCAACTCAGCAATTTGACCGATCACGGTATCTGTGCCTGTTCTGATAACAATTGCAAGTCCTTCTCCGTCGACACAGAGAGAACCATTGAAGGCGACATTATGGGCTTCGAAAATCGTCACTTTCTCCTGAACGGCTTCAATATGGTACTCTATAGGTTCAGCTTCACCCGTAATGGACGATGTTTCGAGTTTCAGTTGGGAACAATACTGAAATCGTGCTATTACAAAAATTAAAAATAGGTATTGTGTGTAATTGTTTTGATACTAATTTCTAAAGTTTTCAAAAGTTAAAATGGTTTAAAATTTTGGTTTTACATGGCAGTGATTTCGTAATCTATGTTTTGCTTACATAGATTTAGGAACTTCTCGATCGGGGTCTATAGGGTACATAACTCTCTACTCATCTCCTTTGGTTAATGGTTGGATATGAAATTGTTAATCCACAGTCGAAAAATCACAACAAATTGACTTGTCGAAGATGGTTTGCTTGCTAGACATTATTTTTTTATTTTGTAAATTAACTCACAATAACTCTCGCATCAGCTGGGACTTTAGTTCCGGCCTTGATCCAAATGATATCTCCATTAACGAGGTCCTCAGCAGACATGTTGATTTCTTTTCCGTCTCTGATACAGATACAGTTTTCGGGAAGAAGATTCTGGAACCCTCTGACAACTCTCCTGGCTTCTCGTTCATGGATAAAGGAGACACAACACATCCCGAAAATCATGACAAAGATGATAATCGTCACCCAGAGCTGGCTGAGGTCAGAAGTGTCGTTCAGATAGGCGATCAAGGCAGTGAAGTCCGTCACGAGCAAAAGAATCCATAAGAGGTTCAAGAACTGAGAAATGAAGAGTCGAAGGTCAGAAACCTCTTTCGGCTTAGGGAGGATGTTGGGACCGTTTCGTAAGAGTAATTCACTTGCCTCAGAAGTAGTTAACCCTAGAGTTTTATGGATGTTATGTCGGTCGATCCGGGAATTCGGGTGGTTGTCAGAAAGAGTCTCCAAGTCCCAGGTGTGTTCGGAAAACGCGGCAGAGAGGTTTCTGGCTTCTTCGTAGTCTTCTTTAGGGATGATTTTTTTCCGTTTCAGGATTTTCGGAATGCTCGGGTACCAAGGGGGTCTTACTGAAATTGCAAAAATGTACTTTTCCAAATAAAGCAAAACTTACTTTTTAATGTTTTGTTAGAATTTTTGGGTTTTCGATTTCTGAGCCCCATCAAGTCAAGAATCCCAATTACAAAATTACGTAATCTTGCTAAACTTTCCTCTATTTATATCTAGCCAGAAGACCCCTCTCATGTCATTTGAAGCTCCACCCGGAAATCAAAGTTAACAAAGATAGGCTACGGTGGAATCGCCTTTGATTGTGCACGTGAATAAAAACGGACACACCTTTTGGGAACTTTATTTTCAATCCTTGGAAAGTCCCACATGCATCAGGAGATACATTAAGCAAAAAAAATCAGTTTATGATAACATTGGAAATATTAGAGAAAACAAAACTAATCAGTAAAATTTTAAATTACAAATAATTTCCATGATTATTTTTAAATTTTGCAATAGATCTTCGTGATTGAATTTTGGAAATTTCACATTTAATATTAATTGATAAATTACTTAAAAAAGTAAATTTTCCATTTTTCAAATATTATACAAAATTTTAAATGATAAAAATTATTAAGAACTGATTGAGATTACTGTAATTTTCTGAATTTTAAAAAACGTTTTTAAAATTATAACTTGATGCATTGTTTGAATAACGACATTATGTCATTCAAAAAGATGAATGATCAACTTATCGCACACTGTCGTTAAGCTCTAATCTGTCTTCAATAGACCAAGAAATTCCTTGAAAGTTGATCTTTTTTGATCACAAGATGTAGAAGGAGAACTTTGAACTTTTATTGAAGCAAACTTTATTGCTCATTTGATATTGGGAAATAATATCTCATAGATTACTGTTATAAAAAGTTCAAAACTAGTCGACTTTGGTTTTTTACGTCATTGGTGAACTTTGAATTTTATTTTTCATAGAATTTGTTTTATTGAACTCCTTAATAGGAACGATGATTCATAAAACAAAAACAAGTTTTAATTTAAAAATAAACAAAAATAATCAAAAATCAACTAAGAAATACGGTAATTTCAATAAATTTATTTTTAAAATTTAATTAAATTTAAATTTTCGAAAAGAGCAAAGTCCAAAATCAACAGTTTTTATCTTGCACCCATTAATCTGTGACAGTGAAGTTTGTACTTCTGACAAAAAAATTACCGACTCCGGAACAATCAATTTTTTTTATCATTATTGTTATATTTTTAGTCTTTGATAAGAAAAAAATCTTCAATAATTTTATATATTTCATCAGAATCTACTTCCAATGCTAAAAATAATTGTTAAAATTTATTTTTTACCATGACCAAAATCAAACTAAAATTTAAAAAATACCTCGCTAAAACGAACAAAATGCAAAAATTCATAACTGCATCAAGATTAAACAAGACTCGTACTGAATTTGTAACTGTGATCAAGGTTCTCAAGTTAAAGCGATTAACAATGAGTATTCTTTGGGTTAATAAAAAAGTGAAAAACTGTGGGCCAAATCGATTTACAGTAGGAAATCAAAACAAATTTCTTCGATGTTTTTATTTTCAGTTGTCTTCATGACTACCGTTCAATGTAGAGTTGTCCGTTTCTTCTAGAAGCTTATCGAGAGATTCATCTGGAATCATCAGCTTCATCGGAAGAAGAGGATGATGAGAACTGCTTTCTCTAGATCCACCCGGATTACAGGAGCTATCTTTGGAGCTTCCGATTCCACTGTCTCCTTCAGACATCGGCATCGTGATTCTCCTCCAGATCCTGTTAAAACTAGTAACAGGAGATCGTTCTCTCAGACTAGCATGTCCAATAGGTTTCTTAGCCATGATATCATGTTCAAAGTTATACTGTAGCGAAAGTGCACTTTTTCTTTCTTTCCTGAATCTCTTTTTCCTCTGTGTCGGCGGCGTTATTAAAGGACTATTAGCATTACATTCTCTCGAGTCGTTGGAAGCTATCACAGACATTTCAGTAGCATTATCTCCATAGGACAGACTCCGTTTCCTCGGGGCAGGAGCTTCATCTCTCGACTTTTTCTTGTTTATAATTTGATCAAATGTCCCTTCGTAATTGACAGCCATGGCGTTTTTCCTGTGAACCGTAACCGGACTCTGGAAGGAAGAATTAGGAGCAGTACATGCTAATTGATGAGGATTAAAGTGATTAATTTTCAGAACTTCTCCATCGGGTAAACTCGTCGATCGTTTTCTTATTGCTGGATGAATTAAACTGGATAAAGTAGAAGAATACGAAGTATTTATATTGTTAGATGATCTTAATCCAAAGTCAAATTTGTCACTAGATTGAATCGTTGACGAAACAGAAGAACAAGAATTAGCTTGAAGTTGATTATTAGTCTGAGTAGAAGTCGAAAATTGACTTTCACAATCGACTTCTGCTTGTTTCTGATTAAATTTGAAAATTTTCGGAGATTTTCTTTTTGGCGAAGGTCCTTCATGTCGAGTCAACGACGGTGTCATAGCAGACGCTTTTTCGACCAATCTCTTTAAAAATTTAGTCGAAATCGCTGCTTCCTTTTGTAATGACAATGAACTCGTTTTAACACTCCAGTTTGAAGCCAAAAGTCCTCTGTTCATTTTCATACTTGCTCTGGGGAATATTTCCGGAGCCAATTCATCTTCAGAAAGATCAGATTCATCAGATGACATAAAATGATGTCCAATTTTCTCCAGAAGCCAGAACGTTCTCATTTTGCCTTTTCCTTTGATTTCTCTTTCTCCTCTATCTTCGAAAACAAATCCCATCTCCTGATTCACAGCTTTCTGAAAACTTTCACTACAGTGAATTTTCAAAGATTCACCATAAGTTTCCATTCTACTAGCAGTATTGACAGTATCCCCAAATAAACAATATCTCGGCATTGTCTTTCCAACAACTCCAGCAACTACTGGACCAGTGTGAATTCCAATTCGAAGTTTTAATTGTTCATCAGGTCTGTGAGGAATTTTAAAACTCTCAACTGCTGCTAACAAATGAAGTGCCATAGTTCCAATTTGCTCAGCATTAAATTCTTCTCCATGTTGTTTCGGAACTCCAGAAACAACCATATAAGCATCTCCAATAGTTTCAACTTTGTAGACTTCATATTGCTTAATAATAGCGTCGAAAAGAGTGTAAAGCTTATTCAAAAAATTAACTACTTGCATTGGAGTTGATTGACCAGAAATCGACGTAAATCCAACTATATCAGAAAAATAAATAGTTACAGACGGAAAGGATTCTGGTTCCACATCTTTTCCGGCAATTAATTGATTCGCGACGGAACTGAAAAGATTAATCTCATAACCCAATGTTGAGGTCTATAAAACAGTCAATATCAAATTGAATTTTTTGCAGCAATTAGATAAGCTGGCCGAATATTGCAAACTTCGATTTCGAAATTTCCAAACATATATCGACTTGTTTAAACACTGCAAAAATTGCAGATTTTGACTGTTTTAGGGATTTGAACACAGATAAATACATCAACTCACATTGGAAGCATTCTCTGAAGGAGATTCTCGGTTCTTCGTTTTTCGTCTTTCAATTGAGCTGTTCGTTGTTCGACAAGTTCCTCCAAAGTTTGCAAATACCTATCCATCATGTATTCCTAAAATTTCACATTAACTCATTTCCTTATTCAAAATTCACTTACCACAATATTTTTTCCACTAATATGATCAAACATAGGTTTCAATTTCGCTCTCACTCCATGTCTGAAATCCGGACGATGTTCAGGAACCTCCGACCAGCAGAGTGTCATCGTGTCAATCACGTAATTATTACAAGTCAATTTCTCCGTAGAAGGCCGATACATAGAACCTTCTGCTACCCGTCTGACTACCTGTTCAGCTGTACTGTGAGGATTCTCGACAAGATGGAACGGTCCTTCTCTCGCCATAACTTCATGTAGGATAATTCCAAAAGAATAGACATCTCCTTTTTGGGTTCCTTTGACAGCATGAACAAGTTCACATTCCCTCAGTAATTCTGGAGCAGTCCAAAGATAAGATTCCCAGATAAGTTCGGGTGAATCCCATTCTTGTCCTTCTCTAATTTCATCAAGTCCGAAATCAGCAACTTGGAGAGCCCATCGAGAAGTGATCAAGCAGTTTGTGGATTTGAGGTTTCCATGAACTTTGACTTCACTTTCGTGGAGATAGATCATGCCCTAAATCATTATTATAAAATTTTTAAAAAACCCTTTTTACGAAATCGTCTCGACACGAATGTTTAAAATTTTCCAGTCGAGATTCAAAACTATAAAATCTAACGTGTATGATTCTACAGATGCAGCCTCAATCATAATATTATGGAAATTAAAAATGAAAATTTCCTACGAAATCGTCTCGACACGAAGTTTTAAAATTCGACGAAAACAAAAGTAGTCTAAAATTTTAACTTTGAATAATGATTATTTCGTAATTACTTTTTTGATTATATTCCTAAATCTAGAAACTTTTGAGTTCAGATACACATGGTACGTAGCCCTCTATTCAATCTTGAAAATTAACAATTATATATGAAAGTGCTGATAAATCTTCGAAAAACTATAATTAACACTAAAATAAGTCTTCGAAAACAAGTTGTACTTATAGTTAATAATTATAAAACTCCATGTATGGAAACTTACTCTCAACAAATCCTGCATGAATGAAGCGATGAACAACTCATCCAATTTGAAATCCGTCATCACCAGGATCTCATTTAAGGATCCTTTGGCACAGAATTCCCTGACAACACAGATACTCATGGGGAAGATTATTATCCCGATGAAAGAATTAATGTTATCATGATGCAGTTGTCTCATTGCTTTCATCTCTAGCTTCGTGGCCCTAGTTATTTCTCTGGTTTTCCTAGAGTAACTCATCTCCTTGATAGCCACGACGGTTCCTTTATATCGAGCAACTCCTCTTCTGCTGATGAATCGCTTGTTTGACAAATCTTCTCGTTCATTATTCATCAGAGAATTCTGCAAAATCACTTTATATAATCACTATATTTTTGAATACATGGTGTCAAAAATGAAGTCATTTTATGAACATATGAAAAATCAAAAAGTCGAGTAAACAATATGTCAGCAAAAATTCATTGATTAGCCCGATTTATCATTTCACTTATGGAATCGGTACTCTATGAGCGAGCCAAAGGATTCGTTCTCGAAAGACAAAATTCCAAAAAGCAATAGATCTCAGATATCTGTCGAAAACTCAATCTTATTTGATTGATTAATTTTAAAAAATAAACAAAAATATGATAGTATTTAAAACAATTTTAAAATGACTAAAATCGTAGTGAAATTAAGTGACATACGTTGTCTAAGGTTACGTGATGTTAGTAATTATGAAAGCTTTATGTAAAACCACTTACCCTCGATCTTTCCATGCAGTAAAGAGAATTTGTAGAAGTGTAGCATTGAACGCATTTCTCTAGATCAGTCGGGTTTATCCTCCAGATCATCGAGAGCTCCTTCTCGAACTTCCTGTTCCTGTAGACGAGAGCACTACTGACCAGCAGTATGGCAAGGACGAATAACGTCGACGATCCCATGACTAACTGGAATCTCCAGTTATCTTCTTGAAGACATTTTTCGTTTTGGAATCCACATTCAGGTTCATCGAGTGGGGGCTCCTCATTGGGCCAATTGATCTTCCTGGAGAATCTGAGTTTCGGCAAACTGTCTGTTTCATCTTCGACGAAATCCGCAGAAATCATCAAAGCCGAATCCAATGGATAATAATCTGGATCTGTTGCGTTCATGACTGGAGGCACTGATTGAAGACTGAGAAGAGTGTAATTTCCCTGAGCATCTCCGTTTTCGTTTATCCTCATGTCGAAGCCTTGCATCGAAGTGTACTTCCTTCCACGAATCTTTGAAATTATCGCATTTCCATCACTCAGAGGATCGTACTCATCTGTAGGAGGGGATTCCTTGATTAACTCGTCCAAGGCTTCGGCATAGAGCATCACAGCGTCGTAGAGATAACACGCGAACCTGTTTGCTTTGATGCTCAGGGCCGTGTCGTGTTTCTGAACTCCGAAATTCACTAAGTAGTTATTAGCCTTCTCCCAGAATTCGATGAATTTGTTAGATTCTAGTTTCACAGGAGTAGGAATAATCGCCAATGCCGTTTTTGAGAAGTTGACGACTTGTCGATCAGGACTTTCCGGTTTGTCCCAAGATTCCCAGACTTCGATCAAGGTATCTCGGAAGAAGTGGTTGTTCATAGCGTGGTAGACGTTGTGCCAGTTGTAATCTGTATCTAGGTAGATCAGCACGTATTCCCCATTATCCATTAATCCCAGTGCTCCCATGACGAGGAGGATTCTTCTGAAGAGCCGAACATTCCCGAATGTTAGGTAAACTGAAAACTCATATATCAATTTGACTTAAAAGTGCTTTAACTTACTTCTAGTGTTCACGTGAGTGTCAGTAATAATCTGTTCGACGTTGGTTTTCTCGACTTCGCTGAAGGGATAAGTGACAATGGAGACGTTCCTGATGGAATATAGTTCCTCCTCTTCTTCCAACTTGTCGTTCTCTTCTTCGATGACCGCTTTGATGGCACTGTGAAGCTCCTCATTCCTCGAATGCCGTTCGTAAATAATGGTAAACTTGTGCCAGTTGAAGTGCTTCAACAAAGACAAAAGAGCTCGAGTGATTTCCGTTTCTGCGGGGACAGTTCTCGCGAACGTAGGATATCTGGAATGATCCCATATAAATACCTTTGTCGCAATCAAACTCACTTTTTCTTATTAGAAACTGTCTGATCTTTACATTTGTAGGAGATTATAGGTAGATTCTGGCTAGCTGCCATGGTGGCTTCTGTCCGGCAGTTCATCTCGGGCCCGATGAACACTTTCGCTCCTTTTTTCCAGTGATCCATGAAGAATTCTGTGCTTTTTTTCTCATTCCCACAAGTATTGTTGAAGATGTAGACAAGTCTATAGTCCGACAGCAGACTTGGGTTCGAATTAATTTCCTCAATGGCAACTTGGAGAGCTCCAGAAATCATAGATCCTTCGAAATCTGTCCTGAAGCATTGCGAAAGACGATTGAAGTAGTGCGTATCGTTAGTGTCCGGAGCTTCATTAGAATCAACTTCAGACAAATGCTGGATAGATTCAAAAAGATCTTTGGGGAATTGACTGACGGCGGCCAAGTAGCTAACCAGAATCTCCCTCCTGGCGTCTCTGGGAATCTGCAAAGAATTTTTATATATAAATAATTCATTTTCATTGAAAACAAACCCTATAAGGAAAATAATCCTTTTCTATTCCGTGGATTTCCCCGGAAACAAGACGGAAAAAACTGAAGATGGAAATCAAAAAAACCCATTGCCAACTGGCAATGATTACTGAACGAAACATTTATTTTTCTTTCATTACCTGACACTGTGGACTGTAATCATGAAGAGTGCCATTGAAGGATATCTTCCGGCACTGAAAAAGTCCGAGATTATCAACTTTCTGGATATAAATTTCACTTGCTTACGCAATAGCAAGTGCACTCAACCGAAAACACGAAAAAAGAACAAAGTCTGCAAGCAGAAAATCTGATAATCATTGTCTTACTACATTCGAAAAAACCCGTTGGAATAAGAGTAAAAAGAGTAAATTAAAGGCCATCTTTGAGATTTATACTTTGAGTTCGACTCACTAAATCGATCCGGTCAAATCCGCCAGCTGCCAACTTGCAGGCACCTTGCCACTTGGTCCGTTCCGCGTCGTCGCCTTCAAGTCCTGAGCTCGACTTGCATTGACATTGTCTTTTTTCTCGGGGACTTTTCTGGAGATAGCATCAAAGTAGGATAGTGTTTACAAAGCATTTGAGAAAGAAACTCTTTTCTTCTTACAAAAAATTTACGAAATATTCAACATTAGGAATCAATTTGGCAGTTTTATTCTAAAACCGGATAGTGTTTGGAAAATTAAAAAGTTGAGATTTTCTAGACACTATCCAAATTTGCTGGTGAGGCTGAATAATTTGGTTTTTTATAGTAATTATGTTAATTATTGTAATTTAATGTATTTTAAGTGACTTGCAAAAATGTTAATGGAAATTACTCCTACATAACCTTATTCAATTTCAGATTGTGTGTAAAATACTGAATTTTAATAAATTTTTTATTTTTAAGAGCACATTTCGAATGCTTTGGTAAAGTCCTTCTCTGAGGTACTCTGGTTTTTGGCAGGGGGAGCAAAATGCACGGGAGCAAAAGGCATCAGACAAAGGCATGAAGGGATTGGGCTTGAAGATTAGGACGTTTCGCAGTATATTTGACTGGAATTGATTTAACAATTGTTGACTTTGTAAACTACTTTGAAGAGTTCTTAGGACTGACAGATAATCTCTGAAATTTGTACTTTTAACGTCATTTTTAAAAAATATCTTACAGCAAGAATAGAAGCAGAACTAGGAGACAGATTCTTCCCAGGCTCGAACCGTTCTGGAGAATGAAGACCTTTCCTAGGTCGGAGTTCGTATTTGTTAATCATGATTTTTGAAAGATTGGATGAAAGGGAATTGTTAGTTGCCGGATATGGATGAGTGCGACTTCTGCAAAAAATCAAATATTTATCTCTACCGTATGATACTCACTTTTTGGCCATCGCTATGGTAGTTCTCAGAGGAGTCCCATGGAGTGCCGAAGACGTGGAAGATACAGTAACCCGAGATATCTAAATAAACCGAATAAAATCGATCACATCACATGATACAAAAGTGCACAATTTATTGAAAGAAATTAATTCTGAAAAATATAGGTCGATGTGTGAGTAATACGTATCAAGGCACTTAAGTGAAAGGAAACCAGTTATTTAAATGTGATTAGAAATGCTGGAACTAAAACAACTCCACCACGATCACTCTTATTCAAACTCATAGCCCACCGGAATGTTTCCATTACTCTGTCCTGCCCTCCTGGATGGAAGGTACTTTGCGCAAGACGAGGACGAGTAACCGTTGTTGTTACTGTTGTTCGTTTGTAGCAGAGATCTCGTCGCAGATGGCTTATTCAGTACAGAGATTTTCTTGCTGGAGACCTTCAACTGCTTGATCGGAGTGGTGGCTGAACTGTATCTTGGTGAAGACTTATTCACATTAGATGGAAGGACGATGTTCGAAGCTTCTGTCAACTGATGTTGTCTTCTTGCCTTCTGGCACAGTAATCTGTCTCCTTGTGTTTGGCCTAATTCGTTGATCGCAGTCTCATCGAAAGTCTCTGAAGATTCATTTTTCGGAGTTTTCTTTACAGGCGGAGACGTTTTGAGATTATTTGGACCGTTTTCCTCGGAAGTTTTGATTTGAGGAGAAATGGTTTTCGTGTTTTCTGTTTTGGCTTTCATAAGTCTTTTCGGAGAAGGAGATCGAGTTTTGCCTTTGAGAGACCAGCAATAAGGTTGTTTCTCCAGCAGGAAAAGTTGCTGAGGTCCGATGACACTTCCCGGACGGCAGATCCTCAACCAAGCCATACACACAGCAGCAGTTACTCTGAAAATTTGTTATTTTGAAAATTACTCCCAAAACCAGCTCGAATAGCAAACTTGGATAGTATCCAAAAAAGTCAGAAACCAGAATTTTTCGGACACTATCCAAGTTCGCTATCGGAGCAGTTAATAGAATTTTGAGAACTAACCTGTACTCTTTCATCATCCAACAAGCGATTAAGGTCCCGGTCCTGCCAAGCCCAGCTTTACAGTGAATAGCTACTCCGCCTTTGGCACTATCTACAATCTCGATAAATCTATTTACAATTTCATCGGAAGGCGTTGACCCGTCAATGAAGAACAAATCGTAATGGTCGAATCCGGCACTAGTAAACCTGCTAGCGTTATATAATTTCTTATTTAGTCTAACAATAGTTGTGACATTATGTTTTTTGAAGTAGTCAAAGTAGGTTTCTGGAGAATGGTAGGGGTATTCTGAATATTTATATATAAACATTAAAAATGAACAAAATCCCCACCATCTTCGATGTAGCTTTTGTTGTGAGGACCACAGAAGCTCAGAATCTTCCCTGGGATGATCCAGTTGAAGTCACCGTTCTCGACTCTTTCGTAGTGTTCGTATTCATCAGGATTGAAAGTTTGGAAATCGAACCACTTTAGTTTCACGGATTTCTCCAATGCTCGGACACAGTCGTGAATAGGCAGATGATACAACGGAGGTCCCAGGGAAGCATCCTTGAACCCGATGAACGGAGGAGGCTGAGCACCTACGACTAACGCCAGAGCCTTTTCGGCAGAATATCCGGCGATAAAAATCATGAATCCCGCCATGAGATAAGCTCCATTGACTCTATCTCGTTCGTCTGCACTAGCACAGCAGACTACTTTTCGTTTTTCTTTGGACTGAAACGACCAAGTTTTGAGTTTTTATAAAAATCAAAGTCAAACCTTCAACAACACATCTAATGCTTTGACGAATCTGTACAGAACAGCCAAGTTGTAAGGACCGAAATCATCATAGAAGGCATCGTAGTGGACGTACTCATTTATAGGAATATAGACACAGTATTCATCGTTGGTGGGAAGATGGCGGTCTTCGTAACAAGCAAAATACAACTTATTCGGTATCAAAACTACCGGTTGACCGTGATACGGTCCTTTCAAATTGCTTATTAATGTCATTTGCTGACATGCGGATTTGAATGGAAATCCCACCTGGAAATGGCTACATCGTTAAAATGCGAAAAATTCAAAGTCACGTGATCTTCAATTCCATAAAAGTACTTTTTTGAACTTAAAAATCGCAACAAAGTTATTTGCTCTAAGAGCATAATTGAACTATCAATGGAATCCCACTCGTTCAGATGTAATTGCTGCAACAACGATGGATACAAAAGGATGCAACAAAATATTTTAGGCGGGAGAAGAATCGACCGCGTGCACGAGGGACTCACAAAACAAGAAAAGAACGACGATGTCCGGCTTTCCAGACTGACTGCAATTTGGCGGGAGGCAAATGGACACAGCAACATAACAGGGAAGCGGTGGTCAGTTTCAAGTGCTTTTAGAAGAGCAAAATGGACTACAATTGTCCGGGAAATGTTGTAATCCAAGAAGTCTCCTGTAGGTCCTTTAAAACTTGTTTTCTAAAGGAGTTAACAAAACGAGGATCATCGATCAGAAGTTTTGCAATAGTTGTTGATTTGAATAAATCGTGCCGTTAGAAAAATCGATTTTAATTTTTTATAAACAAATTTCGAAAACCATTGGATGGTTTTCAGGAGTGTTCCCGGAGAAATGAATCACTGATTGCTCGCCTACATACAGAGGTGTAGCTAGGGAACGAACCACAATGGAACACGGTCAGTTACGTGCTGAAACAGCTCTAATAATAATATCGTATAGTATCTGGATAATCTATTTTTGGATACTATTCAAAGAAGTCTTTTTTAAATGAAAACTGAATAAAGTCAAAAAAATTCAAATATACATTTTCAAACACTATCCTGAATTTCTGTCTTTTAACAAACATCGGATAGTATCCAGAGAAATTCCAATTCTTGATTTTTAGGCACTATCTTAAATTCATATTCTTTAACCGGCATTGGATAGTATCCAGAGAAATTTTAATTATTGATTTTCTAGACACTATCCTGAATTTCTGTCTTCTAAAAAACATTGGATAGTATCCAGAAAAGTCCTAATTATTGATTTTTTGACACTAGTCGAGATTGTTATTTGAGCTGTTTCTAACGAATAACAAATGATAAAGAATAAAACAATTCCTGACAGGCTGATTCCTTTGAAACAAAGAGCATCAATCATTGTCTTGAACAAACGAATCCAGCAACCCATGATAGTTAAAATTAATTGATCTTCAAAAATTAACCCTACCTTTAACTTAGCAAAAGCAGCAAGAGGCGACTTCATTTCAAAAGTAAAAATCAACGATGATCATATACAATCAAAAATAGAAATAAAAATTGTACTTCTCGAACTGATAATGATTCACTCAGATGTCAAATAATTTTTTTGACTGTTCAAAATGGCCTCCATTTGATAATCACGAAATAAAATACTTATGGCCCTGAGGCAATCGGAAGTCGCAAAGAAAGAACAAAAAATAAACAATGAAAAGTTTGACTGCTTTCGACTTTTAACGCCTTGGAGACAAGGAGCTTTCGTTTTGACAAGCTTAGTGAAATCGAACGAACGAGCCAGATTATGCTTACGTGAAAGAGGTTAAAAAGCCGACCATGATCAATCAACGGAATTTTAAAAAATGTTGAACCACAGCTGTTGTGACTCTCCTTTGTTGACTAATTATTCAACAAATCGAAAACTGATTAAAATAGAAAACAAGAAAAGGGAAATGCAAAATTGAATAAATCGAAGTTTCCGATCGAACGATTACACCGACTCGATTTTCGGTAACGTCAGCTGGTTTTCCTTCCAGTACTCACCCTTCGTTGCACAACCATCTAGAATGAATAAAATGAATGGAGAAGACCGGATCCTCGACAGCTGTGACCAAAGAACAAGGTGTGAATTTTAAATACATTCCCGTAACATACGATAAAAAACCACGTTGGTTTAATTTTCATCAAGTTATTGGATTTCAGAATCCTACAAAACATGAATTTCTATTCCATCATTATGTTTTTTAAAATCGACTTAAGTTTTGAAATTGTTTTGCCACTCTATCGAATCAACACATGTTCAAGTCAATGATCCGGTCCTCATTGGAATAGTAACCTTCTACCATTAGTAAAACAGTGTCCTATGTGCTCCTCTCTAAGTCGTTCTATCTCGACGAATACTTAACAGATGTTTATAATTTTTCCTAAGCTTCGTTAATCTTACCATTTTTTTAATATAAAAGCAATAAAAGTAGAAGTACTTGCAGAGCTTTTTGAAAATTTAGATTATATTTAAAACAAGTACTTTGTTTTTGAAGAATGAGGCAAATAAACGCTCAAAGTTCTCCCACATAGTTTAAAAATATTAATTTTAATCTTCCAATGTTGTTAAACTTATTTAAAGCAGCAAGATCAAACAATACTCATGCAAAAATAACTTTTCAAATTCACAAAAACATTTTAGTTCCAAAATAAGCATATTTTTAAAGATATGTTTTCTATTATTAAATGCATGTTTTGGAGAGTATTTTGATAGATTTAAATACATCGTAAAAGTAGTTGTAAACGGAGGGCAAACATTCACAAGAGATTAATGCATAAACTATAAAAATTATCATGCTGCGAAGTACTCGAATAGATCCAATCAACAGATTATAAATCATTTTTTGGAGTTTTAGATTTCGATTTGAACAAAAACGACAAATTAAATCCGAACAAATTAGATTCAAATTCACGATCAATATACGACAAATAAGTAAAAGTTATTTTATTATTTATCAATTTTCACGGATCTTAAAGGAAGTTTTAAAGAAGTCACTGATGGATGATGAAGATAATAAAAAATGATCCGAACTAATTTTTCTTGAATAAAATCCGGAATTGGATATAGAGAAGAAAATAATTGATAACAATTCTTAATTCTTTGTGGTGTAATTGTTATGATGGAAATATTTTGATGGATATTTTTCATTGAAATCATAATTTTTGCAGAAAAATTCAGTCTTTCATTTAAAAATTCTATGATTTGCAAGCAGTTGTTGAGTTGACCTTAAAACAATGTCAAAGGTTTCGTTTTCATTATTGGACACAAAGATATGTGGTTTCGAACCAAAGATTTACTGTTTGGTATAATAGTAGATAGAATGAAGATTAAATTAAATCCTAGGTTCTGCTACATCAATATGAATATAAATCTCTTTGACTCAGGATATCAGTAACATTTTAATAATTATTATTTTATTTTCAACGTGTCAATAAAAATTAAAAAATTAAAAATCAGTTAACGACTCTCGTTTCTGGAATAGTTGAGGGAATTTCGACAAATGTCTTCAATAAATTACTGAATAGTTTTCTGCTAACTTCTAACTTGTTCTTGAAACTCAAGCAGAACTTTATTCACGAGTCACAATTGATTACATTCGACTTCCAATCGAATGATATAACTCTACAGAGCGAATTTCACTAAATACCACAAAATTAAAAACTTCACTTGTTTCTCCTTTAATTCCTCTCGATATTTCACGATATGTCAACGATAATTCTGTCTGAATCTCAATTGGTTTAAATGCACTACTTCAACTCTGGATAGTAATAGTAGTAACTGTTAAATGACTTTTATAATCACTAAACACCTGATCCATGCTTTGTATTTTTTGACACGTTTATTAAAGTTGGATAAAAGCTCAATTTGAGTTCCTAATAAGATTTTCAAAACTATGATGAGTTCATTCACCTCCATGAATAACTGCATTTAACGTGAAAGCCAACGGAATATTATAAAAAGACATCATATGGGTAGATTTCATTGATAACTACAAAACTGTTAAATGGTATCTATCGTTAACTGTGGTGTTTTTGGACAAAATGAATAAGATATTGTCTACATCCACATTTGGAATGTTTTCCACGATAATTTAAAAGACCTTGGATTGATAGTTATTTCAAAAAACGATATTTTGGAGTTGTAATCGAGGTAAATGAAGAAAATAGTTAAATTTTGCAGATATTCTCTAACTTTTCCTACTGATTCATAAAATGGTATCGAATTTGAGTTTAACGCTCTGAATCCGGAATACGTATATTATATTTATAGTTCAGAACCACTAATGAATGATGATTAATGTTTCCAACACGCAAAAAGTAATTTTGCAAAGAAATGATGAAAAACCATATTCTGAATTCATTTTCTAAACAGTTTCCATGTTCTCTGGATTTATTTTTGATTTCTTTTTATTTCGTATTCAGGGATTATAAAAACGTTAATGTAGGCCTAGTTTTGACTTTTATTCAACAAAAATGTTATGCTTTAGTGGGGGAAAACCAAAACCTCAACTGCTGTTATAAGAGAACCAAATATGGACTTTACATTGGTTGTATTGGAAATAGTGGATTTTTAAATAAGTTAGTTTTCAAAAGTCAATGTTTTGGATCATACCAGAGACTTGTTAAACATTTCTCGCAGTACTTTTCAGGTTAATGAATTTCATAGGTTCATTGAAAATTAATAAAAATTGTTTCTTATTTCATCAGTCTAGCATTCAAAGAAATCATGTTGTTCTATCTTAATTTTGACGTGAGTAGTAGACTTGTTTTCCCCACATCGTTTTTATGGTTTCCATATTTGTTTTTGGTTATTTTTATATCTCACATGCAAAGAAAGATTTCTGAAAACAGACAAATATAAGAATAACAAAAAAGGATTCAGAGATTATTAAAGGAGCGCTGACAATAGTGCCATCATCTTGCATGCTGAGATAGAGTCGGGGAAAATTAAGCTGTTCTTTTAATTTCCTTTGATAACGATGATTTCACGTATCTATCTTATGTGTGACATTCGTATTTTCACTGACGCAAAGTCACCCGATAAATCGTAAAGTGGTCGGGGAGAACTGAATAAAATTTCGGCCCCGTGTTTATTAAAGATCAGAGTACATGCTCCAATGTGAATTGCAATAAAAAATGACAATGAATGTATGCCAGTTTCCCTGGTTTTTTACATTTTGTTCTCTCTCTAAATGGGTTTTAATCATCCTCTAGCAATCTTTATTGTATTGATTATTTTCATGACTATATTGTCATTGATGTATGAGTATGACGTGAGTTTATTTTCTGCATTGTAATATGAAGAAAGTTGCATGCATTTAGTTAGATGCAAGAGACATTGTTGGCTACATACTTGTTGCTGCGGCTGTCTGTTCTGTGTTCATATTGGTTCCAGCAACGGGATTCTACATGATCATGAAAATTAGGAACTTCGCACAACGTATTTCCGGTGATAATTCCAGAAATCTAGGTTCTGAAGCAGTTTCCACAACTTCAGATCGACCCACCAACAATCTCCCAAATACATCAATCTTAAATTTTCTAAACCGATTATATAATCTTCCTGATTTTACTTTGAAGACTTTGCCGACTTATAATAGGGCTATGGAAAACAGTAGACCTTTTCGCGTCAACACTGATGAAGAAGTAAGAATTTGCAAACATTGAGTATTATAAATACGGTGTTTCAGGGTTCTTTACCTCCTCCGTCATACAGAACGCTTCCAGGAAGCCGTTTCAACCAGATGCCTCCTCCGGTGTACGAAGCAGAGCCTTCTGCTGGGATCAACCCGAGCTCATGAAAATTATTTGCTAAGATGTTTCATTGTAAATTGTCTTTTCTCAGTTTCATGGGTTGTACAAACGTCTGTTACTATAACATTTATAAAATATTTCATTCAAAGTTAACGATTAATCTTCTTTAAATATATCTTATAGAGCCAATTCTTAAAAATGACGTAGAAGAATCTCTGAATATGGTAAGAACCACAAGCATGAACAATAGCTTGGAAGATACCACCACAGGGCAAATAAAGGAACAAGATAAAACTCTCAAGATAACTATTTGGATTAGGAATGATATCTCCAAATCCGATAAATGCAGAAGTGTAGTAATCAAAATATATAGACTCAATGGTCCCGAAATTCTCTAGAAATCCGTTAAACATAACCAATCCGACAATGTGGAAGACACAGAGATACTTCAACGCAGAAAAAAGAGAAAAAGGAACAACTTTTTCCTTTCTCCCGGGAGTATGACGTATTGCAGCGGAGTTCAGAATCCAATCTGGAACGTAGACGTTGTAGAGAGCTTTCCCAATCCTTGTGAGTGTTGTATGACACAATGGGACTCCAATAATGGCGTAGAGGATGCAAAATAACTGACTTGAGGCAGCGGTGAGTGGAAAATTACCCCATCCGATCGTCAAACACGTCTGGAGGGGTAACATGAAAGCTGTGAAGAAAGTTTTGTTTCTCATATTAGAGTCTATCTCTTGGAAGATGACTGTGCCTATAAGTAAATAGGAGAAAAAACAGCAGACAGCGAAAAGAAAAGTGAAGATTTGAGCAGTACGACAAGGTTTCATGGAAAGAGTCCCCAGGGGATCAATTGCATCGATATTTGTGTTGTTTAATTGACTGCTTCCGGACTGGGGTTGTTCAACAGATACAATATTGCTGCTAATAGATAAAGCTCTGTAGTATCCTTTGCCTTGGAGTCTTTGGCGATGGGCGTCGATCTCATCAATAAGAGCTTTGAGTTCATCATCGTTGAGTTCATTTGCTCGAGTTTTTAGGTCTTTCATAATAACTGGCAAACTTGATTTCTTCATATCCGACAGGATTTTCAGTGGAATCTGGGACCTGGGCCAAGTCACGTTGGATTTGGAGAAATTGTCCATCATTTCTGAAAATGGAGAATCATTTTTTGGAAATTTTCACAAAATTAATCAAAATACGCAAAGGCAGGGGAAATAAAAATTAACAGAGGAGTTTCCTTTTATGGAATTACGATCAAAAGTTAGATCGCAATAAAATTTTCCCTTCATTTTGGTTCAATGTCGCAATGGGGATTTTTCCTACTAAGGGTACATCAATCTTCATTTTTATTATTCCCGTTTATGAATCTTCTTTTAACTTTTTTAAAATTCATGATTTTAAATTTCTCAATGGGTTCTTCATTTTCCATGTAAATTATTTTGGATGATTTGCAAGAATTAAACATTTTCAATATTCTGATGATTGATCTGCTTGCCAAACATCAGAAACCTAGTTTGAAAGCATAAAGCTCCCTATCATGAGATCCTTTTTGATAGATTTTTATCGCTATTCTGCAGAACATTATCAGGTTGAAAATAAAAGGCTATTTTCCAGTTATTATGGCAAAGAAATTGGAATCATTAAATGTAGGTTGCTTGGCAAGAGTGTTAATCAATAATAGTTTGTTTGTCTGTCAAACAAATAATGACTGCAATCGTGTATAAAATTGAACACAAAAGTCTTTTATTTATTGTTTTTAGTCCACCATGGCTGACGGTTCTAGAAGAAGAGTAGCTATCATAGGAGCTGGAGCTTCCGGTTTGCCTGCCATCCGCCATGCCTTGTTGTACGGTATTGAGCCTGTTTGCTTCGAGCTTACTGAGGACATCGGAGGATTATGGAGATATAAGGAGGGAACAAGGAATATCAATGGAATTCATTGTGAGGATTTTTGCTTTTGATTAGTTATATTTATTCTTTGCTCAATTATAGTATCCTCCGTGATGAAATCTACAGTCATCAATAGTTCGAAGGAAATGGGAGCTTATTCGGACTTTATTCCAGCTCCAGAAGCTCCGAACTACATGCACAATACAGAATTATTCAAGTACTTTGAGAACTACACTGATCATTACAACTTAAGGCCTTATATCAGGTTCAATCATTGTGTGACGAAAATTGAACGAGCGGACGACTACAGCCAGACAGGAAGATGGAAGGTTACTTTTCTCGATAAAGAGAAAAACGAATTGACGGAGATTTTCGACGGGGTACTCTTGGCCAACGGCCATCACGCCATTCCCAATATCCCTGATCCTTGGCCTGGACAAGAGAAGTTCAAGGGAAGGATTATTCATTCACACGATTATCATGACCATAAGGGCTTTGAAGACAAAGTTGTTGCTGTTGTGGGGATTGGAAACTCCGGAGGAGATATCTGTGTCGAATTAAGCAGAGTATGCAAGCAAGTTTACCTAGTGACTAGAAGAGGCACTTGGCTACGAAGACGATTAGTCAATGGAGGATTCCCTGGAGATGGATTAGTTACGAGATTCACCTTGTCTATAACCCACAAAATTTTCCCTCTTTCTTACAGAAATCGGAAATCAGAAGAAACCTTGTCATTGTGGTTTAATCACGACATCTACGGATTGAAACCAAAGTTTTCAGTTATGGCAGCCCATCCAACTGTCAACGACGAACTTCCGAATAGACTCGCCAATGGTACTGTCAAAGTCAAGCCGAACATCAAGGAGTTCACCGAAAATGGTCTCATTTTCGAAGATGGAAGTGCTGTTGATCACGTGGATGAAATCGTTCTCTCTACAGGATACTGGTTTGAATTTCCACTTGTCGAGGACGGCAAATTGATTCCAGTGAAGCAAAATGTAGCAGACTTGTTCATGAACATGTACTCCCCCGACCTCTCAGACCACAATTCCCTAGCTATTCTTGGTCTAATCCAGCCTCTCGGATCAATCATGCCGATTTCAGAGCTTCAATCAAGAGTCTTTTACAATGTCATGACAGGGAACTCCAAACTTCCGGACAAAGAAAACATGTTGAAGGAAATTGCGCATAGAAGGAAACTTCTCCGTCAGAGATACGTAGAATCCCCGAGACACACCATCCAAGTCGACCACATGGCTTTCATGGACGAACTTGCGGATCTTATTGGTTGTAAACCAAGTTTCTTCAAAGTTTTCTTCAAAGATCCGTCCTTGGCTTGGAAAATTTACTCAACACCTCCAATTGCTGCTACATACAGAGTTGTTGGACCTCATCCATGGGAAGGGGCAAAAGATGCCATCGTAAATCTGCAGACGAGAGTTCTTGCTGGAATGTCTCCAACAGGACAACCGATCTTCCCGCAACCAAAAAAGAAAGGATTCCCTTGGTTAACTGTAGGAATTATCTTGATAGGAACAGCAGTGTTAGTAAAGAAGTATGAAGTAGAAGTTTTAGATTTGATCAAGAAAATTCACACTTTTTAATTACTGTTTTGTTGTTAAAACTAAAAATATGTTAGGTAAAAGATATTTTAATTAAACCACTCTTTTTGAAACACATTGAATATCATTTGGAAGTTGTTCAAATATGGATTCAGAATTTATCATTTTCATTGAACGTCCTTCTGTCATGTAGAAATTGAAAAAATCTCATATCTGAACACCAACAAAGTATATTACTTTTATAATTCGTTTTTGGACACACTCTTTCTTAGTTTTAATTTCATCAATTTCAATAATTTGTTTTTAGGCATTTTGACAAACTTTGATCTTATTACGCTTTCATAATCGATTTTATGAAAAATTATCTGGAACTACGTCAAAATCCAATTTTAATAGTTCTCACAAACTTGTGGTTGTTAAAGAATATCTCACCACAGAAAATGTGAAATACAAATCCCAAGTCAGAAGTTGTAGAGATATAACTTGATATATCTTTTTCAACAAACTAACTTAGCACGAGTTCGTTCATTTGTTGGAAAATAAAGTTTCAGGTGTAAAATCCATACATCTGTTTTTACCACAAAACCTAATTACACATTAAAGCATGCTACATAGTGTAACATCAAAATTTGTTTTTCAGAATTATATATTTGAACTGTTATTAACTTTCGAACGGAATTAAAAGTTCGGCATTTGTCGAAAATCGTAATTTCAGCAACACTTTCTTAATTTTACTTTCCTACAATGCTGATTACCGGAGATTCTACGAGTAACAACTTGTACATCCTGCTTCCGTTACTGTACATAATACCGACATATGTATTATATTTGATTGAGTTATTAGTTATGTTAATAAACAGGAAATCCATCAAATTTGGGAGTTCCTTTTTCACCATTTACATCATCAACGCTCTCAACAACTTGGCTTGCTCGATCACCTACTATCTGATCTTCAGAGGGCTGAATGCTCCGGCTTTGATCCCGATATACTTAATGTTCCCCAGGGAAGGTTTCGTTCCTACATTTTTCATATTCATTTTATTCTCCAGTGGAGCAATTCAAGCTATGATGGATACTGTGATATGCTTCAATAGGTTCACTGTAGTCTTCCTCAAGTCCAGACACAATTACTTTTGGTCCAAGTTCATGATCCCTATAGTCATGGTACCCTTTATTCTTGGTTGCGGTATAAATTGGACAACGTGGTTCACCGAGGTAAAATGCCAACCGATGAATGCCAGTTTCCCAACGATGAAATACTTCTGGGGTCCTACTAATCCCAACGCTGTTTCGTTTATTAAAACACCTATTCTAACTTCTACAGTAGTCTTAATTACAGCAACAGCGTCAGTAGTGATGAACTTGTACGTTATTGCTTACATGTTTCGACAAAGATTCTCGGGAAACCCAACCGGAACCAAAATGAACAACACTGACATTAGGTTATTTGGATTCAATTTACTGATTTTTGTTACTCAAATGATTCAACTGGCTTTACAGGTAAAATTGTAATGACATTAACTACTGATCACGAATTTTTCAGATGGTGTTTACATTTGCTGATCGAGACACCCCTCCTTATGATTTTGCCCAAAAGGTTCAGCACTTTGTGATGGACATTCACACACTGTTGCCGGCTTGGTTCCTCTTGGTAATGAGTACGAATTTTCGCTCCGCTGTTTCCGAATTCATCGGAATTAAGACTCCCAATACAGTCTTACTTAAAGTTGGTAAGATTACGGACTCTTATGGATTGTCCAAAATGACTAATAATATGGCACGTTAATTCCACGATTAGTTTTGAGTGTGTTTTCTGTTTAATTTGAACAATAAAGCAGCTAACAGAGTCAAATAATCAAGAATAAAAAATATGGGGAAAGAGCAAAATAAATTTTGAGAACTCAGGGTAGTATACTACAGTAAAAGAGTCCTTTGCGTCAAAGTAAGATTGCATGTTTTGAATCTGTAATTACTAACCAACATCAAGAACATAAAATTGTGCAGAAATTACCCCTCTTGAATCGCATGACATTTGTGCTATAAATTTCGAATTTCGTTGCGTCATGAAAATTAGGAAAAACACTTCTGATTGGGTTTCTAATATTAGAATATTCCCTCATCTTACCAAGTGACTTTAGTCGGATTAGTACTAAGATATTTCTGGAGAAGAAATGCATTATAATCTGTGCAAACTTCATATAGGATCCGACACGGAAGACCAAATCATCGTTTTTGTTTCGTTATTCTCAGAATCTGATATTCGTCGGTTTTACATACTTTAATTCCGTAGTATATTTTTCACTATTCAATAGAAGACGAATTCTGACTTGATTAATAAAACACGAAACGTGCCAGATATGTGAATTCCGTGTCTAAATTTATTTATAAATTGTGAGTTCATTAATTTTGAATTCAAACGTCACATGGTGTAAAAAATACAAAAACGTAGATATCTACTAATCTTACTACATACATACTGTAAGAAAAAACAAGTCAATCATCACTAAAAGCATAGAAATGAGAAAATATTTTCACAAACACCATAAACATTGTAAATTGTTGTTTCAGAACAAGAGTGAAGGATTTACTAGCTTCAGAGCCCTCAAAGAGGATCGTAGTTAATCATCCTTACGAAATGCTTCTCTAAGATGTTTCTGAATACATGAGGAAAATTCATTTAATCTTGAGATAGATTTTGCGATAGTGGAATAAGTAGTTGTCTCTACTATTAAGTTATTAAATGATCCCTCAAGATTTCAAAAACCATATCATTATAAAAAGCGGAACTAGACGTTGTTTATTAAGTTTTCTCGGCATGAATCCCTAGAACTTTCTAGTCGAGATCCAAAAGTACAAATTTTGGTGTTGATGTGATTTTGTAGGGATGGAACTATAATCATATTATTTTGGAAATTAAAAATAAGTATTGTTGCATAATTGTTTCGACGCGAATTTGCAGAATTTTGTACAGCATAAAGTGGTCTACGTGGAAATTTTGATTTTGCGCGATGGTTATTTTGTAATTAATTTTTTTGAATTATATTCTGTGTAAATAAATCCAGAAATTTTTAAATCGAGGTCATATGGTCTATATAGTCCTTGGTCTATCTTCTAGAGTTAATGGTTATATATGAAAGTGCTGACAAGTATTAAGGAAATCATAATTACTCCTATAATACCCCATCGAAAACAACTTACTTTCCTTGTTTTCAGAAATAGAAAACTTTATCAAAACTTAGAGTCCGTAAATTTGCACAAACATGTTTTGTTCGACCTAATGAAATCCTACTGTAGGGATAAAACATGTGAGTTGCTGAACTAAGCCATCAAACTTGCATTATTTAGAGATTAATTCACTGTAAGTACCTTTAGATCGAAGCAACAGTTTTTCCTTCTTAATTCTCTCATTAAGCAAATGATAAAAATCCATAAAATGTATAAATCAACAATTTCACGTGACTTTGTACACTAAGCCGGAAGAGCGTTCAGAGGGAACACGTAAACCACGTTTTACATTTCCATCATTAAAAAATTGCGCAGTTTCTTCAATGAATTAAAGATTACCTTGAAATTCAATTTCTGAAATTCTCACGGTATTTTCCCAAAAATCTTTTAATTAGTATATATACTTAAGTATATCTACTTTTTTACATATACTATTCCGTCCTCACGGGCATGCTTGTATCCAACGTTATACTGTATTTCTTTCTAATTTTATTCTGTCTCCTCACGATTACAGTAGTTATCGTCACACTAATCCTTCTAAAGGTTGACAAATTTCAAAACTTGAGTACGTACAGTTTGCTTCTTGTGTCTTTTGAAGGATCGTTGTTAGCAAACATCATTCAAGTTACACTAAGCCTCATTGACTTGATTTGTGAAGATCCATCGACATGCATCAATTGGGAAATAAGGAATGTTGCTTCGATTATTTTCACTTATGGACAAATGATAATCAGACTATGTTGGGTGTTCATGGCAATAATAAGAACTGTAATTACTTTGAGGATAAAAAAATACTCAGCAATGTCAAAGAAATTCATCATCATTACTACACACCTGAGTGTGGTACGTTTTCGCGAGTTTACTTTTTGTAAATAAGCATATAATCCAGCTGATTGTAGTGGCGTCATAAATGACAAATATTTCCGGAGATTATTTGCTAAAAACATTACTAATCAGCTGCAACTGAAAAAATCGAATAGCCATACTATTTTATAGGTTGAAAATGAGTATTGTTACGACATTTCTTCAATAGGACTTTGCAGAATTTCTTGCAAAAGTGCTTACGTGACAATTTCAATTTTGCGCGAAGGTTATTCCGTTATCTAAGCGATTTGAAAACCAATGTTTACAGTCGTAATCTACTTTTGAAAATCTATAAGTGTTTGAATCGAGGTTGTATGGAGTTTATGCACTTTGTTTACCCTTGAGGGTTAATGGTTATATGTTATAATATTGACAAATACTGCAAACATTGTAATGACAAAGTACGTCATCAAAAGCGCGCTGTTTCTAAGATTTTTGCAAACATGGATTTACAGATATTGTCAAAGTTTCTTCCTTCTTATGTAAACTTGGATAACTTCCAGAAAACCTCAATTCTTAAACATTATTCAATTTTCTTTTAGAAATTACTAATTTTCGTAACTAAAAATAAAACATTGGTTCTTTTGTTAACATAGACTTAATTACAGCATATAATTTGTGCCTTATTCATCGTGACATTTGTCAACTTTACTGTAGTTGGTCCAGCATTACTAATACTTGACCTTGTTGGACTTTTGGTGGGTGACATTATTGTCTACGTCTATAAGTGGGAATTTTAATATTCTAGACAGCTGTCTCGACAAAAGTTTACAATCAGAAACTACAGAAAACTCGAATAATCATAAGTTTATCTTTGGAAGACAAATTGCAAATTAAGCACAGTATTTCCGTACTCGATCAATTATGTGGAATAATGATTATAGTAATTTGTTTGGATGGAGGGTCCACAGCTTTGTTTCTGAGTTTACAATCACTGAACTTAGTTGGGGACGAAAGTACAAAGAATCTAATCATAAACCTCGTGAGTTTCTTACTGTAGCTCATCGAACTCAAGATGCTTTTTCTAGATGCTTTCGCTTTCTAACTTCCTACAGTATGTCTTACCTATGATCTTCAGTAAGACCTTTTCAAAAAAGACTTTGTCGAACAACCCAATCGTCCGATGGGGAAAAGCTCTTTTACCGAAAAAAGTACTTTCATCTGAAAAAATGTTAAACGAGGAATTGAATCTCAATCATTTTGATGTTTTAAAAAAAATTTGGAATTGAAGAGCTCTTGTGAATAAAAATTCTTGTATCTATGAAAACAGAGCAAGATTTTTGAACAAGTTTAATCCTCCCCGAAAAATCTACTTTGCTCATAGATTTTGTTGTCTGAACTTCTCAACGCAGATCTTACGCGTCAAGTGTCCCGATTGCTCTTTCAACTTTTCAAGTTCGATTGTATTTACTCATTATTTTGCAATAAACTCAGACAGAATAAGTAAGATCCGATGATGCAATAAAAGTAACGAGTTTTGAAGAATAATGTTATGTCCTTTTTAACAATGATCCATTTGTGGATTTTGATCTTGTACTCATGATCGGATCAAAGGGATTAAGGACGAAATTGAAATGTGTCATTGTTGTATTTTGTTCCTATCTATGGGCAATGATTTTTGAGCAACAAGACTATCACAAAATACAGAGGAATGCTGGTTTTCATTTCGCTCAAAAAGGGAATAGATCATTGATTCAACTGTCTACTGTTTCAATAATAAAATTCGATAATATCCAGAAAATCTGAAAATAAAATGTCCCTGACGTTGTTTATCTCTCTATTGTATGAAATCCTGGGCACTGTTTGTTGTCGATGGAATATGGATAATAAAATAGTTCCTTTACAAACATTTTGAATCATATCCAATTTGCGATTTCACATGACGGTGTGAAAATGCTCCATTATTTGGTTTTTCATAAAAAAATCTATTATTTTGTTAGTCGGTATAACAATAGGATCAAAAGTAAAGTCTTAAAATGACGAATTATAAAGATTCAAAAGTTCAGACAGTTAAAAGTCAATTGAGAAGACGCACGGATTGAAAAGACTACTGTCATTCAAATATGAGGTGAAAAATCGGAACTACAAGAGTTCACAAGCCATTTGCTCTCGTCCTCGAAAAAGATGAACAAAAAGCCCCGACTTTTGAAAGCATGCGAGATGAGAAGTAGTACCGATCAAAGAAAAGACTATTTGTTTTGATGACCGTAATCTCTGTAGCTTCTTTACACACTGGTCTTTTGCTCTTTAGACACTCATTGTTAGCTAATTGACCTTAGGTAAGTTTGAATTTTTACTTGTAACCATGGTTTTGAAAAATTAATATGGTTATGACGTTTTGCTTAACAAAATTGAGATGATCACGTAATCTTAATGTTGGTTATTCTGTGGAGCATGTAGTATTTTAATTTTGACTATGTTAATATCTGTTCTAATCCTCTTCCTGGATCTTTTCTACAACAATTTTTGGATTTTCAGCAACTATAAAAAATCATTGTAATCTTTAATAGGAAAAGAATCATTTTTGTGTTTTACGTAAATCAATACAAAACATAAATTTTGTGTTCAATACTTTCCAATTGTTATTGAAGCAGAAAACTCCTTTTACTAACTGTTGAATCAACAAGTAGTAGGCTACAAAAGATTTTCGAGATCTTTGTTGTCGAACCCTACTTGATTTTATTTACAAACAATGTTAATTTACGATGGTGATCGCAAGTAGGTGATGTCTGGTGCTTCTTAGTTCTTTTGATCGATATCAGTCTTTTCGCATGTTTATTTGCTTTGGATAATAAAGGGAAAATAGATTAAAAGTGTAATGAAACGAAAAGCGAATTAACAATAAATTTGGATAGTGTTTGAAGAACTCAACAATTGAGATTTTTCAAACATTATTTAAACTTTCAGTGCAGAAAGCAGTTTTGAATAGTATTCGGTGAATTACACCGTCTAAATGTTTCAGATAATCTCTAATGTCGCTACTTCCATCGTCATTTGTAAAACTTCTCCATTAATCATGAAATGCAAAATAACTATTAACAAATTATATTTCCTCAATTATACGATTCCGTTTCTCTAACTTTCGAAATATACACACGTTATTATGCGTTCCATCAATGATGCATTACGTAGGAATTCCAGCTTCCATTCTCATTGCTATTCATTGATTAAAATTTTTGCAAGAAAAACTTCCGCATGTAGAGTTTTCGCATGTCCGACGGCTACGAAAGAAGCGTATTTCTAAAACCAGATGTAAGTGCCCTTGTGGTTCACGTGCATAGCATGAAAGCATGTTCTATTGAAAATGTTGGTCCCGAAAACCAACAAATGTTAAAGTTTTAGACGCCAACTATCGCCTCATTCGTAGGGTACAAAAGTTCAAGATTAGGAGCAACCGGACAAATGCAATGCAGAAGAGTCTTTGGTCCTGTGACGCTACAATTTTAGTAGACTAACTGGTATAAGGACACACGCATAATGCAATTTCTACCTGTTATCACATACTTTGTGTTCATATGCATTTTAGAGAGGCAAATATTCGAACTACAAGCGCAGAATATAATTTCACTAGAAAAGAGTATAAAGTACGGAATCCATAGAATCCACTACACTAAGCACTCAGTTTATAGGAGGACTTTATTTCAGACACGTCCCTAAATGCGATTAATGAATTTATAACGGCTTTGGATTTTGATCTCATTGGAAATCCCAACACTAATCCTAAATTCTTCCGACTCGTCTTATCACCAAATCCGAACTAATTCTAAATTTCTAGCTGCAGTTATACTTTATACCTTGTTATCTGCAAAACTTGTATTGACTCTGATGTTTGCTTCCTAATGTAGTTTCCAGGCAATTTATACTTCGCATGTCGTAGAGAGACCAACGAGATTAACGTAATGACAAATGTTACTGTTTCAGTTGAGGGTAATTAAATTAGACAACCAGAGTCAACAGTTGCCATTAGCTAGAGTAGTGTATTTCACTCATAAATGTAACCACGCATTATTTTTATACAGCTAAATGTCGTGCCAGTTCCGCGTATTCATTTGGGTCTGATATTGTAATAGCACTGAAACGATCCCCAGCAGAAATCGCTTGCCGCGCAGAACTTGTTTCAAAAAGATTCAGAAATGAAATCAGACAAAGGTCACAGATCTTTGGTGTAAAATTCTATGGTTACCATTTTAGGAGTGTTTCTTTCCCGAAGCCTAAAAACTTTGGTTTTTTTATTATCATGAGTTTTTGGCTAGATTAGGTAGATAATCTCAAGAACTAAAATAATTGTTTTCGTTTGTCTTCTTGAACCTTGTGCTGTCTCTGAAAGGAACGGAATCACGAGTTTCTAGAGATTATTAAGAATTGGCATTTATAAGGGTTGGAGATTCAAGACCAGGGACATGTATGTAGTTATGGAAGTAGGGAAATGGTCGGGATTAGATAATCCAAAGAGTTTATCTTACTACTGCAATTCTTTCCTAATCCGTTTTTAATATATGTCGAGAATTTAGTAATAATGATGATCCTAGTTGTCCTTACAGTAATTCATTCAGCATCGTTAGCATGCTACTTGTTACTAAAAAAGAAACATAATCTAATTAGTTTATTCGGAAAAAGATATCGGGTTTGATTCGAAGAAAATTTTAGGTTTCCTTTTAAAACAAAGAAAACTTCGAATCCAGTAAAAAGATTGCTATCATCGACGTCGGAAAAGTAGATCCGAAAAGATAGATATTTGCTCTCTCTAAATTTGGAACAAAATAAGGTTTTTCATCGCTAGGTTGATTTCCTTTGTCACTGGATATCAACCCAATTAGATTTTCCTTTTGATATATTATTAATCTAATTTTCAAATTTCTTTCTTCATTTTGCAATAAATTAGGATTTTTCTATAAAGATAGATTTTAGGAAAAATCTAGATGCTGTTTAACAAATTCAAAAGTGAGAACTTCTTAGACAACGTTTAGGTTCATGTTGTGAAAAGTAACTTTGGATAGTGTTCGGAAAATTGCAACATTTGGCTTTTGTGGACACTATTTAGGTTCGTATTGTGGAAAGTAACTTTGAATAGTGTTCGGAAAATTGCAACATTTGACTTTTGAGAAAATTATCCTGATCTGACATCACAGCTAATAATAAACTAATTCCTTTTTGGTCTTCATTCAAATCTCTATGAAATCCAATTTAGAACAGATTGGTCCACTTGAGTGACCGTATATCAAAGTGCTTTTGTAGTCAACAACCCATGTCATACTTTCAGACAACATTCCCGAAAAATCCGCTTTTATACCAAAGTTGAGACAAATTCGAGCTCACTTGTTTTCAGAAAAACTAAGCAATTTTCTAATTTTTAATGGATAAAATGCTAACGAAATTTTGAAGAAAATTCAATTTCTTTTTTTGCAGAAAATTATTTACAATATATACGACTTCCGTGTATGCATATTTGAAAAGTTAAAGCGTTAACTTTTTTGGTGGTGATGAATAATTTTGGTTTCAATTTCGCTCTTGTCCAAATGTTGAATTTAAACATCTGAAAAAACTTATTCTCGATTATTTTCCGAACGTCCTTTTGCAAATAATTTTCTGCGAAGACAAACGTAAAAATGAAAACCAAATTGATATCCGAATCCGATCTATGATTCGTTTTGTCACCCAGTTTGTGGATTTCCAATCTTCTGAACAAAACTAATTTCATCATTCTGAATCCCTTTATTCACTGCAATCCAAAAACCAAGTAGATATAATGCGAAAAATCCTTCGATCCGGTTGCTCCGTAAAATGGTCTTCATTCTTATAGTTTGTGTCATAGTGCAATTCAACTCCTGCTCTTTTACTCGTTCCCTTTCCTTTTCTCCGAGCTCAGTCATCGTTTGTTCGTCGTCGGAAAGAGAGACTACATGCGACCTTTTGCAGTGGGCACGCATTCGCCGCGACCCACCCCATTTCTGCTGTGCTGCTCCGCTTTGCGCCGTCGAAATTGAACTCTTTGGTCTCTACATTATGCTTGTTTGTTGGCTACTTGTCTGCAAAAATGCAAGCATTCCCTAGTTTGTCAGTCTCTTGCTAGTCTGGAAGGACCGAATTTAGCATCCTCACTGCGTTTTTAGGTTTTCCCCGATGAACGCATCCTCGTTCCGTTACTTATGGTGATGTTTAATCTCAGAACCATCTCCACTAAGATTAATGCAGAACAATATGAATTTTGTTTTGGTTGGAATTTACAAATAATCAATTGTACTCTTGGTCTTCTGATGGAAGGAATTCTTATCTGATCCACTTTCCTAAAAGGACAATATCCCCGTTTCTCTTCTCGAACTTTTTTGATAACCTAGTAAGTAGGCGTAAATAGGATATTCCTAATCTTGATTCGCATTTTGATGCGAAAACATATTCGACATGTTTGTTAGTCCCAGACATTCTGTTTGGAGCTATTTGATTTCCAGTCGACCACTCCCATAAAACGTGGATCCGTCTGTGTAGAATTTCGTCTTCATAGAACGTTTTTGTGACATTAGTCATCTCATTTGCTCTTAAAATTTATGATTCATCTCATCCAAAAGGGTCTTTACTCTGTCTCATAACTACCTAGTGCTTTCGAAATGATTATAGTCAAACGATGACTCGCTTTCATCACAGCATATTGGTTCAAAGATACAAATTTCTCACATTTTATTATTTAATCTAATACTTGCAATTAAGAAGTAATGTAATGGAAGATATCGGTCAAATAACTGGATGTTTTGTCTGTCTGGCTTTTCTCTAGAAAAATCGCCGCGTAGTCATCCCTTTTGTTTGGTTTGTAGCTTTCCCAACAGTGGCTGCTCGTCGGGTGATCGAAATAGATCAAGATCATTGACTCTCCGCAAGCCTCTTTTTCGACTTGCACGTAGAAACGAGACGTTGCTGAAGAAAGACTACGAACTACATTAGAATCATTTCTTCCTGGTTTCTCTGAGTAAATTGCCCAGACTTTTTTCTACTTTTAATTTCGCACGTATGTAGTCCGTCATTTGGCTTCTCGATTAAATTTTTCTTTTTCGTGGAAAATCTCATTTTACGTTGATATTTGTCTTGCGTTCTTCAAGTATTGTAGGTTTTTAGGGATCTTACAATAGAGGACTACATTGGATCCACGGCCGGCTCCTAGACAACGCCTAGACAACTGTCCTCAAAAGTGTTCTCGTTCTTTTTTGTCACTAGTTTTCTGGGCGGAGTGAGGAAATATCGAGACCGGGTTTAATCGTACTTTGTAGTTCCTCCAGCCGCTACATCTATTTAAAATGTTTACATTCAGTGTGGGACAGTTTCTATTCCATCGTCTGACCAACTTTACCGAAGTTTGTTCCACGCAATGTAGAAAATAGTTAGTGCACATCAAACATCAGGATTCGTCCTTGAAATTCTTGCTTTAGTTGTCTTAGATCTAAATCATCACTTGGAATTTTCTGAAATCAGCGCTACAACTAAAGATTTTTCTGCTTACTAGACTAGCTGATTCATATCTCCGTCAGATTTGGATTGTTTTGTCTTTATTTATGTCGTTTGTAGTTTTTAAGTCTTAAATGCCTTTGATTCAAAATACGACAGAATCTACGACGAAAAATTGTAGCATCACTCATCAGGATCATCTTTTTAATGATTTCTGTCTTTGATAACACGCCTTCGTCTCGTTCGATTAGAACTATACGTGGGTTGACGGATGCTGTGAATGCCACGTAGTGATTGATTTCTTTCTTATTTATTATTACTCATAACTCCCCTATTTACCCTGTAGGATTCCGTATGTTTCTGTTTGTTTCCGATCTTTGGAGTGTTTTGTTCGGTAATGTACTACTGGAGCGAAATATAACAGTTGGCAAACAGACGCCAATTTTATTTAATCACCTTTGACGAGAATGTGGGCTTGATCTGAGTTGTCGTCTGTTTCAATAAATTAATTTATTCTTTCGCTTTTAAAACGAATAACGTGGTGGAAGATTTCTGATTTAGAAGTTGAAATCCGGGTAGGAAGCAAGTTGCTTCATTTCCAAACGTCAGTCTTTCGTTTCTTTTTGAACGTTTGACACTCATCGTGTTGGCATAGATGGTTTATCCTTGGCGGAACGATTAAATCTCAGGCTGATCTGGGGCATCGAAGATCTCGCATGTATCGGTTTGATCTAGTTTGGCACAAATATCGATTTATCTCCGAATTTTGAATTTTAATTATTTCATTTTCTTTCTTATTTGAGGAAAAACGGATTGAAATTTTCCACACATCTTAGCTTTATCCCATAGAATAACTTAATCCTTATTTATCCTTGTAGTCTAAAATGAAGAACTTTCAACACAATTTTGCCATATTTTCTGTAGTCAACTGATCGCAATGAACTTTCATTCTTTTGTTGTTCGTGTCCAAAGTATGTTTTATTTAGCGCAGCAGCATAGAACCAGCCGTAGACACTCCTCCTGTGCTTAAAGTTGTTCCGTTTTGTGCCCCTTTCGTGTTGCATGCTCATTGAATTCATGTATTCAGTAACAGAGAGCCTGTTAGACTGCGTGCAATTGTAAATACGTAGTTTGGGTTGGAAAACCAATGACAAACGCGTCAGCGATTCTTGTTGCCCATACTCGTGATCGTTTTCCTCTGTTTTCAAATGTGTTATTTTTGTTTCTTAAACAAGATATGTTAGATCAGTGATGATTGACCTTTTTTGTCCATGTATCTAAAAACACGAAGACAAATTTCAGTAAGACTAGTTTTGCATTTCTTTATTGATTTATATTTGTCTAACAAGATCAGGAACAAATTTCCCGAGTCATACGTTATCTATTCTAATACTTCGTGTGTTGTATATACTACAAATGGGCATACTTTTTATCAAATGAAATTTTTCAGAAAGTCAAATATCATCCAGTCTTTCTCCCGCATTTGCTTCACTGACAGTCGTTATCCGTTATTTAGATGTTTGGTCCGATTTGCGGCTCAAGCATGTCGCCACCATTTGAAATCAATTCTTCTATCGTCGCAGCGATGTCAACTTCCAATGATGGTTCTGTTAGTCCAATGCAGATGGGTCTTTCTATTAGTCCATCCAGGAAATTTGGACCGAGGAAAATTTGTAGAATCTGTGCAGAAGAAGCCACGAGTAATCATTTCGGTAAGTAATCGAAATGATTCATTTTTATTTCGTAATTATCATCATTTTCAGGAGCTCTGAGTTGTCATGCATGTGCAGCTTTTTTCCGACGTACAGTAGCGTTTAGAAGAACCTACTCTTGTAGACATCAGCAAAATTGCAAATTGGTTAATGTATCCCCAAGGAGGATGTGCAAATACTGCAGACTTGCTAGGTGCTTGGCGATTGGGATGCAACCTAGTGAAGTGAGATCCAACGGGTTGGGTGCTTCTGGAAGTGGATCCCACACGAACACCATTTCTGCTCCTAGACCTGGGACTGAAAGTCCACCTCATTCTGATCAACCATCTTCTAGTTCCAGTAACGCTCAATCTCCAAATGGCCATCTTCAACAACCTGTTTCTGACGTGTTTAATGTTCCCCAAGACTCTTCTACCCTAACTACTCTGCTCAATAATAAACGGGAAGTCATCTTCAACAGGAATAATCTTGGGATGTACTCGACTAGTAATGTAAGCTCCTTTGCCTTCTCATGATTGAATTATTAGTTTTTTTTGCAGGGAATTCCACCAGCAAGAGACTATAAGCCAGACGAAGCTTTTGCTCTGGTTCGTGCAATGATCCTGGAATCCGCTGTCTGTACTGCTTTTCTGAACAGCTCTGGATTGACGGATTATCTGAGTGGCAAGGATAAGCAGACTCTTCTAGACCAAGCCCTGACAACGTGGATAAATATGGATATGTGCAAATTTACAATGATCAAGAATGGAAATTCTACAGAAAGAGCTTTCTGCATCAATGATCAATTTATCGACATTAATCTTCAATTTTTGGAAAAATTCTACGGTGTCGATAAAAACATCAGAAATCCCCAATGCCTTAATCGATTGATGAATTCTTTCTACGATAGAGTTCTCGATCTGGCTAAATTGCTGGAGAAATCCAAGTTGGATGAATACGAATTTGCCGCTTTGGCTCAACTGACTCTTATCAGGATTGCCTGTGAGACAAGTGAAAAAGTAACAGAAACTCAGATGAGTCTGGCCCCGTATGTGTCGACTTTGATGAAAGACATTCAAAAGTACTATGCTGATAATTACTCCAATGAAAATGGAGCAGTTAGACTTAGAACATTAGTGCTTTTGGTCAGCGAAATGCAGGAATTGAGACAAGCCTACAACAAACACATCATCATGCTCTATTTGACAATCTCGAAGGAATTGAAATCTGATACTAACGAGAATCCAGAAATATCCACCTCCAGCTCAGGTTCATCTATCCAACTAATCCAAAATTCCAGACCCACTTGGGCGCCAATGATGAAATCAGAAGATATGATGCAAGTGAATAATTCCGGATCTAATCTCATCCAGAATGGGATCATCAACATGCTTTTCAACAACGTCAAACCCGTAAATAACATTCCTGCTACAGTATCCTCTCAGGGTCCGTCTCCACAACTTTTTAACATTCTCTCAAATCAAGCTCCTTCTCTGTCAACCAGTGAGGCTACAGTATCCCTTGCCGCGACGATCGCCAAACTACAGACTCCGTCAGTGAACACATTCCAGCCGACCATCTAAATTGATTCCAAAGACATTTGTTGCCTTATGTCACGCAGCATTAATTAACAATTATTTCTTAAGGTAATTTCATAATGATATCCTCAAGTGTTATCACAATGATCGGTTTTTTTCATCAGGTTGTAAATTGCATTCAATTTTAAAATTATTTATAAAATATAATTCTTTCGTTAATTGGACAAAATCGAATTTGTGAAACCGTTTCAGTGAATTGGAGAGAATTCTAGTCGGAAACGAAAAACTGACTCGACATTCGAGTGTTCGTGTTCTGAACTACGATGGATCGCTCTAAATTCAATAGGGAAACACTTATTCGAAGGTACAAATCGCAATTTTTGCCAATTCACATTTGTTGGTGGAAAAGTTTAGGGACGTTTTTGCAGAAAAAATAGTCTGGGGAAATCCTAAATTTTCGACGAAAATATCAAAAATCATAGTTCTACTTTCTGGGGACTTTCTTAAATTCCGAAAACATTTGAAAATTCATCTAATTTTGATATTTTTGTTCGTTCTGGAAGTTTATCCTGTCTGGAGAACGAGATTGGATATATTAATGCGACATGTTCCGTCTGATGATCAAGTTGTCGGAAGAGTTTGACGTCAGCGATCTTCGATCAGGAACCGAACTTGTGTCTTTCGAGTGACAGTCACAAACATTGACCATTGTACTGCCAGAAAAACCCCAAACAAGTTTACGTCAAATATTTCAAAATTACTCATGTCTCTCGGGATGGGTTTACTAGTTTTCTTTTAAATTACTGATTAATCCTTTTCATCAATTTCACTAATGATCTTTCCAATTATCACCAAAAGTGTAATTTATTTCCGTCTTTTGTGTCTTCATCACTGAATAAAAACGTCATTCAAGATCTGATAATACGTGATATTTCGATTTTTCCTATACGAACAAAAAAATGTGCCTCACATGATTCCGTTTTCATCTCCGAATGCCTACAACCTAATTGTATCTCTTCCCGTTGGAATTCAGAACAACTACAGACTCCAACATCCGACGTAATCACCTAATTTCAAATTTTCATCGATTTTATCCAGAAATCAAAAACATCCATCTTTATGTTTTAAATTCGGGATTTATATCAATTTCTTCTATTGCAAAAAATAATAAATTTGACTTTGAAAATAGCAAACGACTGAACAAGAGGCAAAAAAGTACCAGGACACGTAGCGGCTAAATTACAGATGAATATACAGTTAATAACCATCTTTTACTACAGTTTTGTGCTTCAAAATCCATTTTTGGATCAATCACCGATAAAATAAGGAATCGAATCTTAGTTTGAGCTTCAGTACAGCCATCATTTTGTTGAGAGTTTCGATATCACCCTGATAAGAGCACCGTTCTCATCTTTCAGCCTTTTGTAATCAGATTGAAGTTGTTTTGCTTTCTGAAAATACAGTATTAAAATAAAAACAATCTTATCAATAATCACTGCACACAAGCGTTTTGTTGCTAGCGAAAAACACCTTCGATGCGCTTAGTGTTATGAAACTCGAGTTCTACAGCGATACAAACCAGGATTAACTGTTTACTAAAGTTACTTGTAATAATCACGCATTCCTAACCTAGGCGCTGGTCGGTCTTGACGACTCAGCTTTGACAAAACCCTGATAAGGGCATCGTTCTCCGATTTCAACCGAGCGCTTTCACTTGCTTGTTTCATCGCCGTCTGAAGGGTAAACGTGCTAAATAAAACAAAAAATTGAACCAACCTCGAGTTCGTACTCCAGTTGAGCGATTTTCCGTTCGAGAGCTCTTCTGTCATTATCGTCCGTGGCACTATTGGACCTGGACGTTCCATTAGACACATCACCTGATTTTAGATTCATTTGCTCTAGCTTTTTTCTTAATTTTTCATTTTCTTCTCGTTCTTTTTCATAAAGTTGTTTATATCGATCAGGAGAACCATTTTGAACGGATCCATTTGTTGATGACGAAATAGTAGCAATGCCTCCAGAAACAACTCTGGGAGGATTAGCTACAACAGGTCCATGGATGACGGAAGTTGCATTTTTTTGAGACTCTTGGTACTAAAAAAAATTATTTAAAATTAATTTAAAATTATTTAACTACAATTCTGATCAACTCATGGACAATTTGGAACGCCCTAGCGTCTTCAGGATCACTAAATTCGTCTTCTTCGTCTTCCCATTCCTCATCCTCCCACTCCTCATCCTCGTATTCAGATTCCTCTGGTTCTACTACTGAATTCGATTCTTTAGATAAAGAGAGACTAGACTTTTGGGGTACTGTAGGAAGCTTAACGGGAGGATTAGAGGAATTTGACGGATTTGGTAAGTGCGTTTGAGATTGACTAGAGCAAGGCTTTGGGATTGATAAGGATGAAGAAGACTTTTCCGAAGGCGCTTCCAAAATCGACGATTTTGGTGTTTCACTGGAACTAGTTTTAGTCATCATTGAATTAGTTCCAGAAGATTTCTGAGAACTCGAAGCAACAGAAGAAACGGAAGTTCTTCTTGAACTAGCACTAGAACTATCATATGTCGAAGTTGAATTCTTCTTAGACAACGAAGAATCTGCTACAGTTTTATTCATTACAGTACTTGAAGCAGATGGTTCAAGTTCCGATTTTGTTGAATTCCTCTGAGAATTCACTACAGCAGTTGGTTGTTTTATATTTTTTTGATCATTATTAACTACTGAAGATCGCTTTGTTCCTGTTTCTGAGACCTTCTTTTGAGATTCAGATGACTTACCAGAAGCCATTTGTTTCTCATTCACAGATGCCGAGAATGTCGCCTCCACTTTTTGAGTATTGTTTTTTAAATTCGACTTCAATGCATCAAGTCTCGGCTTTTCTTTCGATGTTCCGGTGACTTTATGATTCGAGACAATAAAATTCTTTTCTTTTTTTTCTCCCGGATTTGAGATCTGTTTATCTTTACCCGTTTGAGTACTCGTTCCTGGTTTGACGACAGTAGAAGTAACAACAAAAGATGCAGGAGTTTTTTCTCTTGTTGCAACAGTTTTCGCGACTACCGTAGGAGGTTTGAGATTTTTCACTGAATCTGTCACATTCACAACCCGTAACGAACAATCTTGTGCTGGTTTTGGTTGATCAATAAAAACCCTAGGAGGTGGTTGAATTCTTGCTGGAGTTGTCGATTTAACAATTGGATTATCTTCAATTTTCTTTTCAACGATTAAACTAACTTTAGCTTCTGGAATTTTAGGATTCACTAATTCAGGAGAATATTCTTTATCATCTATCATATTCTCCGGCTCAATATCTTCTTCCTCTTCATCTTCCCATTCTTCATCTTCCCAATCTTCTTCTTCTTCTTCTCCATCACTCAGACAGACTCTAGGACCAATGTCGCTGTTCCTTCTGGCCTCTAATTTCAGTCTTTCTCTCTCTTCTCTGTCTTTCTGTCCAAGAGTTTTGATTTCATACTGAGGCAAGCTCCGCAAGACTTCACTATGAGCCAATCTATTCGATATCCTATGAACTAAGCTTCTCGATCTAGACGGAGGAATATAATAAGGCATTGCCAAATAATTTCTCGCTGTTGTAGATCCTCCTAAACTACTAGCATAATACGAAACCGATGGAATAGTCGTCAACATTCCAAAAGGTCCAGGAGATAGCCTATTATTCGTAACATATCTATTCGGAGATAACTGTTTTTGAATACTTGAACTAGGACCAGGAGATGGGGACAATGATCTTCCATAATTGTTTGATATCTGAGGTGATGGTTGTCTTGATGAACCTTCTTTTCTACCAAAAGACATTTTGACAATATGATCAAAAAATAAGAACAATTGATGAACAACAGAAACAGCTGTTAGCGTGGGCGCTTTTTCAAGATCTATCGATTAAAACCCGTGAATACTCCACCTGTTTAGAAATTTTTCGACTAGCAATAATCGATGACAGCAGTTTAATACATTCATTCAAATCCACAATTTTAGAGTCATTGATAATAGGTAGATCTTCCAAGTCCACTCAACGATGCAAAACCCATTATTGACAGATTCAATGATTTTTTTTACGTTAGTTGGAAAGACAACGAGAAAATCCAAGCTTAACTTGCATGTGCGCGATTTCCTCCCGAAAGTTGTCGATCGATGGATATTGCGTCAGCAGAGATGAGATGAATAACAAGATAACAGTAAGGAAATTTAAAAATATAGATTTTAAATTAATTATTTTCAATTAAATTTAAAAATTAAATTCACTAGCAAAAATAAAAAATCAAATTTTCTATTCCAAAACGCCACTGGCAAAAAAATCGACAAGACAAATAGTCTGCAATATGTTCGTCTTTCCGTTATCTAAAAGATCAGTCACCACATTTGTTTATCCGCTAAAATCCAACAACAGAAAGCTAATTTTGACGGATTGACAAAACGAAGGAACCTGCGGTCAGGTCAGAAGCGGAGGCAGAACCAATTTGTCCAGAGTTGAGCATTCCAAAATAAAAAAAAACAAAAAGTAAACCAACCGTTTTCGAGGGCGTTGTGAAAGTTTTGTCATCTGATTTCTTTCTTACAGTAACATTTGCAAATTTATTGTCATTAGAATCTGCTTCATCAGAATTACTTGCAGCTGCAGCAGACAAAGCTTCATAATCAACTGGACCTGTTCCACGACGATTTGCTCTAACAATCTAAAAAAAATCAAAAATAATTAAAGTATTAAATAATTTATAAAATTAGTTATTCCAATTCACACCTGTGATCGTCGATATTTGTTAGCTGAGGGAGTATTGATAGCATCTGTAGGTTGAGAAACTGATAAATGAGTTGTTCCACTCGATATACCTTCATCGTCCTGAAATATTAGCTTCAAGTCTCAATTGTCAAGTATCAATGGGAAAAGCACCAAATATGCAACAGAACAGAAAAGAAAGCTAGCTTTATGAACAACTAAATCAATGGCAAACCAAGAACCGTTATTTCAAAATCAGTAAATTATTGCACACGGATAGTAATGGAATTTTAGAAACGGTAAAAATCAGAATTAGTAAAATGTTAGAGAAGAGTACAGTTTGCGCACTTTGCCTGTTTGATCGAAGGATCGGGACTTACCGATCTTTTTGAAGCAGAATTAATTACAGCTGTCTGTTGCAATGTTGAAGATCTCCATTTTCCAATATCCTCTGACGCAGCTCGAGCTTCATTCAACTGTTCAACAGTAACACCTTGAGTAGATCTTCTAGATTGTCTTTGAAGTCTTGATTTTGCTTTTCTTTCAGCTTCACTCTCCTTCTGAGGAACAGGTTGAGTAGGTGGCGTTTGCCAAGATCTAAAAAACCATTCAAATTAAATAATACTACAAATTCAAACATTTCTGTTACTCCGAAAATACTGAAACAAAATTAAACCCTCAGGTGATAGGACAAAGGACAACACAAAAAGACAGAAGGAAGATAAAGCTTTTACTAATTTAAAACTATCACAAGGACCTGATTTGTGCACTATATCGTTGATACGACGGCGATGTTTGAATCGGTCTAGGACCAGGCGGTGGACGAGGATGTAAATGATTTTGTAAATGAGGATGATGATTGTTGAAAGCTTGGACATTTTTGCTAACATTCGAAATTCCGGATTTGACATGAGCAACCCATGGAGCATTTGTGGGTGATGAAGCTGATCGTTGAATAAGATTTTGACTGATACTGTAAAGGGTAACAACCAATAATGAAAACTACAGTAAATCAATCGTGTTAATGCTGTGAAAAAGCGAAAAACAGAAACTTGTGAAAAATTAGACAACTATTGTTACGGTGAAATTCAATCATTGTTAACAGTCCATTATTACACATACAGCAAACCGATTTAAATTAGTGAAATTTCCATTTACAAACAACTTACGGTTTTCTAAATTGTACTGTCGGCGACGTCAACGGAGAGTTACCGCTGTTTTCAGAAGCAGCCGGACTCGCAACTCTTGCATTTGCCACATTGGAAGCACTTGAACTAACAACAGGTGGGTTCTTAGAACTAGCCATTCCATAAGATGCAGTCCAATAAGGTTTCGGAGTACTAGATGAAGCCACGACCGATGAACTGCTTCTTTCAGGTCTCGACTCGACGGATTTTTTAGAAGAGTCAATACTCTGATCAGAGGAATAGATATTTGAGGAACTCTGAAAAGTCGTTAATCATTATTTTTCTGTAAAAATTATTCTTGAATTTTCGAAAAACAATTTTCCCTACGATGAAACAATTCTTCTTCCCGAAAAATATTGATTCATTATTTTTAAATTTCGGTCTTTAATCACATAAAATTCCAAACAACTCACATCTTTTGTAATTGACCGAGAATAGTCCCTGATAGAACTGACTCCAGAACCTGTATTCAACTGTTCATCATCTTCTTCGTCTTCTAAATCCTCTTCCTCTCCCATTGGTGCTCTAGAATCAGATGTAGTCGGAATTTGAACAACTTTTTGTGTTCGCGAAATTGGAGCTGGAGGAAATTTCTGAGTCGCCAATATAGCTGAAGTCATCGAAGGAGAAGCAGGTTGAACTGTTGAAATTCTTGCAACTGAACTTGTTGAACTCGAAACTGACGAATTAGATCCTGATTTAACAATACTTGAGTTACTCGAATAAGACACAGATTCTTGATTCGACACTCTCGGTGCTGGTAACACCGCTGCCACAGACGGATTACTTTGTTGACTAGATAACGATGAATCAGAATCACTTTTTTCTTGTTTGTAATTCTTATAAATCAAATTTCCTGACTCCGGAGGATTTGCTGGATCACTACTAAGAGTAGGTTTCTTCGGCGGTGGAGGACTTGTGGATCTTTCCGGACTATCCACCTTCAAAGCAGTCAAAGCAACAGGTGACGGAGAAGACAATGGAGGTGGTGAAGTTGGATTTTTCATCAGCGGAACATCAATACCGAGAGCAAGCGACAAATTCTCATCATGTTCATCTTTCTTTTTAATGTTAATTTTCTCATCCGTGGATAATCTCGGTACAGAAGACCTCTTTAATTGCATCGGCGTAGTATTCGTAGTAGGTTGCAGAACATGAGAAGCACTTTGACTCACATGAACATTTACAGGTTTCGTTGATTTTTCTACAGATTTTTGAATATTCTCCAAGTATTCTACGATAGACTTATCCGCAACACGTAGGACATCTTGATCGGCATAATTCTTCTCTCCCAATTTCGCTCCATTTTCCATCAATATCCTACACGCATCTTTCTCACCCCAGTGAGCCGCAGCATGCAGCGGTGTCCATCCTTCCGCATCTCTTGCTTGAACATTAGCTCCAGCTCTAATTAACATCCCGATAAGTTGATTGTAACCTTTACTAGCAGCAACATGGAGAGCTGTAGCACCCGTCCTAGGATGAGGTTTATCCAAATACTTGCCACATCTAATCCATTCCGTACAATCTTTCATCATCGTATTAAATTCTCTATCTCGACATTCTTCAACATCAATATTTTGCTCTTTCAACTGATCTTCCAAGTATTCTTTTATTTCATCATCTTCTGCCAAATCCACAGCGAGTTCCTTGTCCGAATTAACAAACGTGAGATCAGCACCTTTTTCACATAGCAACTTAACGATCGGTAAACTTCCACAACATACTGCAGCATGAAGAGGTGTCCATCCTTCGTAATCCTGAGCATCAATATCAGCTCCTTTATCCAGTAATAATTTAATTGTGTCTATTTTCCCATCAATAACAGCCTGATGTAATGCCGTAACTCCATCTATCGTCGTTGTATTAATATTGGCACCTTTTCCGAGGAGATCATCAATTTCTTCTTCATCACCGCTATCACAAACGCTCATAAACACATCACTGTCCTGTAATTATCTTCGATCATTAAAGTCAAAATAACTTTCATTATGAAATTCCCGAACTTTCTAAAACAAAAAATTCAACTTTATGCAATTCAGCAAAGCAGTCATAATTCTATTATTGTAAAAATTACAAATAATTAATGTTGCGAAATCGTCTCAATGAGGATTTTCAAATATATCAAAAATTAAACCTAAAATTTCAGTTTTGTGCAATTATTTCAAAACCAATGTTTCAATATTCTACTATCTGTAGAAATTTAAAAACTTGTATACCAAAGTACATGAAGTACAAAACCTATCCATCTTCGGCAATAATTACATATTAAAGTCCTAATAAATATTTAAAAAACAAACAACCCTCTTCAAAACTTGTTATTATTCAAATTATTTCAATGCGTTTTAACTGCATTTTCGAATTATTCATCATAGTTGAAAAAAACTTACATGAAATTTCACTTTTGATCGATCTATTGGTTGTCTTACAGCAGCAAGCTTATTCATCTCGCTTTCTTCCCACTGTTTTAATTGTTCCTGCAAAAGTAGTCGTGTAAAGTTGTTGAAAAAGTTCAAACACTCGAAAAACAAGAGGAAAAACAAATTTCTGCGCAAAATGCAAAATGTGTAAAAAGAATTTTCCAACGTAAAAGATCTTTTTTAACAATGTTTATCTTATTAAGAATTCAAACTTTCCAGAACTAAAAAGTACTAAATCATTTGATTCTCAAAACAAGGAAATGAGGATTTTCCGGAAAATGTGTCATAAAATCTCAATACCAGATGTCGGGAAATCGCAAGAGTAAAGTTATGCTAGATATAATACATATGCTCCTACTAGAAACAAAAATCAAGTTGGTCAAGTGTCAACATTCACGCCTTAGCAAAAATCTCAGAAGCAAATCAAAAAAATACGACACTTTTTAAGCAGATAAGCAAGCGCGAAATGAACTAATAAACTATGTAATGATTGCTCGATGGCTTTGAGGTTATCCGGAAAAGCGGAGAGGAAGAAACATGACACGGTACATCGTCTACTATGTTTACAAGACGGATTTTCGACGATCAAGACTAGTACAAGTTAATGTGGAAGGTTACCACTTTAGTCAAAATAAAAACAATAAAAGAAGACAAAAAAGGTCAGAAATAACAATGATCCAGTGACCCAAGCCTTACTGGTTTCGTCGGCGAAGATGAAAGCACAACAGGATGATGAACAGTCTTACTCGATTTCGAATCTCAAGTTTCGTTATTGAGTCGGTTTTCTAGGACGCAAAAAACTCTCGGAGTACACACTATCTTAAGAAATCAATAGAAAAAAATTCGATTTGAAATACGAAATACCAAAAAGCAGAACGATGTGAAGCGAAAGGAATCGGTCGACAATGATCGTTCCTTCATGAATCACACGTAGAACAAGCCTAAAGACGTAGGATGGTAATTTCAAGGGAAAATACCTAGAAAACATTTGCAATTTGCGTCTTTGCAGAGTGTATCTCAAGACATTGGAGAAAATAGAGTTCCAAAAATGCACCGAAATTTGCTTTTGCATCCGATTTTTGAATGACATATCCGGAAGTCCCGGAAACGATGCAAGAAAGCAAACCGAAAAGGTAAACAGCGCTCCGGGATGGAAGATTCAAGCAACTTACTCTTCGTTTTGTAATCACATTATTGGCTATGGATAATTTACTGGCAGCAGCTTCTCTAAAGTGATTATCCAGAGAATCACTTTCACCCGCGGCGTTGTGGACCATTTTGATAAAATCGAGAGTGTGCAAGAAATTGACAGCTTCCTTCTCCGTCGTGGTTGTAGATGGAGCGTCCTCTCGGAGGAACGCGATCGGCACCGAATAAAGATCCCGGATCAATCTGTTTCAATGCAGCTGCAATTTTGTTAAATACAATCAATATAAAAAATTTATATGTGAGCAAAAAAGAAAACGTGAACCAAAACCGAAGCGAATCGCGGTCTAATCCAATCAATTTTCCCATTCAACGGGGATAGTGGCATTCCCGCATTTTCTCCTTTCGGAACACTGCATATATGAAAATTGATAAATCAAGAAGAAAGACTCACCTGGTGACCGATAATAGTAGCTGCGAGAAAAGGGAAATAACCAGGACGCTCCTCTCGCGCGCCCGTTCTTGGTCAGATTTGAAACAATGTCCACTGAATAAAAGACGCAATATCCGATGATTACTCCGATCGGGTGATGGACTTTGGCAGTAGATGTCGGAACATCTCAAATAGATCAGAAATAAACGCACAAATATCCGAAATTTTGCGGGAATTTCTTGCCAGAATTCCGCTGTTTTCTTCGGTGCTTTGCCGTACGATTTTTTATGGACAAACTAAAGTTCGGAGTAAGGAATAAGTGATGAGTCGTCTGCGCAGTACACACAGAGCTCCGATAATGCAATGGTACAAGAGGAAAATGCAGACAAGCAAAGAATGCAAAAATCGAACATGTGCGCCTAGATCTCTCCGATCGGGTGGTCACAAGTGTGTCCGTCATCGGCTTTCGTGAGGGGAGTGAGTCACAGGTTCCTCCTAGTCGATTTATCCAGGATACCGCTGATCCACCAGCTGTCTCCCACCCATTCACCTTTATTTGTTTTTAGTTCAGTTATATTTTTGCTTTAGTTTCATTACGCAGACAAGTAAGCTGTTTCGGAGGGTTATCAATCAAGTAACACGCGGAAAGTGCAAAATATACTTCAATTAGTAAATGTGGGATTTTATCATGGAATCGGGGTTTCGTTCGATCTCTATCAGAGGGACAGACTCGTGTCTGGGATCAGGAGGGTTGAAACCGCAGCGTATTTTCTGGATTTTCGAAGGACGGGGTAATCTGCTGGGTCTTCGGGGACTCTGATTCGTCTTCTCGCTCGAGGAATTCCTTCTTGGATTCTCGGTTTTGTGGGGTGACATGTTCCGGTAGGGGATGGATCTCCGAAACACTGTCGTCAAAGAAGCTGATCTGTCACTGGTCGACCGTCTTCGGAGGATGGAAGGCAGTCGGGATGGAGGCCGACTCTGTACAGCCACCGGTTTACTCCCAGGATGGTTATTTACAGGTTTCCGAGGAGGGGATTTCGGGTAGTTACTGATAACGATCGGCGGAACTGAAGACGGATTACTTGATGACTCAATAATCTGAGGACGAATGACGTGGATTTCTTCTTTTTCAATTTCCTGAATATTGGGTAGAATTTTAGAAGTTGTTGAACCAGGGGAAATTACGACGTCCGGGATTGAAGGCCGTTTTCCGACTGGAGACGGAGAACGATTACCTTGAATTTCGCATTTTAACTTTTAAAAGTCGCTGGAAAAAACCCACCATTGTCCATGGACCCTCTGTCTTCTCGTGAGTCTTGTTCTGACAAGGATATGGAATAAATCCATTCGGCTGCTCTTTGGGCTCTGGAGGAATCAACTTCGGGGTACATACTTTGAGTGACGTCAGGGTTGTCTTCTGAATTTATTAAAGTTAAAAATGAATAACTTTAAATTTTCACCTAAGGAAGATCCGTGTGAATACCTCCTAGGAACGGCAGTCGATAAGTGGCCATCATCGGAAGGAGTAAACGTTACTTTTTTCGATTTCCCATTGTCTAAGGAATCCAATTCACATTGACAGACACTGCTGTGTTCAGGAGTTGACCGTCTTCTACTCGATGGGGGAGTTGGCGGATGATACAGCTGATGATTTGAAGAAATCACTCGAGGTCTGAAAAGTAATCTGACTGATGGATTGAAATCTTTCGATCAAAACACATTTGACCTAGAACGAATGGTGCCGCAACGAAAGACCCTGCAGTCAATTCGCTAGTTTACTGTAGGTGCAACAGGTGGTGAATGTTGCATTTTTTCGAATTCCTACTATTATTAAACTTTTTTTGTTTCCATGTGTTATTGTTAGTATTTTAGATTTTCTAATATCTCCCTGTTTATACGTGATTTTGCAGCAGAAAACCCGGCATCCCAATCAGCTGGTCTATTGTCAGCTGAAAAAATATTGAGCATCAGTTGTGCTGCTTTTTGTTTTTTATTTTTTTGTTCCCGCGTGTCGTTGTTGGTGTATTAAACTATTCCAATACCTTCCTGTTTTCATGTGACCCTAGAACGAAAAGCCCTACAATCAACTAATTTACTGCCAGCTAAAGTCCTGAGCATTAGTTGCACTGTTGTTGATATATGGAGTACTTCCAATATTTATTCGTTTTATACGCGAACCCCACGACGCTTCGCTAATATTATTTGTAATCTTATTATCATAAAAACCAACCTCGGGAGAAGTCTGTAATCAATAGCAATGTTGTGGGTGGAAGACACTGAATGTCTTCTACTGTTACCCTTTTGCTGAGGGCCTTTGGATTTCCCTTGTTTATTATTTTTCAGCTCGTTATTCACATTAGAAACATTAAATAGTGCAAAATAAAATGCCATATTTAGACCAACAGAGATAAAGACACCAAAAATGGCACCAACTGTGTTTGAGCCGGAAAACAAAAAAGACCGAAATCAGAACTTTCGAAATTGTGGGCGACTAAGGCAATTATTCCCCTGGGGTTATCAAAAAGGCAACTGCAAGGGTGTCACAGTCTCCAGAAAGAGGAGAATGTGATAAAACAATGAAATATCGGCTACTTGAGGAAAGAATCCCCTGACGACAGGAAATGTGAGTCAGGAGCTGGAATGGATAAACAAACAAGGCATCGTTCGTGATTGATTATTGGTCTCTCGGAAATGAAATCCAGTGATGCCAGTTTCATCAGGGACTTCTTGATGGATTTTGGGGAGATAAAATGAGATATCTAGATTTGAACTTTAGTAAGCAAAGAAAACAACCCTGACTTCGATGGAGCACTCGGGGTAGGTATAGTGTTTTTGATATTAGGGCTTTTGTATGTGGTTATTAATTACCGAAAGTGGCAGAGGGTTTTGTACCTTATATTCTAGAAGTTTTTGGATCTATTTATGGAGACTATATTTTCGAGAAAATTAACTACGAACGTGTAGGATTACGAAATAATTACTCCACAAAAAAACAAACTTCTCACGTAGGCACTTTAATTTTCGGTAACTCCCGGAAATTCGTGTCGAGACAGTTTCGCAATCATATTTATTTGTTGCTTTTAAAATAGTATTATTATGATTGCATCCTTGGAGGCTACGTAGACACTAAATTTTGCACTTTTAGGTCTCGACTGGAAGATCTTGAAAATCTTCGTTGAAACAATTTCGTAGTATTTTTAATTTTTACAACAATATTACTAGTTTCGTAAGAGTTCTCGATGGACTTTGGAAGAATAAACATCTAGATTGAAATTATTTTTGATGTTTATTTGATACATTGTTATTTATTTAAATTCTCAATTGTTTGGGTTTTTAGAGAAAATTCGCAAGTAGTTCATCAACGAACGAACTAAATAGATTAGACTATCTGTCTTCAAATTACTCGTCAAATGGTCCGCTGGATTGCAATTTACTCTTTGACGAAGTGAAAACAGAAGACTAGGCGTGGCGACTGAATTGAGAAGGCGCGTGAAAGCTGGTTTTTGCTTGCCCTTGGGCTTTGCGCAGTGGGACAGATGAACAAGCAGCCGTTGGTCCGGCTTGGTCTGACGGTCTTTCCATCGTGTGCGGCCAGAGGCATGCTCTTCTCTTTTCACTTTTAGCGCTTCGATATTTTTGTTCCAACTGCCAAATACATCCTTTTTTATTTTTCAGTGGTATTTGGGACATTCCGGTTATTTATTGAGATTTACAAATGTCACAATCGACGTTGAAGAGTCTGAGAGCTCGATGGGACGATCTGACCTCCTTTGTCGGGGAGAACACGAAGGAGAAGTGGTGGACTCTGTTGATAGAAGCGTATTCCCCGAGACCGTTCTACAATCTAGATCACTTGGTGCACATGTTCGAGTTCTACGACGAGTACAAGGATAAACTCAAAGACAGATATGCCACGGCTTTTGCGGTGTTTTTCAAGCAGTGAGTTTCTTTGAGGTCAATTATTGATTTGGTCATTTGGCCGTTGTCGCCTGTGGCGTTGGAGTTGTTTTATTTTCTCGTCAAAGGATATTCGATTGTCACGGACTGGGCTTTAATTAGTTCTGTCTTGGTGGCCCTTGCTCAAAGCAACTCAGGCAGAGTTAATAGTTCAAGACATCGAAGGCCATTTTTCGTCAAAAACGCAACTATTTAGAATATAACCTTAGGCAAAACGGCCAAGTCGTTGAACTTTGTTTTTTTGAAGTCAATTGAAATTAGAAAACGGGTCAGTCTGGAAATACAATTAAGATTTTATCCGTTTTCAGCATCGACTATGACCCCAGGGCTTCTGACAGTCCGGAAAAATCAGCCCAAAAACTTCATGAATTTTCGCAAGAAACAACCTTAGACCAGGAAAATTACATTGCTGATCTCATTGTTCAATCAGGCAGTAACTGCACCGACGCCCATCTGGGTAGTGACTACGGTAACGACGATCTCCATTTCTTAATCGATTTCGATTTTGCATTCCTTGGACAAGACGACACGGCTTACAAACAGCACTCAGAAGCCATAAGAAAGGAACATTCTCATTTGTCAGATACAGAATACAAGGAACAACGATTGAAACTTTTGCGCTTATTCCTCCAGATTCCGAACATTTATGCAACGAAAGAATTTCGGGAGAGGTTTGAACAGAAGGCGAGAAACAACATTTCTGCAGAAATCGAGTTGTTATCCAAATGACCTAGAGAATTATTATTCGTGCTCCTTGGAATAAATAAAATTATTATACAAACCGAAAAGAGGGTCATTTCGAGATTGTCTGAATGGGGATTTTCACGTTTTTAGGAACTAAAAGAATTCGAAATTTCGGTTTTTGGTGATTATTTCGCAATCAATCGTATTTGAATTTTTTATGAATTGGTCCCAACCTGAACTTTTAGACCTTATTAGAAACTAAACTAGCCTGAAATTATGGTTTTAAGTGATGATTATTCTGTCATCTTGCACTATTTCGTAATTCTTTAAATTACATCCTCCTTAAGTAGATCCAAAAACCTCTAAATTAGAATATATAGTAGAGCACCCTTGGTCCATCCTCAAGGGTCAATTTTCATATATGAAACTGTGAATAGATATCCGAAAAATCATAACGAATATCGAAAGAGCTCGCCGAAATCAGGTTGGTTTGCTTGGGATAAAAACAAGAGCGAAACATGAATAAAAACCAGTTAAACCATAATCGGAAGAGGATCTCATTGATATTCAGGGAATTGCCAGTGCGGGACCCCTTGATTTCTTCTCGCACCGTCCGCAGCCGTTTGGCGTTCTGTCCTGCTTGGCGGGAATACCTCTTTCGACTCGTCGATTGAATTTCGAAATTGCATTTCTTCGTTTATTTCCGTCTTCTCATTTACTTTCGAATTCCGATCATTTGTTCTGAATTTCCCTACAATAACGTCCCTATCAGTCTTGTTTGCACACTTGACATAATAGGATTCTGAATTACCACATGGACGGACGGGAAATTGGATGACTTTTTGTCAAATTCCTTTTTTGCCTATTTTAAGTGCTGAAGTAAATCTTCAACCTTTTGTGCGACAGATTAGGTGATAAACCCCATTCTACTACTCGTAGCGTGTTATTCTTCGTGATCGATATAAAATCTATGGGTGTGGAAACTACTTATTCTGTAGGTTTTGTTTTTCAGGTCTTGGTGTTCTTATAGTCATGACGCGAACTCCTGGAGCAAGTGAACTAGCTCCTCAGTACGATGTCGACAACTTGTCTTTGGCGATTCAGAAGTTGGAACTTGCTGTCATCCGCTCCTTGGTGAGTTTGTTTTCATATATACCCATTTTATTGGTGTCTTACCTAGGAATCGATGGAAGTCCGCATGAAGGGGCTAGAGTCAAGAATTGATAACTTCCAATCATACTATGGTGATCTGGAGATGAAAAGAAACGCCGATGTCAGCGCTCTGGTGAACACTGTTGTCGGGATAACTAACAATCTGACTGGTCTGCTGAACGATGTCATCCTGCAGAAGAATAATGCTGTTATGCAGGCTACCAAGCAGGAGTTTGCCGCACCTGCAATGGTTCCTCCTGCGATGTCGATGTACAGGGCTCCTGTTCAAATCCCTCAACCCCAGAGCATCTTTCCTCAACAAATGGCACAGCCGATGGCTCAGCCTGTGGTTCCTTCTATTGTGCCCAAGCCTGCTCCTCCAGTTGCCACCGCCCCTGTTCAGCAAGTCGTTCAATCACCAGTCTTGACGGGAGTTTCTACTGCTCCCGCAGCCCCTGCTCCTGTCGCACCCCAAGTTGCAACACCCAAGAAGGAAGAGAAACCTGTTCTCGGATTCGGAGATAAGTTCGCCAAGAAGCCAGGTGAATGGGATTGTCAAGGATGCTATAACCGTAATCAAGCAGAGCATGAGAAATGCCCTTCATGTGGTACTACCAAGGATGGGAAACAACCAGCTACTCCTGAGTCCAAACCACTCATCTCGAAGTTGCCTGAAGTTAAGCCGACTTCCCAACCAATCTCTTTCGGTTTTCAAGCCCCAAAAACAACTACTGCAACTCCAACTACTACCGCTGCTGCACCTGCAACTACTACTTCAGGATCAGCTATTACTTTTAGCTTCAAGCCTCCTGTTACGAAAACTGAAACTCCTGTTTCCTCTATTTTTGGACAGAATACCACATCTCCTTTTGCTGCTAAGACCGGTACTCCAACAACTGGTACTACTTCTATGTTTGGTGGCGGGGTCAAAGGCGCTACTACATTGTTCGGAGGCTCTGCTGCTAAACCATTTTCTCAGAATACTAGTGGTATCAGCTTCGGCTCTCTAGCTAATCAACCAAGCTTTCTCGACAAGTCTGCTCAAGATTCCAATAATGCTGCAAGTGATAGCTTCGGAGCCAAGTCCTCGACTACTTTCAAGAAAGAGGACGGTGAAGGCCACGAGACTGAATCTCCTGAGGAATTTGTCCCTGATGCTCACTTTGAACCTGTTGTTCCCCTTCCCGACAAAGTTGATGTTGTTACCGGTGAAGAAAACGAAAAGACTGTGTATGAAAGCCGTGCTAAGCTTTACGTTTTCGCTGACAAGGCTGTCAAAGAACGTGGCACTGGTGTTCTCAAGGTAAGAGTTTTTTACGTACATTGCATGAGCTGATGAGGTAAATTTAGATCCTTCATGATCCTGAGAAGAAGTCTTATCGCTGTGTAATGCGTCGTGACCAAGTATTCAAGATCTGTGCGAACTTCAAAATATATCCAAACATGACCGTTGAGGACAAACCCGGTAGAGACAATGTTGGCATATTCCATTGCGTTGATTTTTCTGAGGATGCTGCGAATGGAGTCAACTCCGTCTTCTTGATCAAGTTCGACAATGGAGCCGAGTATAACAACTTCAAGAAGAAGTTTGCTGAATCGTCCAAAGCTTCTGGTGAATAATTTCCCTATGTTTATTCATTGTGAACTGTATTGTTCTGACGTTTTGATTGAATGAAGTAAATTACAGGAACTGATCCTGGACGAGTTGGTTCATCTAACGAAACCCAATCTGAGTCCAAAGGCTCTTTTTTGCCTTCTATCTCTTCTCATTCACAGGATGACGAGGCGGAGGATGCTGATTATTATGAGGATGAAGATTACGGGCCGGAAGTGAGTCTTTTGGACGAGTTTCCTTTATTGTTGTAAAAATTGTAGGACGAGGAAGAGACCAGAGTCGTCCATGAAGCTCCTTGTACGGTCATCTTGAGCGATGCTTATACTTCACCTATGGCTAGAAATGTAGGTCTAATGTGATTTGGATAATGGTAGATTGGTGTGATTTATAGGCGGGTAAACCAGACACCCTCAAAAATGTTCAATTGGTTGTGAGTACTCCGGATGATGATAGCTTCAGAATTGCCTTCGAGAAGAATGAAGAGGAGGAACATTTTCCCCATTACATTGACAAGACTTTTGCTTTTACTTTGAACGGGAAAAGCTTGAAATATACCGCGAGAAATGCAGATACGGGGATTCGAAAGCAGATTAGTTGTGAATTTCCGAATGTCGAGATTGCTAAGAAAACTTTGGAGTGGCTGGAAGAATTCAAGAACACCACCACCTACGATGGCACTGATGAGTAACTTGATTTTATATGAATTTGTTTATTTTGATCACTTTTCAAAGTTTGTGTATTCCAATATCAGTAAAGTAGTTCATTAGCAAGTTTGTGAAAGAGAATTACATGTAGATAATTCCAGCTTCCATCGTGATGTTATGGAAGTCTTGGCCTTGGATGACGCGAAGGTACCCACTTTCAACTGGTGCCTTGGCTCTTGGTGGTTCTGTACTCGTCGGCTTGGAATCAGACGACTAGAAGAATATGGTTTTCAATGTTTTCGTCACTGCATTTGGTGACAAGAACTCGTTGACGTAATTGAACAGAGATTGAGGATAATTTCGAAGTAAATATCTCATTGTAGTTGCTATAATGATAAAACTTATAAAGCATGATGACATTGGTAATGAAGTCTTCGTCGGGAAAACATTCGGTGCTTCCAGTGATTTTCGTTTTTGCAGAATCAGAAGGAATTCTGTAGGTTTGTTTTTGATTCTGGAATAGGCACGAACCGAAAATCAGTAAGTATCTAAGTGTACTCTAACTTTAATAATATGATAATTCATTGTTTATGTGTAGTCTTTTGGAATTAGTATAGAATCCTTTTTACAGTATTATATAGAAACTGCCTGTTATAGAATTTTCTGAGTATTGAGTATATATGAATCTGCTTATTTTTTATTATTTTTTCATACTTTTACTCATTACTAATACAATAGAGTGGATCCGATCACATGTGGACGATTCTAGGTTCCGTTGTGATGCTGCAGAAGTTTTTGCCCCGGACAGCTCGGAAGTATCCATTCTCTCCCCAATCGCTGCCCCAACTGTTCTTGATGATCCAGTACTCGTCAGCTTTGAACCCAACGATCACCACAGCGTGGTTACCGTCGAAATCGTCCAAGCAAGTGGCTGCATCCAGGTCGAGAACTCCGCCAATGTAATGAAATAGGGACCGAGGGCACATGATACCTGAAAATCAGGTTACTATCAATGTAAGTAACAACAAAACTTACCGACAGCGACGGGACCTTCAGAAGCAACAGCGTTGGCTATGAGGTCTTCATCAGGTTTGAGCCAAGTGTTTCCGGTGATTTTTACTCTTGGAGAGTCACTGGGAATCTTGCAGGTTCCCTTCTGATTCTCATAAGGGTAATCTTTCAGAGGGACAAGCCCAGTATCTCGAACCAAGTCCATAGCACTGAAAAGTAATCCCCAGTCGCATCCCTGACTCACGGGATCGCAATCAGTAATTTCTTGTTCGGAGAGGTTCTTCAGCATTCCATACTTAATGGCATATGCAGATTCTACAGCTGCGGTAGTAGCGAAAGCGTAACAATCACCACAGGATTGCTGGTTCTTGACGGATGTGACGGCGTTCTTCTCTCTCCAATCGAAATAACTGGGAATCTTCCCGGAGTAGGCTAGAGCCTGAGGTTTATCCGGTCTGGGGACATCCATGACAGAGGAAGGAAGGAGGAACTTGGAAATCTCGTCATCAGTCCAGTGGGTAAACTTGGTGATTCCGAACGTGGCCGAGGGCATTTCCTTGTTCCACTTTTCGATTCTGGCAAGATTGGTTTTGAAAACAGTGAATCTTTCGAGTCGTTCTTCAGGAGTAAAACTCAGGTTGAATCTAAAATTAAAAAGCTACAGTAATTCTTTTTACTGAGGATGTTCTAAAGCTTACTTAGTCTCATACTCGACGAAACTCTGGAAATCCTTGTCGATGACAAGACTGGAACATACTGCAAAAATGACAAAAAGAAAACCGATGTTTCTGTTCATTTTGATGCCAAACAACATACTTTCAAGATCACTCCATCTTTATATTTTCTTTTTCATGATAACAATAACCCCTAAGAATTATCATTTTATCAATATTCTTGGTGGATACTTTGTGGATTCGGCTTTTGATATACGCCTGGTAGACTTTGGTGAGTATTAAGAACCGGAACACATGACATTGATAACACTCTCCTGTGTTTTAAGATAATAATAATTTAACCATTTAGTGAATTCAGGTAATTTGGGAATTTCCTAATAATATACAGAAAAACCATATATGAATATCATGAAGAAATCTAAGTGTACTCTGTTTTAATGGCATGATTTTTGAATGTTTATGCGCAATTTTCTTAAAATTATTGTAGAATTATTTCCATAATTGCCAGGATAGAAATAAGAAGAATACCACTAATCTTTACTTAACAATAAGACGCAGATAATAATTATACATCTACGCCTACAATAGACAACCGAGGGTCTCACTCATGCCTCACAGTATTCCACAGTCCTTGACTTTCAGGTCACCTCTCCAGGTTCTCTCTTTCTAGTACATTTTTTATTCTAACAATAATGTTATGTGCAAGTCCTAAAAAAATAACATCTGAATCTATAAATATTAAGACTTGTAAAAAAGTTGTAGAATCGCTAGAATTTAAAACCAACAGCTGCGATGACAATAACTAATAACTTGATTATATATGAATTTACTTTTATTATTTTTTCACAATTGTACTTATTATTAATACAATAAAATAGTTCGTTAATACTCCTTTGAAAGTGAATTTAATCTCATGTGAACTATTTTAGGTTTCCTATTGATTCTCATAAGGATAATCTTTCAGGGGGACAAGCGCAGTATCTTGAACCAAGTTCATAGCACTGTAGCGATATCCTCCATTACATGTATAACTCTCAGTATGACAGCCAGTAATTTCTTGTTCGGAGAGGTTCTTTAGCACTCCATACTTAATGGCATATACAGATTCTACAACTGCAGCAGTAGCGAAAGCGTAACAATCGCCACAGGATTGTTGGTTCTTGACGGATGTGACGGCGTTCTCCTCTCTCCGGTTGAAATAACTGAAGATATTCTAAAGCTTACTTCGTCTCGTATTCGATAAAGCTCTGAAAATCCTTGTTGTTGGGATCAGTTAGTTTCTACTTCTCATGGTTTCCCAGTGCGCGTTCTAAATGTAAGGTTATAAAAACCGAAGGGCTACCATAGACACCAGTGTGTCATTCCTCATTTATTGTCTATTCTATGTGTCTCTATTAATGAAGTGTTACTATAATACTATATTCGTGATCTCTACGTGCCGATTCCTCATCAACCCCAACACTTGTTGATGACAAGACTGGAACATCCTGCAAAAATAACAAAAAGAAAACCGATGTTTCTGTTCATTTTGATGCCAAACAACATATTTTCAAGATCATTTATCTTTATATTTCTTTTCATAATAACAATAACCTTTAAAGTAGTATATATATCATCTCTGGCTCATCTAAACCCCTCATTTCTCCAGCTCATCATTTTATCTTTTTCCAACCACTTTTACCCTAAAAATATGCAAAACTCTTGGAAATATAGCATATATTAGGCATATTTTAATGTGATATACTGGCTCAATAATCACCCCCAAATATCCTCAACCACATTTTCTCACCGACACGATTTTGCTTGAAAGAAGCGTCTAGTTGGGGGTCGCGGCCTACGCCACATTTTTTGGCATAGTGCATATGCAGAAGACGCTATACAAAAGTCTAAAAATATGGAATGCGCGTACTTTTTAGAAAATGATAGTGGACGTCCACTTGTTTTTCTGAACCGCTGTATCTAATTTCTTACTGTTTTATTTTGAGATTTAAATTCCCGCCTTTATTATTTTAGCATTATATTCAAATATTTTCTCTGCTTTCTTGCTTGAAAAGCAATCTTTGATGCAAATTTTTGTTGTTTGCGTGAGTTTTTGCTTTTTATTCATTGCTTGATTTTCAGTTCTGTTGTGACTTAAAAACTGCTCCTAAATCGACCAAAAAGTCGAACCATAACTTTACTATTTTTAGGTATTATGGAGAAGAATTGCGAAGAGTTGTTACCTATTCTTTATACTACAACGGAGCCTATGAGCAACGAACCCAAAAGATGCGTCGTCGTTATGGATAGACTTCGGGCTGTTACATTCAGACATGGTGAGCACAAGAAATTCACTCAGGACCAAGTAATAAAGATCTATCCAATCGATCCTTTGGGTAAACCTGTTGATGTAAGTCTCTACTACATTTGTAAATTAGAGAAAGGTCAATTTAACATAAATTTTCAATCACCTCAGGTCAAAGTCGTAGTTATTAATGATGCAGCTGATCTCATTGTCTTCCACACGATTGATGAAGATTTCGATACTTATCCGGATGCCGTAGGTAACACGCGACTGGGACAGAATTACAAACTGATTGGAATCGATGCAAAGGGAAGAGCCAATGTCAAAGCTGGTGTGATCAGCAAGGAGCGAGGTAAATTTGTCGTAATTATTGAAATAATTTATAAATCGAAATTGCATCCGTTTTAGTTGGATTCGTGATCGGTGACAGCCACGCAGAGGATGGCGACTCTGGAGCTGCAATCATTGATCTCCGAAATTGGTTCATCGGAATGGTTGTCGGAAAGCAAAACTTCATTGCCCCGTCAAATACATTTAAGGATTCGACTTTGAACTTGGATTCGATAGCTGCGCATTTTTCATATGCGAAAATTATTCCTGCACAGTCAATTTTAATGCTTCTTCCAGCTGAGGAAAATGAGGTAAGAATAAGTATTAATTATGAATTTATAAGTAACGGAAGTAGAATTTAATATATATCTAAAAATTTTTGATTTTAATAATATAGATACTTTATTTAAAATATAGGAAAATGTTTACTAAATTCTTTAATATACTCGTTTCAGATGCTTGATGAAGAGCCGCCTTGCAAACTCAAAAAGAAAAATGAATCGGGTCCATAGCGCTTTTCTATTATCGTTATTATTATTTATTGATAAAATATTAAATAAATGAAATTTATTAATAGAAGCGTTCAGTTTTTGCTTAATTGTCTTTAAGTAGAGATTGAAAGTAAACGTAAATTTCACTTTAATGGTTTACCACAGATTTGAATTTAGAATGTGAATTTCCAGAACCAGATGCAAAGATAGTGTTGTCAAAAGGGAAAAAGTTGCTTTTTTTCATCTGATAATTGTATAAATTTTTTGAAATTTTTTATTAAATGGTATTCTTCACTCCACAACTTACTTCCGACGAATCAACTTTTGAATACTCATTTTCATGAGTTTTTAGATAAGGAATATGAAATCGGTTTTGTAAAATTAGATGGTAATTTAGAAATTGGCAGTGAAATTAATGTCAATCAAACAAACAATAAATTTTATTATATCATTAATGGCATTGGTAAAAGTAATAATCAAGTTTATGAAGAAAATACTATAGATATTCCAGATGGTAAATATGATTGAAATGAATTAGTTAATAAAATTAATGATTTATTAAAAAGGGACAAAATTTTTCCAATGCAAAACTAGAAGATGGTAAAGTGGTTCGTTAATGCTTCTTCGGAAGTGGATTTAATCACATGTGGACGATTCTAGGTTCCGTTGTGATGCTGCAGAAGTTTTTGCCTCGGACAGCTCGGAAGTATCCATTCTCTCCCCAATCAAAATAACTGAAGATATTCTAAAGCTTACTTAATCTCGTATTCGATAAAGCTCTGAAAATCCTTGTCGATGACAAGACTGGAACATCTTGCAAAAATAACAAAAAGAGAAATAATAGTGTTCGAGTCCATTTGAAAATCGAATGCTCTGCTATCAAGACAATACTGCTTTTATACTGTATTTTTGCTGATGATAACAATAGTTTCCCATCAAGTTTCACTTTATCAGCATTAATAACGGGTACAGTACTGACTGAACTTGCGATATATGCTTGTCAAGTTCCCATGAGAATTACCACCGAAAACGGAAAAAGTGATATCATTTTATTGTTTTTAAGACAAAAGTAATCATTCTTTTATTGAAATTTATTCAATGTAGAGATTTCCTAACAATACACAGAGAAATCCATATATGAAAACCATAAAGAAATCTGAGTGTACTCTAGACTTTGATGACATGATTTTTGAATGCTTACGTGCAGTTTTCATTGTTCAAATTACTATAAAATCACCTTCTCTGGTTTTCTTAGTGTATTGACTAGTGCTGAAGAGTAAATAATACTTTTCATTTAAAATTTTTACTACTTAAAATGATCAAAGCTAGAACTGTTAAGGAGCTCACTGCCTTCGTCGCCTTCCTCGGAGGTCTGTTTCCGATCTAATTCTTTATCCGTCAAAACCATTTTCAGCTATCCATGTTGCTTATTATAAGATCCAGATGAATGAATCTCTCGTCCCAGTCAACGAAAGACAGGAGCTTTTCTACATCAAATGGCTCAAAAACCAATTCCCAATTCTGAAACCTTACGGAATTCCGCAAAAATCAGACTCTACATAAGTCCACATCCAAAAACATAAAAAATCAAAATGTAAATCCCTTTTTGACGTATACAATCTGTTTTTAATCTATTTTGAAATAAAATTCGACATTTTTCGAACAAGTTCTGTCCCGTCGAATCCAGAACCAAAGCGAGTCACGCTCGCAATCTCGACGGACTTTTGAGAAGAGTGTATGAATGGCCGGTCTTGCAGGTTGCACGCAAGGATCGCCTCGAATGTGCAATCCTTTTCTTTTCCCAACGACATTCAGCGACGCACAGAGCGGCGTCAGCCATTGATTTCTTCCGATTTGAAGCTGATTTTCTCCCAAAATTACCATCGGACTGCTATATTCTAAGCGGCGTTGTTGGGTAAGTTTGTTTGATTATTATTTTCATATAAAATTTTGAATTTTCGTTTATCGATTGTTGCTATTTTTAATGAATTTATTTTATTTACAAAATATTGTTTTAGGTAATAAATCTCGAGGATTCCGGGACATGAGCGAAGCTGAGCAATGTAGTCAACAAAAAGAAGAAGTTGCAGACGACTGGGAAAATGCTGGTGATGAAGTGCTTGTTGCATCCGCTGCCGAACGACGGAAACGGTTGGCACAGCTGGAATCTCAACTTGCAGCCGAGCAACAGCAACTCAAACTTGAACAAGTTAAACCAAGTAGTAGTCAGAACGACAAGAAGTAAGTTTTGATCGAAATTCGCGCATAATTCACTTCAACCCAAGCCACGGAACTGATTTCTATCCTATACTTTCAGACCCGAAGTTGGAAATGGTCCTGTGAAGTTACTACGTCGTCCTCAGAGCGGCTCGGCTTTGAACAAGAAAACAGACGCCGAACTTGCCAAAGAAGCGGAAGAACGAGCTCAGAAAGCGCTCGAAGAACGGGAAGTCGCGTATCAGCAAGCGAGAGAGAAGATATTCGGCGGAGAACCACCTGCAGAAGGACAAACTAATGCATCAGCAAATGAGGAAACTGAAGAAGCTCCGCAACCGTCAACTTCGGCTAATAAGGATCAAGCAAGCAGGGATTATTTGAGTGATGTCCCCATGAAACGTGCTGACACTTACAAAGCTCCACTGAAATCGGCACCTCCTCCGATTCCGCCATTGATGAATCCGCCTATGGGAGTATGGAGATATCCAGGACAAGTTCCATGCAACGGACCTTCAGCTGGATTCGTACCACCGCCTTTCTATGATGGAATGCCACCTGGTGTCATGCCTCCCTACTGCATGTCTGGGCCTTTGAATCCGTTTACTGTTCCTCCCCCACCGCTCATGTACAGGCCTCCAGGTCAGATCCCTCAAGTGAAAAGCATGTTTACTCAACCGATGCCACATCCGATGACTCAGCAATCCAAGACTGTACCTCTCGCATCTCTTCAGCATCAACTACCAAATTTCACCAATGTATCTGCTCCTACTACCACAGCACCGCAGCTGGGAACGTCCAAGAAGGAAGAGAAGCCTGTTCTCGCGTATGGAGGCAAGTTGATGAAGAAACCGGGTGTTTGATTCATTAGCGCAATCTGTTGATGTTCCTGTTATTTCTAGTGCGCGTTTCCGGAATCAATGGAGTCATCAGAATCTCCAAGCCTTTCTTTTCATTTACCAGACCGTTCTCGTCAGAACTCCTAATCGGGAAAAAAGATATATCAGTTTAGTTTCAAAGCTAAATCCGTTTATCTGACCAAAAATGAAATTTTAATTTATCTTCGCCGGTTTACTCAAAATAATTGCATATTTTTGGAATCCACAAAGGAAAACCCAGAGTACAATCTCTATAATATGATAGATTAAATTTTCATCACTTTGACAAGCTCATAGTTCATTTGTCGACCATCACGAAATCATCATCTTTGCGAGCTCTTCTACGACGACGAGATGATAATTCAGGCACGAATTCTTCGGCAGGGACAGTCTCGAAAGCTTGTGTAATCGGTTCACTTGATCCTTCACTGCTGGGTTCCTCTCCGGCTTCGGAATTCTCGTCTTCAACATCATTAACCGCTGGTTCTTCCTCCTCATCGTTTTCTTCCTCGACGGGCTCTGGAGTTGGGGGTTTTTCTTGTTTGACAAGTTTCTCGCTATCGCTTCCACTTGAAGCTTTGGATTTCTTCTTTTCCTTCTTCTCCTCTTTCTTGTCCCCAGAAACGTATTCATATGTATAAAAAGGCTGGAATGACTCAAAGAATCCACAATCTGCAGTCAAGTTCGGCAAGATCCATAATTGGTGCTTTCCAAATGTTGCTGCGTAGATAATACCGAATAAAATTGTACGAGCTGAAAGCACTCATTGAGTATCGTTTGTTAGCGTTTTCAACTTACCCAAAGCTGTGCCCATCAATATAAGTAATAACACTATCCCAGTCATGGAGAGATAATAGACTACTAATCTCAGCCAGTCAGGCCATAGAGGGAATAGACATCCAACGACGACTCCGACACAGATGAGAAGCCCGATGATCTGTTTGTACAAAGGAGTTGGGTTGTAGACCCAAGCATAAACATCAGTGGTATCGGTCGTGAAAGACTGGTTGTGCTGCATGACAAGAATAATTTTCTTCTTCTTCTCTTTCTTCTCGTCCTGAAATGCCAAGAATTACATCGAAATTAGCTGTAGAAAATGACATACGGTTTCAGGTTCTTTCTCCTTGTTGGCGTCAGTTCCGGAGTCGCTTTCTTCCTTCTTCTCTTCTTCCTCCTTGATTTTCTTTTCCCGTTTTGACTTTGGTGAACTTGTTGGAGTGGATTTGTCTTCCTTCAACTTCTTTCTCCTTTCTTCAGGTCCTTTCTTTTTCAACACAACCTTCTTCGCTCTGAAGATAGCTCCTTTACTCATGAGTGTCCTGATGAATACTTCGCAATCGCCTTTGGTTTTGAATACAGGTTCTTTTGCATTCATTCCGTACTTTTTCGATTCTAACAGTGTGTCCACAGCTTTAGAACCTAGAAATAAGGGAAATCAACATATAATCAATGTTTGAGGATGCAACATACCAACAAAATATGGAAACTCATCAGAATCACACATTCCCATTTTTATTGGGCAGTTGAACCTCAAGTACTTTGCATAGACTTCTTCCTCTTTAGTGAGCTTGCTGGATTCATCGTCCTGCTGAAGATAAATGTCATAAATAAGATCTAAAAAATTATTTAAAAACTTACAGCTTGACGTCGTCGACGATCGGCCATGATTGAAATTTGTTATTATTGACCTGAAACTAACAAAGAAATTTAGTTTATTAATCAATAATCACGTGGAATCAATTTAAACTGCAAAAAAGACGTCAAGTTCCAGAAAAAGAAGAAACGACAATTCGAGACACGCGTCTGCTCGACTTCCCGAACATCAACTGGCCGCAGATTGCCCGCTTGTTTCGCGCACATTGAGAAATAAAAAACGTCATAGATGCTCAACTTTATTGAGAATTTTCTACTTTTACTAATTATATGATGTAACTTTTGTAAAAAAGAACTGTAAGTACGTCAAAAATGAGTTTTTTCGTTGAAATATAAACTTTTGAAGGATATGAAGAATTTTCTAAATTCAAGACATTTTGGATGTTTTAGTTTTGTTTGTTTTTACAAAAAATTAAAAATATGAATTTTGAAGCAGAGAAATGGAAGTAGTAATCAAAGGAAGAAATAAACAATTGGTTCAAGTTGAAAACTGAGATTCTAGTCCTTATAACTACAGAATTTTTTATAAAAAAATCCACAAGCCTAGGTTTGTTTAAATACGTTTTTTCAGATTTGACACAATCCAAGAAATTACGAAATTTAACGATTTTCAAGTTATTCTACGTAGTCTTATTTTCGACACAAAAAACTACTTTTAGATTTAAATAAAAATATCTAAAATAGGAAGACGATATAAATTCCGATTTCGAAAATCACAATTGAAGTTGATTTTAGGATCAGGATTTTGAAAATCAACTTTAGCTTTGGGATTTGAAATAAATCTCCAGATGCTGCAGATCGATTTCAAACTAACTTCGAATTTGATATTGACAATTCATCTTTTTTCGGTACTTTTGTTAAATTCGAGGGTATTTAAATATTTAAATCAAAGAATGCAATTATACAAATCAACCGTTAAATGGAAAACCCGGGTACATAAGGTTCGAAATGAATCACACAGAATTTTCTCTTTTATTTCATAATATTTACTTCATTTTGTTTGTTTTTTATAATTGAATTAACTTAATATATCAATCAAGAAAACATTGATTTAAAAGGATTTGTGAAAAGTGCAATTTCTAACGACAACAGTCTTGTTAATATCATTGGATTTCCATTTTTTAAAACATAATTTCATTATTTTCGACATTTAAAAAAATCCCTAGATGTATGTTTTGTAGTATTTCTACAATTCCTTGGATTTCCTCGTAATGAAGGTATTCAAGAAGCTCAGTAACGCAATGGATGAACTTAATGCGGTTCAAATTGTAATACCCAACAAGCGTAAATTTGAGCTGTGTTAGGATAAGGATGTAAATAATATAAATCTTTACTGTAATAGTAAAATAAAGATACATTATAATTCTCAACACGTAACAACCAAGATCCTCACTCATGTCCTACAGTATTCCACGCTCCCTGATATTTAAGCCATCGCTTCTCGTGTTTCTTTCTAGTCTAGTTCCTCCAACATCGTTATTGATAATCAGCATATGTCTATAGAATATCCTGTAAATTAAAATTATCAATGTGATTTCTTAAGTCTCCTTATGTCGTCAGAGTGAAAAGATTATCCCAAACGATTACTCAATATCTCCTAATCCGATGAACTGCCTCTAGGTCTTTTATTCCGATGAGATATCTAGCCATTGGATAACTGGTATGCAATCAAGTATGTAATTATATCTCAAATTGGATAATACTGATAAATTATTTCCAAACAAGAACTATGAACATTAATTTTATATTTATTTTTTAACAGTGTATCAAAGATTCTATGCCATGTTTAGAAACAGAAATTATGACAATGTGGAGTTACAGTAATGCCAGTTTTTTACTGGGTATATTTATGACGATTTTGAATGGTTTAATCACTAGCTTTCTAGAGTTTTTAGATATGTAAATGAAATAATCTCATTCCGTCGTGTTACTACCCTTCATTATTTTTAATCACAACCATATTACCTCACCAGGACAGATACTCAATAACTAGAGATCTAGTACGTAAAACTTATCATTGCAATATAAATAAAGCTAGTCGAATCATTAAGTTATGTTATTAAATCGAATTAGTCTGATTACTTCCCTTGGATCGCAACGTTGACATCCTCCATTTTGACGTTGTTGTTCCTGGGGAGTTGTGCTCCGGTAGCATCCTCGAGGAACTTTATACAGAGTGAAGAGTACTCCTCTGGATAACTTCTCCAGTGTTCTACATGGAGACTGTCCCCCCAGCATTGGAGTTGGATGTCCTTTCCTCGTTCCTTCTGAGTATTGGCGAATTCTTCAATCGAGAAATCAGAGCAAATTTCATCGTCGTGAGAGTAGAGGTAGAGCTGCTTCCGGGGAATGTCCTTCATCGTTAGTAATTTGAAGTAAGCGTAAGTCGACTCGTAAGTACTGGAATCGAAGAGGGATTGGAGGTAAATCAGAGCCCGATGAGAAGAGATGAATCCGACCAAGACCAACCGATAAGTGTTCCTGGTTAAAGAACTGAACTTGGAAGGCGGAAGAGTCGCAAAAGAAACAGCTTTGGCAGTTTGCCACGGCATGACATTGGCTGGGCAACTAAAGTAATGAGTAAAGAAGTATTTACATAAACTCAAAACGAACCTATCAAATATAACTCCCTTGACTCTGGCCTTGATAGCTTCGCCGTTGGAGACATTGCCGAAGAGGTCCCAGAGGGCCGCAAACAGAGAACACCCATTCATACTAAACACGTGAAAGACTACTGGACTCGTATCATCGTCTACGAACACCTTCTCATACATATCTTGCGCAAATGTGGGAAATGACCGGAAGCCCCGTATTTTCTTTATCGGCGTAGTGTAACGGACAATTGAGCATCTAAAATTGTGTGTTGTTATATCAAAATACAAACTACGAAAACTCACCCTTTGTCTTCGTAAATTTGACTGTATTTCTTCAAATAACGATCCCGACATCCAGCCCAACCGAAAAGCAAAACCAACGGGGCATCTGGATTTGGAGATTTCTGCACAATGATATAATCCTTGTCATTGGTCATGATGCCGGAAGGTATCCGATCCCTGAAACAGAATAACCGCGTCATCGAAACATTTCTTGATTTATATGGCTGAGGCAGTACACGTAACATAGCTAAGTGATTTCAAAACATTTGATAAAGAAATTGTCTGCGATAAAAAACATAAAATGTGTAGGTACAGAATTTCTGGCTTAGTTAAAGGATGAAAGTTCAAATCGATTTTTAGAAACGAAAACCGACGAGGAAAAGAGTTCACATAGGAAACAGGGAGAGCAGACGAACTCAAAGAACGAACACACATCCTCGCCGCAGGAGGTCGTTTCTTAGAACAGAACATGGATTAAGAACGTGTTGTCAGGATTATGACAGCGACAAATGATGACCATAAGGAAAACCTTCCGAAGGAGAGGAACAATAAAAGCATCGTCAAAAAAACGATTAGATTTTTTGCAGAAATGCAAACTTAGTTCGCATCGAATTACGAAAGCCACAAATATTTCACAAAAAATTGTCAACTAAGGTGTAACTCAGGCAAAAGTCCTCTATTTCTGAGGCGGTACAGATTCTGACGTAGACAAATGAGGGTAATAACGAAAGCAAACGTGAATTTCATGTGGAATTTGAGGATAAAATTCTTTTTTTTTGGAATTCTCTTTCGCTGAAAGTTCAGATTTTACAAGATAAGCTTAAGGTTGTTTTTATTATGTACACATTTTTAGATTGATAAAATCCAGTTGTTTGCGAAATCCACCTGACAATCGATTTTTCAGAACAATGATCTTTATGGAATTTTTTAGAGTGCATAATAGAATTTTTGTGAAACATAAGATAAATAAAAATGCTCTAGTAATCGATATATTCGATAATGTCACTTTTGTAGATAGTCGTATTTTATTTTTTCATTGTTTTCATATTGTTAAGATTAGGAATAAGAAGAACAATACAAATCTTTACTTGACAAATAAAGTACAGACGAACAACGTATATAACAGTCACAACAGAACCGCAAGTTTCACTCTTGTCCTAAAGTACCCTATACTCCCTGATATTCAGGCTATCTCTTCAGGTCCTCTCTATTGTAGTTTCTGTCCTAACATATGAAAATAGTAAATTATTTAAATGATTTTAGGTACATTAAACATGCGTTAATCTGTCGTTCCAATAGACTAAGAAGATTAAATTTTCAAAAATGCCTTGTTGGATGGTTTTTCTAGGATAAATTAAAACCGTTTTAACAACAAATAAAAGTTTTTTATTTTAGTAGTGAATTGAAAGTTTGTGCGTTACTGTATCAGAAGAGATTTTTGTATTTCCAAAGTACTCGGGATATTAAGAACCATGGGAAATAACGGATAATCCCAAAGCACAATAACCTACATTTTTAAAAATAAATGTGGATTGTTAGGAATTGCAAGTTGGAGAAACTTAAAACTAATACAATTTTATTTTCATTTGAAGTCAACAGCTTTGAGGTTAAGCTCAAAAAACGTACTGAAGTCCATAAAAAATCAACATCAAAGTCAAATTAAATTTCTGAACAATAATTGGATAAGCTAGTCTAATGTTACAGGTAATTTTTGACTTTGAAATCTTCATAAATGGAGCTACAAAAACATCAGGTGATCTGTCCAAACATTACAAGCAGAGTGCAGATTTCGACTTCGACTTTGATGTCGACCCTTTTATAAACATCAATATCGAACATTGAACTACAGTATGTTTATCAAGATTGACAAGATATCAGTGATCCTCACACTGAAAGGTTACTTCTTTATTACTTTGAAAATGTACAAATTACCAGAGCACAATTACCTAAAAGAGGAATGGATTCAGCATATGATTCCTTCATTATCTTCTTTGACTACAGTATTTTTTTAGCATCCTAATGTTCTTTCAATAATTCGAAATTGATAAATTATTTTTGGAATGGATCGTTTTCCCTAAAGATTCTCATGGCGATTTTTTCTTTCAAGATACACCCATTTGAATGAACTAGTGATAATTAAAGAAAAAAATTAAACTACTCTTATAATAGTGGGAAATTGCATACTAACTTGCAGAACTCAGCTCTTTTAGTTAAGTTTTCCACTCGAAGAAACGGATTTAGTTATTTAAATTTAGTCTCAAGATCCGTAGTAATCTCATTTATATCCAACACAATAACTTAGATTAAACTTAATGTGATTTAATAATCTAAAAAAATAAAGCTTATGATCCTGAACAGCAACAAAGTAGTCTCAATAAAAAGCTTTCCTTCTGTTATAATAACGTCTGTAATTTTTTATATCGTTTTTAAGTAAATTCTTTGGTTTTAATTATCCGAGTTTTGAGACTACAATAGTTATCGAAACTACAGTATACATAAGGAAGCGGGGAATTGAAGTGAAGTAAAATTTCACATTTACACGCAAAAATGGATATATTAAAACTGCTTTGATTTAGTGGAGACATCATATTTAATGTACCAGTGTATATTAAATATAATGTATTCGATTCATTAGAGTCGTTTTAATATACTCTTTTTGTGCGTACATTTGGAACAGTTTGTATCTTCTCCTATCTAATAAATATAAGGTGAATAGAAAACATTCAGAAGATATTCGAAACTGCGTGGGACTAGTGAGACCATTGTACATGTCAGCATTAAAGATTGAATTAAATATGTCGTTTTAATAGTAAAATCCTCTAAAATTAATAATCAATCATCCTTATTTAATTTCCCCGATTTTAAATGAATATGCATTATTTTCTCCTCAGTTGTGCTTCAAACATATTTTAGTCTGAAATAAGTTTTTGTTTTTGCTTACCAAACGGTTTTAGTTGCTGTCAATTATAATAGTTCTTGGTTCACAACTGATTTAATTCTTCATAAACAGAACTTCAAAAGTTAATCAACATTTATGATATGAATTTTAATGTTCACTGTGTATGTTGTGATTCCATTCAAGCTTATGACGTGACAATCGATAAAAACCAGACTGATTCGTTTCAGCCACAGTAAACGACCGACAAGAGGTTATTGCGTGGGAAAACTAATTTTTAAATGAATAATTGTTAGAATTTTCCGATTCAGTGCATCTGCTTCTGAATTCCAAACTTCACTCTCCTTCGGTTTCTTGATCAGTGTTTAGTTATAATTGTAACTGTTGTTTTTCTAATGCAATCTTCTAATAATATTTATGTGATAAAAAGATTTTGTAATCTTTACTTTTAGATGCGATCTACATTGCCTTCTTCTGGTCCATGGTTTCGATTACCCCGACCTTCAGCAAAGATTATCATTTTGTTGGGCATTATGACACTTGCACTGAATAACTTTCCGTTTTTGATGGATTTGGTGATAGAGAGAGTAGATTACATTACGGAAAAGTCCTATAGTGCAGATCCTGCTCCAAGGTACATGAGACACGAGAAGACGATTGAACTTGATTGTGAGGCTTTCTTCCGGGATGACGAGTACTCGAAGAACTATATCAGGAAACAAAGGGCAAGGAGGATAACAATGAGAGACTATCCACAACTAAAGACTGATTGCGAGTCTATTAGAAGTAGGGGCTACTATCCAAAGAAGCCATTGAGTCAGATGGAAGCGGACTTTCCTTTGGCTTTTTCGAAAGTTGTTTATACAGTGGGTTATCAGTATTACCAAAGAAGAATCTCGACAACTTTATTTCAGGATTATCTCTATCTTGAAACTCTTTTTCGTCTCGAATACGCTCCGCAGAACGTGTATTGCTTTACAGTCGATGTCAAAGCAGATCCATTATTCAAGAAGAGGATAAAAGACCTCCAATCTTGTTTCCCGGATAATATTATTATCTCGAAAGTTGAATACAACGTCAGCAATCATGGATACAACCTTAGTTCTGCCAACTGGGCTTGTGTTGAGGAGATCAAGGACAGGAAATGGGAATACGTATTTTTACTCCAAAATTTTGATGTAAAAATAAAAACAAATGCCGAATTGGTTAGAATTCTGAAGACGTACGATGGAGCCAATGACGTGAGTTCCTTAATAGCAAAGACCAGTTTATATGATGTGAAGTATAACTGGACTTTCGCTTCATTGAACTTATTTAAAGATCGTAAGAGCTAGCGTTTTGTAATTTTAAAATAAAATTAATCTTTAAGCAATGAAAAATGCCGACAAGGATTCTAATGGGAAACTCCAGTCTCTTCGAATAACAAAATCCCTCAGCGAAGTAACTCTCTCCCGCGCAGCTGCCAACTACATTCTGAACAACATGAACCTAACGACTTACATAAAAGTTCTCGAACGCGGGCGTTACGCCATGGATGAGTTCTTCATTACCTCCTTAAACTCCAACGAGAATGTTAAGCTCCCCGGAGGATACACCACTAAATGCCTGGATAAAGGTTATCAACAATGGGGTCTAACAAGGTTAACTACCTGGTATTACAATAAAACGAAGTGTAAAAGCCATCATTGGAGGCATTATATTTGCATCTTTGGAATGGAGGATCTCAGATGGGTCGATCAGTCAAAGTACTTCTTTGCCAACAAAATTATGGCTTACTTTGATTTCGGTGCTTTGGATTGCATGCTTGAAAGAGTCTACAACAGGACTTACTTCTCCAAAGATCCCTTTTTCGATCTTTCTTTGTATGAGAATCTGCCTCAAGTCAGATATCACAAAATGAGGAAAGAAGGACGAGATTTATCTCAGTTTAATTGTACTTGAAGCTTTAATAGTGGTTTTTGATAAAAAAAACAACTTGTTCTTGATTTGCAAATTCGTTGTTCGTTCAAATTTCGTTTTTTACTAAATCTGCTGTAATCATGAATATAAATGAATTGCCGGTCTTTCCCTCTGATTAAAACTAGAGCTTGATGGATTGGAATTTTGAAAACCAAAAAGAATGGTGTTCACAGCGACAGACGGGTACCAGAAAGTAAGAACTACTACTGCCTTCGGATGTCGAGAAGTTACCCGATGGATATTGATAGGAATGAGTTGTTTTATTGTTTACTATGTTTTCTTTGGAGATAGTAATGGATCAAGAGTTGTTAGAAATAACACGAAACAAGGGAAATTGACTGTTGAGAATATCTGTGTTGGAGAAAACTGGAATTCTTGTGCCTTACCTATGACCAATTTTGAAGGAGAATTCAGGGTAAATACTGTAGTTTGTTTGAGGAACATCTCAAGTAATTTCAGTTCGCGGCCAAATACCATTTAAATGTCTGTGCCATCCCCAAGAGCATCTCCACCATCTTGACAGCAGTGGTCTGTGCCTTACATGATTATGGCAATTTTCGACGCAAAAACAGAAAAATCATCGAGGAGTTGTTCGATAACAGGTAAGTTATCTGTTTCCTTTGCATTTAGTTCCATGATCTTTCTCGTTGATTCCTCCAGGTTGTGCAAGGGAAAAAATGAAGTCTATACGATAGACGATCTCATCAAACATCCTCGGTCTGCTTTCGACAGGAGGAATCCCCTCGAGTGGACTCACGTCGTAGTCGTCCGAGAGCCCATGGAGCGTTTCATCAGTGGGTTCTTGGACCGCTGCATCATCCACCAGACATGGAAACAAGAACCTAACGACTGTTATTACTGTAAGAACAACCTGACTTGCTTCCTTGAAAATCTTCATGCAACAATGTGGGATGACTCCAAAATCTACCACACGAAAGATAACTACCACTACTTTCCTCAGTCTTGGTGGTGTGAAATGGGACGTTATATGGCCAGAAACTTTACAATCATGAAATTCAGCAAAGAGAATGCTGAGCCTTTCTGGAGGGAGTTCTTCGAGTTACTGAGAGCGAAAGGAGTCTCGGAAGATATCATCCAGTTCCTCAACGAGGGAGTCCATGAAGGAAGCACTTCTCATTCCACCTATCACATGAAAGAAGAGAAAAGAAAGCTTATTCAGGAACTGAATAAACCATATCATATGAAATTGTTCCTGAAAATGTTCTATTATGATTACGTTCTCTTTGGTTATCCTCTCCCCAATGTTGATCTAGAGTAATTTATTGTAATAAAAATGATCACCTTTCAATAATCACCGATTAACCGTATGCCTTTCCACGACTGATAGTCTTTTTATGAAACCAGTTTTTAATCCAATGATTTTTGTTTATTTTTCGTTGATGTCATGTGGTAGAACACCAAAAACAAATTAATCCATCAAGACTTGGAATAGGTTTTGGATTAGTCAAATTCTGCCATGCCTATTAATTTTTAAGTGTATTATTTAGTTATTACAGTGAAATGATCATCTATTCAAACATTATTCTGCAGAATGTTCCGATTTTTAAACATATTCTGTACATCGAACTATTAGGGCGGAGAATGAGAGTTAAGTAGTATTATTTTATTGATAATTTGTTATTTATTTCATACTTGAACACTGTCAAAGAATGATTAAGTGCAAAGTCTGTCAGACAGCGCCGGGATGTCCCAGGTACGGGGGATGGGTATGCCCTGCTTGTGCTGTGTTCTTCAGAAGATTCGTCTTGTCTCCCAGAAGCTATAAATGCAAATTCCCAAACGACTGCGGGAAGCCTGGTAGAGGTAGGCTCTCAAGGGATAATCTTTAACTTAATCCACGAGGATTTCAGAATTCTTGATTTTCCGATGTCAAGCTTGTCGTCTTAAGGCCTGTTTATCTGTCGGAATGAAGACGGACAGAATAAAACGGTCCATGATTTCCTCCAAATCAAGTTCGCCCGAGGTATCTCCTTCTTCCCCTTCGTCAAAATCTCAAAACTCAACCTGGGCAATGTACCTCGAAGATTTAATCCTGACCATTATCCACAACCCCACTTCTACTCTGAACTTTATAAGCGGGGATGATTCTTCTCTTCTTCTGGAATCCAAAAAGAGGTTCCAAACACGGATTCTCAACTCAGCCCTTTCTCAAAGATTAGAGCTCTGGACAACAGAAATCCACAAAACAGATTTAAATGAACACGAATTCAAGTTTCTCTGCGAAATGTTAGTGTTCAGGGTAGCTGTTCTTGTCCACAAGTTGAGCTCTCTCACTCATATCAGTCTTTTTCCTCATTGCTCTATCCAAGAATCAAGAAAAGATCAAATTGATTCTCTCTGTAGATCAATTTTATCCACATTTGTCGTCTTTTAGTCAACATAAAAAGTAAAGTAGTTTTTTAATCAAAAAGTCGATCAACAACGTGACTGTCCATGGAGAAATTCAATTATTCGTTTTCCATTCAATTTTAGTTTTTAATTGATGAAGACTGAAGAATTCTTGTTTTTGAATGATTATCATAATCTAGCAAAATTGTACAAGAGAAAACTATAAGTGAGAGATGTTTTTGGTCAAAAGTGTCCATAATCGATTACATAGATGGAACACAAGTATTATAAACAGTTTCAACAACATATTATTCATTTATTATAATCCAAAAAACTTTTTCAAACAATATTGATCCATGACATTTACGAAATATGATCTATGGAAGACGCTGAGGGGAGTGTCGTGAATGTACAGATATCTTCCATTGCTAGTCACTTGAGAAAAGACGTTGATAATGTTCAAACCTGTTTCGTTGTACTGTGTCGCGTCATGGAACTCTACATCTATTTGACAGATGACTGGGTAGTTTTCAGGATTGAAAGCAATTTCCGGAAACAATGCAAACTCATCTCCTTCAATGTCCATCAGTAGGAAATCAATAGTGTCGTTGATTCGGAAACTATTGAGAACTTGTTTGAAAGAGTAGTGTTGGAGGTCGTGATTGGTGTAATCATTTTTGCCTCCTCTTTTTCCTTCGAACCCTGAAGGGATTAATTTAATTTTACAACCACATAATCATACAGTAATAATCGACTTACGAAATATGGAAGCTTTGTAAGTCCCCTCTTGGGCTCCAACTAATCCCTTCAAGAATTCTCCACCCAATTCCTGCTTGTACATTCTCCCACTATCTACCTCATCCAGATCAACGCCAAAGAATGTTGTTTGAGGATATAGACCTTTGAGTTGTTTTTCAGCCTTGACATCCTTACCGATGCCCAAGGTAACTACTCTCAGAGGATCGTTTTTGTCGATTGGTTTAACAAAATACTTTTCCTCGTCTTTGTTTTTGAGGATCGTGACAGGCAGCTTCGAAAGCAGAGAATTTGAACAGATCTGGATATAGAGCAAATTGATTTTATGACATTAGAAACATTCCTCACCTGTACATACTTGGAATAGCTTTTCCACTGATCTTGAAACTTACTGTGCGTTGACCGAACGTTCTCGAAGATTTCATCAAGACAACGAAGAGTTATGGTGATATCTTCAAACGATACCAGAGGTTGGTTCTTCTCTAAATCCGCAGGGATCTCATTAGCAGTTTTGTAAATATCATACATCGGCTGGTGATTGTCAGCTCTAATTGATGACCTGGGCCTTTCAACCACGTCACCATTGAGGTACTTTCGAGTTTCGGTGTTCTTTATCCTCTGGTAAAGAGCAAAAATAGTAAGAGCAGCCAAGACACTAGCCAGTACCCGAGAAGAACCCCTCATCGTCCAGACAAATAAGAAATCCAGAAGAGAATTTCGAACAACTTTTTATGACAATTGTCCAACAGTCCCTTCTCGTATTATTTGATATGTAGTTTTTTGGTTGTTTTTATATGATTCAATTCATGGAATTACACGTTTCTGTCGTCAACCGTATTCTATGTTCATCACCGACCAGTCCCAAGGGATTATTTAAATTTTAAAGATCGACCGTATTAAGCAACAAAAATCCATCGCAAACCAGTCTGCACTTGGAAAATTACGTGGATTTATTTTAGTTTTAATTTGAGGAATTCTATTCGTTAAAGGACAAAAGTCTAATTTTTGGAGATGATTAGTATCAGATTACCTGCGAAAAAGAAAAAAGGTTAGTTTGTTCCGAAAGATCTTTATCAAATTCTGTTTTGCATTTTGTGTTCTACTTCTCTGACTGTATACCATAATTCATCCTTGTTCATAATTACTTTTTTTCTTTTCAAAATAGTTATGACCATATTTCTCAAAAAATCGCTTTTTAAACAAGAATGCTGACTTTGATGATATTCTACAATTAAAAAATTAAGTTTAAGTACTAGGTCGATTTTCTTCGAGAACATGATTTGCATTGATTTTCTCTCAGCAGAATTGGCAAATACGGTTGTATTATTGAAGCTTCTAAACAATGATATAAAAACAACTGTCGTAAAGTCCATAGTTGATTCATAGACTACAATTGGAAGAGAAATCAATGCAGATAATTGTGGAGTCAGACTATCTCCGCAACGACTATGAGTTTTAGTAGATTGCAACTATCAACATCTGACAATTGCATATTATTTCTAATGTCTTCTTAAAATTATTTACGTAAGAGATTGTGTTAATGTAAAATTTAGTGTTATTTATGCAATTGGAAGCGATATCACACACAAAAATTGATCTAATGTACCGGGTACATATATTCAGTTTAATGTATTGGTATATTGTATTTGATGTATCCTTTTGTGTGCAATAAAGCCGATATCAAGGGTATGCAAGTGTGTTTTAGCATAGCTTTCACGTAGTCCGCTCAACTGCCATTTCTATAGGAATATCATCATATTACATCCAACATTGACGTTAATGCAGGATCCGTTCGTGCATAATTCGCAAATCATCAGGCAATATTGATCCATAATGTTGGTCTGAGTGTGAAACCTACATATGTTGATGTTGAGTGAGCAACCGATGTAAACAACATCGTTGTCATCACAGTTATATTAAAAGATCTTACAGAACATATCATAGATCCTAGCACAATTCAAGGCGAGATCTCTCGAAGTAAGAGAAGTACATATTATTGATCTTACATTAGAATTACTTAGATTTGATATATCCACAATGTTGGCACATTGATTTCATTGCAAAAAAGACAACTTCAAGATTTTTGTTTGATCTAATGTTCGTACATTAAGGGGTAATCGAGATGACGACCCTGTCCTAAAATTGGTAGAATAAAAGGTAAGGAACAGGAATTTCGGTATGGTTGGTACACTCTTTGACCTTGAACGGGGGAAATAGAAGAAATAACAACTAGTCGACTTTTTCTAATTGGAATCGTTTTTTGAGATCTTGCTTCCGAATCCCAGATAAAAAGTTTAAGAGTCGTAATTACCTTTTGCAGACAAAATCATGAAGTAAATTACTTTTTATCAGACAGTTTCGCATTGTATTTTCCCAGAATATAAATAATAACAGCTTTGTCTTTCGAGTGGTAATAGATCTAAACCTTACACATTAATATTGTATAGATCAAATACAGGTTAAAAAAGTCATTGAAGAGCAATAATACACCTAGAATTTACCTAAATTTCTCAAGATTGATCTAACCTTGGAATAAGTACTGTAGCATGTTAATTAATATTTCGTCTCTTTACTTTTCTTCTCCTCAAGGCCTAAATTCCTGATTCTTTCTAAATGATTTTTTCCCGTTTAATTATCATGTTAATGTTCTCCTATCTATTTTCTCAACTAGAAAAAAATTATTTCACACAATTCCGCATTCTTTATTTGTTTCTAAACAAACAGCAACTTTTAAAATAGTTCAAAGAATTAATTTTTTCCAGTTCTGAGATTCACATGCCCTCGGCCATCACTCCGAAACTTTATCTTGACCGTAATCATTCTATTTGCTGGGCTCTTTATCTCCGACACAGATTTTTGGTTTAATTATTTTTCAACGCCGTTTTTTGAAGGAATTTCTAAAGTTCAGTTAAATGAAGAGCTCCAGGATTTACTGGAGAAGCATAGAACATCGATTCAGATTCATATTGCAATACAGTCGGCTATTTATTTCAACTATTCAAAGTTGTAAGTAATCCTGCAGACGCGGACTTAATAAAGATCGGATTTTAGCTACCCAACAGACACTGCTGTGATTCTATTCACAGCTAACTTTAGTGCTATTAAGGATCAAAAATGGATGTGTGTATCCCAAAATGAAGAAGGCAATTTTTTTGTCACTGAAACCAAGCCCAGACTACAGTATGTCGAACCCAAGGCATGCGCTCTCAGTTCCTTAATGGCTCTCTGCAAAACAGTACCGTCTCCCAATTCATTTTTCATTTTCAATGCCAATCAGCCACTAGAAAAAGTTGTCAAGCTTCCATTAGAGGGTCCGGTAAGAGAAAGTCTCCCTATCGTCAGCTGCACGAGCTCCATCTACTTCGGGGAACGGTGGCAACTCTACACAACGAGTATAGAATACCATCACTACTTAGGGGTCAATCGCCAAATCTACTACTTCATGAGTGGATTGGAGGAAATTCACGAACTGCTTAAAATCTACGAATCTGAGAAGCTCATTGATCTCCGATATTGGGCAATCCCAGCTATCAAGGAACTCAACGCTCTAAAAGAGATTTGGAACAGACATCAACATAGCACACTGAACGACTGCTACATTAGGTACAGAGAGGCTGCCGATTTCATAATAGTTCATGATAGCGATGAACTAATCATGTTTCCTGGAGACATAGATCTCTACAACCAAATCAAACACAGAGCTAACAATAAAAAGCATTTCTTCTATCTGAATTCACTGACGAGTGTCATCTATACTAGGAGAGAACTGGCTTTGTTTGATCTTTACTCAACGCTCAAGTCAATCACAATCACCGATGAATCCAGAAACGGAAAGTGTGTCTACGACACAAGGTTCATCGAAACTGTAGGTGTTCATGGGCCTGCCGTTGATGGATATTCAATAACGCAGGGCAAAGATAAAACTGGGATTATTGTTCATTTGAGGATATGGGAGTTTCTGAATGATACTGAGAGTCCGGAAAATGTAAGTTGATTTTAAGGGTTCTATTGAAAAAATATTCCTGATCTTAGATAGGTCTTTCATTTGTTTACTAAATTTTTTAGGAGAAATTTCTAGAGACCATTAAAGTTGGATGCTATCTATGTTAGGAAAAAAGTTGTTTTCATCTAAAAGGTTCCGAATGCCCTTGATTTGAAATAATTTGCAGAAAGCCCATGGAAAACTTTACAAGAAAAATTTGTCCACTTACCTCTCAGATCAGCAGATCCGTGTGATGAGCAACATCTTCAATCAGAGGAGAAACTCACTCCGACAAAATCCCATGTTCTCCAATCTGGCCCTAAAAGAGAGGTATTACGATCTCGCGGATAAATGCATGGTGTACACGACGAATTACTGTTTGTCTATCAATAATTGCGACTTACCTGTTCTTCCTGGAGTTGTTTGCCTTCAAGTCAGACAAAATTACAGAATGATTACTGTGAGCAGTAATTTCATAATTCATTTTCCTGAAGGACTCCATATCGTAAATAATAATCAGGGTTGTACGGTAGTTTAAGTTCTAAATGCATGATAAAATAAGAGTGATGTCATGGTCCTAGGTGGATGACCCAAAACAACAGCTTAGATAGTAACCTTGATAACTTACCTTGCCTCAAGGTTACTCGATTCCTCACGGAAGATTATATTAAAATATTCAGTGAGGATTATCTTTAGATCTATCCCAAAAACGCCCAAGAGTAACAAGTAGGATCAGGAGAAGGAGGGATGACATATCCGACCATTTCCAAAGATCTCATAACTGAAATGGTAAATATTCTCTAAGGCAACCAGAAAAATATTTTCTGAAGGACACAATTATTCTCCGTAGATGTTGTTATCTCCAGATTCTTCATAGTCCAAGAACAACTGCGAGACGCAGAGAAGAAGGACAAAAACAGATTCTAATCTCCGAGGGAGTGTCGAAAGCTTACATTCTGCACAAACACTTGACAAAATAAAGTTGAAAAACGGTTAAGACTTGTTTTTAAAATTATTTCTCGTTCTACTCGGTGTATTTCTAATAAAACAAGATGCAGTGTCGTGTCTGCACTCAACACACGACTTTCAAAAGATATGGAGCTTGGACATGCGCGAGTTGTGCTGCTTTGTAAGTTTCTACTTTTTAATTACTTAGTAATTGTCAATTTTCGCCTATTTCAGCTTCAGAAGATTTGTGCTAGAACCGAAAGAGTTTAACTGCAGATTTCCCGGGACCTGTGGAAAATTGGATAAAAGTAAGTTAGTCTATTTCACAGCGACCTAGACTGTAGATACAGTATGGCAATCATGGTTAAAGATTGATATTTTAAAATTAGTTTTGATTAAGTACTGCTTTATTCCTATGAATCCAATTATAAGCAATAAGAAATTCAATATTTGGCGGTTTCAGTCGTGATTATTGAAGAATAATTTAATATTATTTTGATTTTGTAATTACCTCATCGACAGAATAATTACAGTACTTATTTCAGCGTTTTTGATCTTGAAGTGCAAATCCTGTAGATTGAAAGCCTGTTTTGCCGCTGGGATGCGTCCAGAAAAAGTCAAAGGTTTTGATCCAGAGGCCACGTTTCCCGAACCAACCTTAGCTTCGCCCAATGCCCCGGTATTATCCCCTTCAGAATCTGTCTCTCAGGCAACGACATCAAAAAATCATATATTCGCTTTATTACTCGATGAGTTGATCAGTACCGTAATCTCCCACCCCAGCGAGACTAGTCGTTATTTCTCAGAAGGTGACTTGACTTTACTTGAATGTGCCACAGGGAGATTTGCGACGAAATCAATTATTGGTCCATTTCCAAAGCATATTGAGTTCTGGGCAGATGAATTGGCGAAAATAGACATAACGGAAGAGGAATTTCCTCTTGTTTGTCAACTAGTAGCTATATACATGGCGGTATTCCTGTTTAACTTCAACAACACTCAAGTTTTTCATCCTGTAAAAGAAAAATGCTCAAATATTCTTCGATTTCAACAATTTGATCTAATTAGTAAAGATATTTGTTCTCATTCAATACTTATGAGAGTGAACCAAGTTTCTCAGTGATCTATTTTGTGATACCGATATTCTAATAAACGGAGAATGGATAAATGAACTTTATTGTCATTTCTGGGTTAAAGTGAAACTTTCTGTGTCGGGACATTTGAAAAGTTTTTCGAAATAATTCTCCTGCCTTGATTTTCCTCTTTTCAGGGCTTTATCAAGATTAAGGAACCGACAAATAAGAACAATGAGACTCCTTTGATTATACGGGGCTCTTGAATGGTCAGATGCCGTGAGACTGATTAAATCACTCATAGTGCAATTATTCAGTAAATAATTCTTTTATTTTTTTGTAAAGTCGGAAAAATCCTTTAAAAACATTAAAATCAGACGGCGGATAATCAATAAGTACGTAATCTAAATGAAAGGAACTACGGAAATTGAAGTCTAGTGTATTCTGTTGATAAAAGAAGAAAAAACAAATCTACCAAGAAATGACTCTATTGGGTTAGTTGATAGGGAACCACGTTGTTGGTCTGGTTGTTAGTTTATGTTTTCAGCAAGACTTCAAAGGAAAAATAAGGTTAATTTCGGATCAATCTACGGAATGTTCAAAAACTCAAGTTTGAACTCTAATTTGACAGTTTTTAAAAATTTACTTTTTTCAACATTTTTGAAATTGTCATTTATAATTTATAAAATGATCAATTTCAACATTTTTAAAAATAATTAAAATTTCAAAAGCGTTTATAAAATAAACCGAGTTTTTGGCTTTGGTGTTTTGTTCGAAAATAAAGTTAAAATTACTTTTACAAGTACAGTACCCTTTTTATGCTTCAAAAAAATCATCAAGTTGTTATTTTTTATTACGTATAAAATAACCAAAGTCATTTCAATTTAGAAAAGAATTTTCAAAATGTTTATTAAAGTATTTTTAAAGCAAGATTTTCTTGAATATTTTGTTAGTGAAATTGTAGTTTCTCATGATCACATTCAAAAACACTTTATTTTCATTCCTCAGATATTTCTTCATTGATCGTTTTCATTGTGGTTTTCATTTTAATTACTACAAGATTTGTACACGTGTGTTCTTCTTTGACCAGCCGGCCTGATCTTTCTTTATTTGGTTCTTATAAGAATGTCTTGCTGAACGTCACGTTATATTTTTTGTGTTCAGTTTGGTTTTGCTAAAAAGTGAATTTTCGTTTAGGATATATCAGCAAGATGACTAAGCCAAAGGTCTATGTTGTCGGAATCGGGATGACCAAGTTCACCAAACCCCAATCCACCGGTCTCGACTACCCCGACATGGTCAAGGAAGCGGTAACTACTGCTTTGGATGACTGTGGACTCAAATATGCCGATATCCAACAAGCAACTGTTGCCTATCTTTATGGAGGTACTTGTTGCGGACAAAGAGCCCTCTATGAAATCGGAATGACTGGAATCCCAATCTACAACGTCAACAACGCTTGTGCTTCTGGATCCAGTGGTGCTTATCTCTGCAAACAAATCATCGAGTCTGGAAATGCAGATTGTGTTCTTGCTTGTGGGTTCGAGAAGATGGCGCCAGGGTCACTGGAGAACATGGGACGTGGACCGGAAGACGGAAGAGCCATCTCGGTAGACAAGCACCTCGAAGTCATGGCCGACACCTTCGGGCTTTTCCCCGCTCCGATGACTTGTCAGATGTTTACCAACGCCGCTTTGGAGCACATGAAACTCTATGGTAGGTGTTAAGAAGTAATATGTAGGAAATTCATTGGGAATTCCTTCAGGAACTAAGAGAGAACACTTTGCGAAGATCGGCTACAAGAACCATCTCCACTCCGTTCATAACGAAAAATCCCAATTCCGCAAGGCCTTCACTCTTGATGAAGTCATCAATGCCAGGAAAATCTACGACTTCTGCGGTCTTCTTGAGTGCTCTCCAACTTCTGACGGAGCCGCTGCAGCTATCCTCGTCTCTGAGAAGTTCTTGAATTCTCATCCTCATCTCCGCAACCAAGCGGTCGAAATTGTCGGAATGGAAGTCAGAACCGATTTCCCCTCTGCTTTCAGCGAGAAATCCAACATCAAGATGATTGGATACGACATGGTAGAAGCCGCCGCAAAGGACCTCTTCCGCAAAGCCAACATGACTCCCAACGATGTCCAAGTCATCGAAATGCATGATTGCTTTGCTGCTAACGAGCTTATTTCTTATGAAGCAATCGGACTCTGCCCTAAGGGTAAAGCCGGAGAGCTCATTGATCGTGGGGACAACACTTATGGTGGCAAATGGGTCGTCAATCCTTCTGGCGGGTTGATCAGCAAAGGACATCCCATTGGAGCTACTGGTAAGTCAATTTTACATTTAGTTCCTGAATTACTTTGTAAAATTCCAGGAGTTGCTCAAATCGTCGAACTATCGAATCAACTTCGTGGTCGATGCGGAAAACGCCAGGTTCCGAACTGCAAAGTCGCGATGCAACACAACATTGGTGAGTAGATTTGTACTTTGTTAGTCTTCGTATCTATCAATATCTATCAAAAGTGTATGCTTATCAGTCAAGCATCCCACAGATGGGTGTAGTCTACTCTCCACCGAGTCGATTCCTCTTCCATTTAAGCTGACTATCTGAGTTGCTTTGTTTCAGGCATCGGCGGAGCAATCGTCGTTGGACTTTACAGACTAGCTAGTGGAGCAACTGCTACTGGGGTATCTACAGCCATGACTGGAGGTTCATTGAAATCCGATATCATCTTCAAGGAGATCAAAGAGAGAGCTACCAACGAGAAGGACGTGGTTAAGGGAATCAACGCTTCCTTCCGTATCAACGTCTCTGATGGCAAGACTTCCAAATCCTGGACCATCGACCTCAACCAAGATCCTCCATTCGTCGGAGAATCTGACAAGAAAGTCGATGTTGAGCTCACCTTGAAGGACGATGATTTCATGTCCATGGCCCAAGGGAAACTCAAGCCCGATCAGGTTAGTTGACTTTTAAATTGCTTAAATGTTTCTCATAGCACCTGACATTTCTGGAACATCCAGATTGAATTTCACCTTTCAGGCGTTCATGCAAGGAAAGATGAAGCTAAAGGGTAACATTGCCAAAGCTATGAAGCTCAAGACAGTCCTTGATCCTTCCATGATCAAATCCAAGATCTAATTTCGTTTCCTCGTTACTCAAGTTAGCGTAGTATTTTGTGTAAAAATCTAAAAATAAACATTTATCATTTGGCACAAAATTATGACCAGATTTTTAATGCACCAGGACTGGGATTAGACAAAAGTACTCTTGAGGGGGTTTCCAGAGATGGATCTGGGATCAGAAGGGTTGCTCAGAGGTCGGCTGCCAGCTGGGATGGTGGTCGGGGCAGAGAGGAGTCTTTCGAGAGGAGAGTACTCGCTTCTGGATCGATCAAGACCCCGGACATAATGCAGCTGAGATTCTACTGTTTTGAGGGATTCGAGGATTTGAGCATCTCGAGCTCTCATCTCCGTCTAAAAAAAAGATATTTTTCGTGATTTTTGCCTGAATCAGAAACTTACAATTTCTTTTTTCAAATGTCCAAACAAGTCATTCCAACTCTGGAACTTGGTCTGTTCCTGTTGTTGATTCCCGTTTCTAGAGGCACTACTGCTGGAAGTCCCATAACTTTGGGTGGTGAACTCGCTGCCAGTCACACTCTTATCTTCTGATCCAGAGAAAACACCTTCATCAGCATTCATTTTAGTGTTTAGATTTTTGTCCTGAGTACTCGACGAACAGGAAGGAGCTGCAGAGCTGTCTAGTTCTTCTGTGGCGATGTCGAGTTCTGTTTCCTCGTCTCCATTGTCGGATTCTACTTCGTATTGAATATTATAAGGCAAATACGGAATTTCCTCCGGTTCTGGATATCTGATCTCGTAGAATGGACTAGTGGCCGCTTTGAATCTGTCCAGCTTTTGTTGACTTTTTCCGGAACGGAGTTTCTTCGGAAGAGTTGTGGAATTATTGTACAATTTCTTTAAAAAGTTCTTTGTCGCTTGTAACGCTCCGGTTTTTTGATTCGAAGTTGATTGTTTCTGACCAAAAGTACTCAATTTTGTGTTTTTTCCTGGAGCAATCACAGCATAACTGAAAAATAATTATTTAAAATTCAATCGAAATCAACTGTAGCTTACTGTGTGCCACTGTCAAAACTCCTAGTCCTTTGGTGTATAGGCGGATTAAATAACCCTTCGAATTTTGTGGAGGTTGATGGATTCTGTCTTTGGAGTGATTTAGTGAACTTGGAATGGACCAATCTCTCGTTTAAGGCATCCATGGATCTGTTCGCGATTCTCGACAACGGCATATTTTTCGCAAACCCTCCACCATCTTTGTCAATACAGTAATTCAAATACTCTGCAGAAGAATAACAGTCAGGATCGAAGGAAATCGTCATGTTCTGGTTGTAACGAGCAGAAGCCTTCCGTTTCGCCAGTGATGGAGTTGTCTGGGCGCAATTATGTACTGTAGGAATCGGATCTGTTTTGCAACTAAAAACAACCATTCAGACATAAATGTTTAAAAGAATAAAAGTAGCATGGCATTTGTCTTTCAAAAGAGAATAAAATAGCTATAAATCAGGAAAGAACGCTGTCTACGTAAAAAAGAGATTTGATATCAGCTAGAGCTACTTGGGGGCGGAAAAGATGCGTAATGACAATAACATATGGCGTTGGCTAGTGTCCAATCAAGATTTGAAATGAACAAAAAGTCAGCTGCTGACAAGTGCGCAGACTCCTCCAAGCGGAAAATTGTCAGGTAGAGGAATACTGCATGTCAAATCCAAAACAATTGGAGATCCATCTCATTGTCTCCTAAGGGAAAATGACAGAGTCACAACAAATATGATCAGTCAGGCTTGAGATTTGCGAATAGGGAAATAAACAAAATTTCATGGTTGAAAATGAGATGTGTTATGAAGAAAGATGAACACTGGCTCCAAGGATAGACTTGGATGGTGTCCAGAAAAATTAAAACTTGAATTTCCTTAAATACTATCCACAAGCAATCCATTTGAGACCAAACTTGGATAGTATCCCGAAATTTCCGGAATTTAGGTTACTTTAGACACTATCCATGAATGATTTACTGGAAAGTAAACTTGAATAGTCTCTCAACATTTCCAGAATTTGAACATTATCCACATGATTTATTAATGACCAAACTTGAATAGTGTCTGAAAAATATAAGAAATTGGATTTTCCTGGACACTATCCACAGTTGGTCTATTGAAAATACATTTGGATAATGTCTAGAGATCAATTTTTGAATTTGTCAGTCATTATCTGACTTTGTTATTGGAAATGTTATAGGCGGAAAAAATAGCTCTTTTCCCACCACAACCATCTTTAGTCTTTTCCCCAAATTGCCGGAGGAAATGAATGTCAAAACCATCTGTGTAAAAAAGTGTCACGTTGATATCCCTAAAGACTAATTTTCCCAAAGAACGTAGCTATCAATCTTTCAAAAAAATCGCAGCAGAGAAAAAAACAGAAACACTTATCAATGTTGCGGCGAAATCCGTTAATTTTCCGACAAAAAACAACCCAAATGATTGAGTAAGTAGAGAGGGCAGAAAATCCAGATGAGGATCAGCCTCTAAACCTCTATAGACATCTTGCAAAATCACGTCAAAACCCTCGACCGCCGATCAAAGAAGAGGTTGAAGTTGTTTTTGCTCCGGAAAATGCAGTAAAAAGATTTTAAAGAGAAAGAGGGGGCTGGAAAATAAATACAAAATTTGAAACTTCGATAACCTCACTCAACTTGAGTGATCAAGGTTTTTTGAATTGGAGCAACGGGGAAGTAAACTCAAAAATTTTCGAAACAGAACCTCAACGAGAGTGACACGGACCATTGGCAAGAGTTGGGCGATATCCGTCACTTGCGTTGATTGAAATTTGTAACAACCCTAAATATTATAGAAGAAGAAACATTTTGAAACGCTTGTTGCACTTTTGTGTCAAAATGAAATACCAATTTTGTTTGGAAATCATAAAACGGTCACTAAGGTGGAGGAAATTTTATTAGAATTGGAAAACACCGCAGGAAGCAATCCGCAGACTGGCCACTATTGACCTCTTTAAAACGGTCAGGAACAGCCGTCTTTATTGCTTTGGTCACTAATCGAGTCCGGCAATTGCGGGAAAACAGACCTAAGACTTTGAAAGGCAATATTGTTTGGTCCAAACAACAGCATGAGTGAGAATCCGAGAAAGAAACATAATCTAGTAGCGAACCAGAAGCAGTTTCGGCAAAATCTCGTTTAGTTTTGATTTAGCAAAAGAAAAAATATTCCCCGCTTTTCATTGGAAAATAGCTTCTTGAGCAATGGGAAAGGATTTAGAAGTCTTTAATTCAATTTTATGCCATCTGGACAAAAAAGGAATTTTTAGTTCTGATGCTACAATTAAATAGTGCTCAGAAATCCTCGAAATTGGGGTTTTCTAAGCACTATCTAAATTGAGTTTCAAGTAAATCCTTTATGGATAGGGTTAAAAAAATCAAAATTCTTACAATTTTCAGACACTATTCAAGTTTTCATTAGTAGAGAATTTATAGATAGTGTTCAAAGATTAAAATTCCTAAAATTTTCAGACACTATCCAAGTTTAGTTTCAAACAAAACATTCATGGATAGTGTCTAAAAATTAAAATTCCTAAACTTTCTAGACACTATCCAAGTTTAGTTCTTATAAAGTCATTCGTGGATAGTGTCTAAAAATAAAATTCCCGATTTTTCTGGACTGTTTAATTTTTTCGCAAATGGATTATTTGAGTATAGTATTGAACAAAATCAAAATTCTCAAATTTCCCAAGCACTATTTGAGTTTACAATCATAGCTGATTTGCAAAAAACACCGGAAGGACGATCGCGATAAAATTTTAGGAATGTTAGAAGTTTCAATTTTTGCCTCCGGGCATTATCATCAAGAGTGACTAAGAATGTAGGATTCGAAATTTTTTGATAATGATTTTAGTGCCCTTTTACAGAAACAAATAACAAAATCGTCAGTTTTAAAAACTTACTACTTTAAAGTTCGGATCATTGTAAAGTAGAAATTCCGCAAAACACGTAATACCTAAGCAACAGAACAAGTTCATGTAATTTTAGAAAAGTGAGCTCATTGACGTGCTTGAAAAATCTCTCGAAACTGCCATATCAAAGATGAACCAGAGGTGCGACTACACAGGGATCGAATTTCACGAGTTTCAGCCGTTGTCGGGAAATGAATGGATATTCGGAAATAGTTGGCTCAACTTGACATAATAACAAAGACGCAATTTCGAAGCTTTGCAAAAACTGCAAAAGCTAAACATTGAATGATTTAAAAAGAAGAACGGATTTGAACTTTCGAAAGGAACAAGTCTATAGTTGTCGAACGAGAATCAGATTGACAGATCTGGACCTACTTCCTGAGGAAAACCGGGAACTTCGAGTTATAGTTCCAACTGTCTCAAGGGTTTTGAGTAGACACAAATAAACAAGAACGGTCACTCAAAACGTTCATCGCAAATTTCAGGACTAAGCTCTTGGTCAAATAACTCCAGAAAAGAAACTCACTGTTCAATTTCGCTGACTTCATCCTCGGTCGGGACAAGGGTCTTGGAATCTAAGGAAATTTCTGATTCTTGACGGATCAGTGAATTTGAAGTGTTCGACTTTTGGATCTGTGCTGAGTCATTTTTGGAAGAAACAGGAGCTTCAGAATGGAGACGTCTTTTGGCTTTTTCTGAGAATCTACGGGCTTCACCGGGTTTCCAAGTGCCGTAGGCGATGGATCTGTACTTGTTGAAGGACCCACGGACGTCGTTGTAAGTAGGTAAATCTGGGGCTTGGAGCAACGATGGAGTCATGGTAAACGTTGTAATTTTGAGCAAAAACTTTGTAATTTCTGAAAATATATAAAATTACAAAACATCTAAAAATAATTTTTATGAGTGGAGGGTTAATAAAAAGCAGAAGCACGAGCGGATACTTGACTAGCAAACAAGAACGAAAAAACCAATTAAATATTCACTGATTTCCGTGTTGAAACTAAAACTAGTTAGAAATTTGGAGTTTTTAAAAATTACAAATCCTATTCGAATAATATGATTTCTGACTGCTTATGAATATAGTTAATCCAATAAGATATCTCATCCAAATCCATTGAGTCATCAAATCCTCCCATAGATCGAGTGTACAATTTATCCCACTTGATTTTTTTGTTCTTTTCCCGCACCTTCCGGAAAGCCGATTTTCCGCGACTTGGCTGTCAAAAATCCACAAATCGAAGCCAAGTTGCGTAGAGTCGATCCATAGCCAACATGACTGACGGAATTTAGAACGAACTATGCAGGAAATCTCCACTTGACAGACTCAGAATAGATTTTGTTAATGAAGATGGTTCTTATGGACTGCGTGAAGTAAAAACACAAAACTTTGTTTACAGATTGTCATTTTAAACTGTTAAAACGTGAAGAATAACGAAAAGCCAAGCATTCTGTTATTTTTGAAAAACAAAAATAATTACAGTAGGATTGACATTTAAGTTTCATGGAAAGTTAATGAGAGAACTCAATTTGAGGAGCAAAAACGAAAAACAAGTCCATTAGGAACTTCAATAACAAAGTCGGAAAGTGTCTGCAAACTTTCGAACTTCTCAGATATCCCAGTAATTCTGCCTTCCGATAAATCCAAGGATAGTGCCCAAAACATCCGAAAAACCGAAGCTTCCTAGACACTATCCAACTTTGCTAATTAGAGTTAATTAAACAAAACTGAATTTTATTTCCTTAAAATTAAAATTACGGTTTCATCTATGTACAAGATGGATTCGTACGCGTACGTATCGTTTACATATATAAATCGAAGATTCAAGCACTTGCCCCTCTTCTTGAACTTTCAAGTATCCTGGGCAAATAACATAATCAAATTCAGAAAGGATGCCGACCAGATAAATCCTCAAATCGTCATCTCGATTATAGCTAAGATAAACACCGGACGATATAACACTCTCATACAAATACAAGCGAAGCAAGCCGGACATTTTACAACTTTTATAACCTACCTCGATTTCAGAGAAATTAAAAGTTGATGGGAATATATATTAAAATGATTTTTAATATGCAATACCTGAAGGAATGGATTAATAGTAAACAAATATTCGACGAATCTGATCGAAAAGGAAAATCCACAAAAGACAGGTATCGTTGTCGTTTTTTGTCACTCCTTCGTTTATCCTCGACTCAAATGAAAAAAGTCACAAGAGCAATTTACAAGGGAAATCAAGGAGCGCACTTGAGAATCGAGTATTGAGACTGGGGACTTGAGAGTCAGTAAAATCTCGACTCGCAACATCTTATCAAGATGCTTTTTTCAAAAGTCAATGTTGTTCAAGTCAGATTCAATAATAAAAGAGTAAAGACCAGTAGGTGACGGCAATTTGGAAAACAAAAACACCCAAATAACAGCTCTATTGCAAAACTAGATAATGTTTAAAACCATTGAACTCAAATTTCCCTGGATACTATCCATTTTTAATAGAGGAATTTTGAATAGTGTCTATAAAGCTATAATTTTTAGACACTATCCATTTTTAATAGAGGAATTTCAAATAGTGTCTAAAACGTAGAATTTTAGACATTATCCATTTTTAATAAAGGAATTTTAAATAACATCTATAAAGCTATAATTTTTAAACACTATCCATTTTCAATGGACCACTTTTGGATAGTACCCGAAAAATTTTGATTTTAAGATTCTTAGACACTATCCATGATTAACGATTAATTTTTTGAGAAATCGACAGTAAAAGTGGAACAATTATGAATTCATATAACAGGCATTTCTGTTCCATTAAAAACGCAATTATAGTTTTCACGATAATATTGTAAAACATAGGTCTCTAGACAGCTGAAAACTGGACTTGCGCGGCGTCAATCACCTCAAGAAAAAAAATTTCTCATTTCAACTGTTTTCGATTCGAATTTTTGCGGTCAATTAACGGCAATGCTAATGCGATCAATTTCCAAAAAAATAAAAAATTCCAACGATCGATAGTCAAAATTTAACAAATTTCCAAAATTAACAATGAAAATTTAACTATTGTGCGATGGGAAAACGGAAAATGCCGGAAGAAAATTCCGGATTGGGTTCTTGAGGACAAAGGAAAGCCGACAACTCTTGACTAGAGGCTGTGGATTTTAAAGGTTTTGGCACACGATGGTGAAATCTGAGATCATGTAAAATTTTCAAGGAGATGAATTCAAGGACTTGGGAAATCTTTAGAAAACTATACATTTAGTCATTCTGTTATAAAAATTAAAAATGAGTTTTATTATAGTTGTCTCGACGCGAATTTTTAGAACTTTCCAGTCAAGACCAAAAAGTGCAAAATTTAGTGTTTAGGTGATTCTAAAAATATGGAATATCATAGTACTATGGAAGTTAAAAATAAATGTTATTACGTAATAGTCCTGACACGAATTTTTAGAACTTTCCAGTCAAGACCAAAAAGTGCAAAATTTAGTGTTTAGGTGATTCTAAAAAGATCTATATTATACTATTATGAAAGGCTCTGCAAAGTGATCCTGGCATAAATCTCTGGAAGTTTTTAGAAACTAAAGTGGTTTAAAATTTTAATTATACAATCATTATTTCGTGATTCGTTTTTGGAATTACATTGTATTTGAAATAGATCTGGAAACTTCTACACCAGAGTATGTGGGGTACATAGCCTTTTGTCCATTTTCGAAGGTTAATAATTATGTAAAAATACTAATATCAAAAAAATCGAAATATTCCATCGGAACTTGTTTTGATCGTATGTAAAAATAAATTACAACTATAGTCAAAAATTCAAAATTCACTATAACCTCAACTAAAAGCGCAGAATTTACCCGATCATGTACTCAAACAAAATTAAATTTAAAATAGAAAAAAGCAAATTAGCGGCTTTTAATCTTTTCTTTAAGAATCGAGCTTTTCCGAGGCGCGTGTCCGTAAAAGCCCTCTGAATCTTTATTGTTCCGAGTGAATTTTCAAAGCAAAACATGTTATAGAATAAAACATTGGTCATAGAAAAACATGCTTGAGGCGTTGAAAATCGCGCGGACAAAATCATCCGAAATATTTTTTTGTTCAAAAAGAAAAATTTCAAGTTGTTGTTTCTAAAAAAAATAGGGAATAAAAGAAACTTTCCGGAAAAGTTGATAGAACCGGAGTTTAACATATTTCTCACCAGTTTTCAAAAACAAAAAAATCAAAGGTATCGCTATTTTGATAAGTCCATTCTTATTGACCAGTCAACAAAGAAAAGTCTATCAACGCCAGAGGCATTGTCCAGCCCCACTTTACACTTGTAATCTCGAGAAAAAAACTCTTTAAAAAAGTAAAGTGAAAAAAGCATCCACGGCTGGTTCCGATCAACTCTGGCAAGCCGTAAATTAACCACAAGCAATAAATATCTGAGAAGGACAAGTTTTTTACACATTTCCCGTCACAGAGAGATTTTTTATGTAACATATGTCACTAATTAGTAAAGATTATTATTTCTGATACCAAAGCAAATATCCTAAGGTACTATAGAAGATTATAAATAGAATTAAGACACTATCGTACCTTAAATGACCGTCAAGTGAACTAGCAGAGGAAGGGAATGATTGGCTTCCGGTTCTTGGGGTAGGTGGAGAACTCCTTCTTGTAGTTCCTGTGTTTCCCATCGGCCCAAATCTTCATTTGGATGAATCCAGCGAGGGTGAAGAACCCAGCAGGAAGGCATTGAGTCAAGATGCAGAAGGAAACCCAAGATCCGACTTCGTATGTGTAGTTCGGGCAGCTGGTAAGGTCGTACATGCGCGTCAACGGATTGGAGTTGGGGTATGGGATCTTTCGTTCCTTGGTTCCTGGTGGACGCAAGTCACGGAGCAGAGTATGGATAGAGTAGTTGCCGAGTTCGCAAATGATGAATCCACCAAGTCCGAGGTAAATCTGGAAAGATCCAAGAGCAGGCGGAGTGTACAAGGGATGGTTGACGAAGTAGGACATGAAGGCAGCGAATCCCCAGTAATATGAGCAGTTCTTGAACAAGTTACGCAGCGGCATGGTTCCATTACTGAATCTGTGGACGAATTGAGTTTCATAGAGACGTTTTAGGTAATGGAATGAATGGCAAAAGAGGGCAATGGTAACAGCAAGATCAACGGGTTTGCTGGCTGCTCCGTTTCCATAGATCAAGGAAGGACGAAGGTAGAAAATTGGATAGACGAACAGAGGACCGGCATATTCGCAAAGGAACACCTGAAAGACATCGATTCGTAAAATCCATATATGAATTCGCAAAATCTCACAGTTTTCCATGCAATTTGAGGTCCGAGATCGCGATAATACAAAGCGGCAGTTGTGCCAGACAGGTTCAAGTCGCTAACCAGCTTCTCATCTGGAATATTCTTCCCACGAGCTTCTGCTCTCAGCGAAATCCGTTCCACTTCAAGATGGTTCTTTGCGGAAACTTTTTTCTTCAAGGACAGGACGGTGTCATTGGAGGAGACCTACAAAGTTACATATATCAAAAGTGAATATTTCCATGGAAACTCACATCCTCAACGATAATCGGAGAACGTTTCGGAGATTTGGCATCAAAAACTTCAATCGTTAATTTAGACATGGCTTACAACCTAAAAAATAAATTTAACAAAAAGAACAAAAGGAAAAACGACTGATGGCGTGATGGATTGATAAAGGAAAATGAAAAGTGGTCAGAGGGAATTACGCAGAGAAAGAAGTTGAGCAACCCAGCAAGACCAGAAAACATCCATCAAGAAAACAAGAGTTATTAGAGCTGTTAGAACTTTCACGACTAAACCAGGGGGTTCGGCAAAGTCACTGTTTGCAAAAGGCTCGAAAGGCCAATTCCGAAATTTGTTTGAAAAAGAAAAAATTTATCAAAATTAAATAAAACTGAAAATTTGTTTGAAAAATTAAAAACAAATTTATCAAAATTAAATAAAACTGAAAATTTATTTGAAAAAACAAATTTACCGAAAATATTATAAACTTTAAACTTTATAAATTTGATCAAAAATAACTTTAAATATTATTTTTAATAAAGTATTATCCTGCTTTGAATTTTTTATTTGTTGAAGATCGAAAAATAATATTCTTTGAAATTCATTTTAAAAAATTAAAACAATTTCTTGTTTTCTAAATTTAATATGATTCTAATTTTGGAAAAACTAAAATTAGAGCAGTTTTCTAAATTTAAAAACTAACAGGTGTTACATAAACGATTCCAGATAGTGATTCTAGAACTGCTAATTGTGTATTTCAATCTACTCCCCATCTATATTAAGATTTCAATGCTTATATGTTTATTCTATTCTGAGAACTTTTCGACCCACCTATTACGTTAGGAATTCTTAACGAATGTATCTGTTTATAAAATTCTTCAAATTTTGATTTCAAAAATAGATTTACCTCTACCGTACGGGAAATATGCGAGTCAACAATTTTTACGAAGGAACTTTAATATTTCTGACGATATTAACTCTGATCCTTCAACTCTATTCCTTTTTTGTTATGTTACTAAAGTCTCCGAAAACCATGAGTGAATACGGTAAATTACTAGCCTACGTTACTGCCTGGGATATGTTATTCAATATTGTACTCGGGTTTGTAATTGCTCCAGAGCTCTTCTTCCCAGCTCCAGGGATGTATTTCAATGGATTAGCTCAGGATATTTATCATGCATTTGGATATAAGTCTGCTAGAATCTGCGTAGGTTTTTAATTATGAAATAAGTTGGTCAATTTTTGGTTTTCTGCAGCTCTGCGTTTGGTTATGGGTTCTCGTAATTTTGGTTGCTAACCAGAACTACTGTTTGATATACAGATTCACTGTAATCAGGGAAGATACTCGTTACCACGACCATCTAATGTCTATCCCAGGAATCATCATGATACACATAATAGGAGAATCCATCTGTACACTCATTGTTGTCCCTAGTTATCTTACTGTAATCGCCACAGAAGAACGGAAAAATGAATTACTGTTGTATTTCCCGAAAGAAAGTTACGAAAATATCCCGTCAGATACCCCTATAGTTATGTTTGATACCTTCCATTCTAGTGTGGTGCCCTTATGTGGATTGGTCACAGTTATGTTTGTAATTTCCCAATCTGTCTCGATCGCTTGTTGTTGGTATATCATAACAACTTTGAAAAAGAATGCTTCACACTTTTCTCCTACTACATACAAGTTGCATCTGATTCTAACTTGGGTGCTTTTAGCCCAACTACTTTTACCATTATTATTGGTTATATATGCCTGTCTGTGCATTCATACTGGCAGCTGCTCAAAATTAAACTGGACAACAAAAATGCTCCTACCTGGATTGGTGAATGTGGCATCTTGCTTTTTTCATTATTTCCATGTACTACAGTAATGGTTAATATGATATTCATCACTCCATACAGGGTTGGTCCTAGTAGGTTTAGATATAGAGCACAGTCCGTAGTTTCAAAGCTATTGGTTGTAATATACTCTAGATATTTTAACTACCAAAACAGAAACTTCAGAGATATCACCAGCATTGAGAAATCTTATGAAGGAATTTTATTATTGTAGAGTACTCCCCTATTACTGTATAATCAAATAAACTACAACCAATAGTTTCAAAATCATAGATCATAGTATATTTGAAAAATTGAAATTCAGAATTTTACTGTGACTTGGGTAACAAAGCTCTCATCAAATTAAGGCTCATGAAGGAGAGGAACTTTCACAAGTGGCCGTTATACCAATGCCGAGTTCGACATTCTTTTCATCTCAACACTAAAATAATAAATGATAACATCAAATAATGCAAGTGGATGTCGAAGTTTCTTCAAATATTGAAATATGATTGCAAAAGTAGTTGAAGTCCGAAATAATGATGAATCTCTTATGAATACTGTATCTGTTGTTGAACTTATGACAGCAAACGAAATTATCGTTATTTTATAGAATTACGTCTCTGGCAATATCGTAAGAGAGACATCAAAACAGTGTCTAGAGTAGAAGATGAAAGCATTCCTGTTTTCCTTCATCTCATGGCTGTTCTCTGAAATGAGGGAACTGAGAAAAAATAACTCTTATAATCACTGACTGATATATGTCAAACAAATTTCTAATGTCAACTTTCAACTCATCGCTATAAAGGAATCTAGGAGACGAAAGTTCCTATTGATAAAAAGCAGTTTTGAGATGAAGAAAAATATATAATTTATTGTTTTTAGTTTAATATTTTTGTGGAAAATAAATATCATCTCACGTAGTCAAGCAGGAGAAACAAGTTTTTATATTTTCAAGAATATTGGAACGCGACATATTGAATTTGTATCTTTTCCTTATATTAAGACTGATTTTTCTGTTTTTTTAATAAGAAACTTCGTTATCAAGATTTATCCATGCTGATGAGTTCAGAATAGTGTATTAGAAGACTCTCCAACACATATCGATTAATGATCTTGAGAGTTAATGTTCTTCAGATCTCTTATTTTGTGGGAAAGAAATTAAGCATAGAAATAACTTTACTTTCTGTTCTCTGCATGTCTACTTTAATTTTTCTTATAACTTTATCGTCAATGTAAGTTTCCAAGAATAGTGACAAATTCATATGTTCCCAGTAGTTCAAAAGCATTGATCAACTTTCAAAATCATTCAATTACACTACTCACAGGAAGTAAAATTTCTTTTGTAACCTAGGCTACTCCCATACTTGTTCATTATATATTTAAAGAAATTTTAATATTCACTTTCATTGGTTCACTTCATCGTTTGTTAATTTGCTGCTGAACAATGGATACTGTCGAATTGGACTGTAGCGACACAGATACTAAGAAAGTTTTCTTCTCTTTCATTAGTCTCAATTTGACAAGCAACGGTACTATCCAAGATTTGGTAAAAGTCTGAAATTCGCAATGTTTTTAGATTTAATCAAGTATACCAAGACAAACCCAATATGGAGTGATGAAAATTATATTAACCATTACTGTAGTACACGGAAATACTGAAAAAAGCACAATACCACACTTGCCAATCCAGGTAGGAGCATATTCAGCGTTAATATACAACTTTAGAGCAGCCCCCAGCATGAATGCACAGACAGGCAATATTATCATTAACAGTGGGAAAAATAGTTGGGCCATAAGCACTCTAGTTAGAATCAGATGAAGCCTATATGTGGTGGGGGAAAAGTGTGAAACATTCTTTTTCAAAGTTGTTATGATATGCCAACAACAAGCAATCGAAAGAGATTGGGAAATTATGAACATCACTGTGACCAATCCACATAGTGGAACAATAATGGGGTGGAAGGTATCAAATACAACTACAGGGGTATCTGACGGGATATTTTCGTAACTTTTTTTCGGGAAATACAACAGTAATTCATTTTTTCGTTCTTCTGTGGCGATTACAGTAAAATAACTAGGGACAACAATGAGTGCACTGATGAATTCTCCTATTATGTGCATAATAACTATTCCTGGGATGGACATTAGATAGTCGTGGTAACGAGTATCTTCCCTGATTACAGTGAATCTGTATATCAAACAGTAGTTCTGGTTAGCAACCAAAAACACAAGAACCCATAAATAAACAGCCAACTGAAATCGTTAAAATTTTCTAAATTACTTGATAATTAAAAACCTACGCAGATTCTGGCAGACTCATATCCAAATACATGATAAATATTTTGACCTAATCCATTGAGATACATCCCTGGAACTGGGAAGAAGAGTCCTGGTGCCATCACAAATCCGAGAACAATGGTGAAGAACATATCCCAGGTAGTAGTGTAGGCTAACAGTTTCCCGTATTCGCTCATTGTTTTTGGAGATTTGAGCAGCATGACGAAAAAGGAATACAATTGGAGGATGAGAGTTAATATTGTCATGAATATCAAAATCCCTTCATAAGTATTACCTATTCTCATATTTCCTGTATCTTGGAAGTAAATCTACTTTCAAAGTGAAAAGTTTGGAAACAGCTGAATTTGTTGTCAAATTAATAAGGAAATTGACTGAAATAAGTTGGTGGGGTAATAGTGTATATGAATGTTGAAATCCTAATATAATTAGGAGGCACTGTCTGAGGTTTAGATCTATGTCTTAGCTTTACAATCATGGTCCACAGTTGTTTATATAACACCTGTTAATTGTTAAATTTAGAACACTATAATGGTGTTCATTTTCATTATTTTCATGTATTCCAGTAATGGTTAATATGATGTTCATTATTTCATAAAGAATTTATTTTAATAGGTTTAGATATAGAGCATAGTCCGTAGCTCCAAAGTCATTGGTTGTAATGTACTCTAGATGCCTCAACTACTGGAGCACAAACTTCAGAGAAATCATCGACATTGAGAAATCTTATTAAAAGGATTTTATTATTGTAGAGTACTCCCCTATTACTGTATAATCAAATAAACTACAACCAATAGTTTCAAAATCATAAATCATAGTATAGTTGAGTGGTTGTAAAAGTTTGTAAATATTTTTGAACTACTGGGAACAGGTGAATTTGTCACCATTCTTGGGAAATGAATTTTTCATATAACTTTATCGTCAATGTAAAATAGACACGTAGAAAACGGGAAATTAAGTTATTTCTGTGCTTTCCTTTTTCACGAAATGAGAGATCTGAAGAAGATTAACTCTTAAGATCATTGATCGATGTGTGCTGACCAAAGACTTTTGTATATCTTCTTAATATATCTCCTGTGAACTCATCATTATGGAGAAATCTGAATCGAATTAACCGTCAAGAAACATTGTTTATGCTTTTAATTTTTCTCCTAAAGCTTCTTAACAATAGTTTTCTTATGTCTAATATCTCAATTTTGCAACAAAATGTTTATTGATACTTATCACCCGTAATTATGCAGTTAATTCTGTATTAGCCTCATTACCAAGGCAAATGATAATAAAAATCTCAGTATGAGTAACTCCTTTAATACTGGAGCTGAAGATACTGTAACTTGGACGTCGCAAGTTGTCATCAATCCGTTCTTGTCCAGGACAATCAACTTCGCATTCTCACAACAACTTAAGATTCCGGAGATCCTTATAGCTGTTCCACCTGCAGATTGGCTCAAAGCAGGAATGGACCAGTTTCCATTGGAATCTAAAGGCCTGATTTGAGACAGCCCTGAGTGTTCATCAGCAATCTCAAATTCCACTGAGTAATTTTTGATGTTACAACTAGATCTTCTATTGGGACAAGAAGATACAGTAGAACTAATGAGAGTACAGACAGGAGCCGATGTGTCTGGATTTTCATCAACTACAGAATAATCAAAGGTGGACGAGACTCCTGTTATGGGATTCGAGATAGGAGACGCTGATACCTGAATTTCAAAATTAATATGACTACTAATCAGCTTGTAAGCTTACAGTAACACTATCAAGACCATCTTCATTCCCTGATGTTCCGATTTCAGCAATACCGCTGTAAATCTGTCTAGGCCCGAGAGTGATTACTGTGTCTCTAGGGAATATCTTGTTTCCTCGTTTGCCAGAAATATCGACTTGCAAACTCTCTTGTTGATTACTCAGATTCCTAATAGAATACGCCAAAGTTGCGTTTCTGGTCTTGACGACTCGAGCATCTCCTGGATAATCCCTGGAATAGATCCTTCCAGAAATAGTCAATGACGTTGGCGTTAATCTTTCCCGATGTATTCGACTGAAGGGGTAGCCATTTGATGTTAATCCAGAAAATTGGATGCAGATCTAAATAGACAAAGGATATTCAAGTTTATAACTACAAAGCTTACCAAATCCTCATTAGGAATAACCATATTTTCAACGTAAAACCAACCCTTCTTTTCGGCCTTCCATACCTGTCCTCCAGAAATTCCCTCATCATCTGCTCCACAAGAATTCAACAAAATCTTCTCCACACTTCCACAAGCAGGACAATCTATGTAAATGGAATAGTTCTGCCCAATAATAGGCTGTCCCAGCACCTGCTCCCCTGTTTCGTCATCTATGAATTTCACATTGGCCAGTAAATAAGATTCAGCTCTAATATTAACTGTAAAGGTTCCTCCACTTGGACAAGCAATTTGACCGAGGTAGAAGTGCCAGTTGTTTGGCTTCTGGTTAATGTTAAATCTGTAGAGCCTTACAGTATCAGTAGAAACAAGGAGGTTTTCATTGTGTGGATGAAGTTTCATGTCGAGGAAGTCTGTGAACATGGAAACGAGATTGTAAATGGAAGAATTGGTCTCAGGAGTAGCTGTGATTGAGACTTCCAAGACGGAAATGGTTTCATCGATCTGAAAGATTTATATTGTATTTACATAGTTATTAATGTTATTTAACTGACAAAACTATGGCTAATAGTGTTTTTAGAAACAAAAAATTACAAAATTTCATTACTAGAGTTTTTGCTTATTAATTTTTTGTTTGATTACCTATTTCTTCACAAAAACGTGTTTCTATTTCATTTTTAGAATTTAAATAAAGCAATCCTAAACATCACGTAGATGATTACTAACTTAATTGGAGACTCTCAAAGCAGAATTCTTCAAATGAAATTCGCATTTCCAAAAGTATTCATTTGTAATTTTTTACACATCAAAACTCACCGGAATTGTCCAATTTAACAAGTGATCTCCACAACCAGCATCTACATTTTCTCGAAACATGATTGTTTCCCATTTGTTCATGTTTTGACCGTTTGCAAGAGCTTTGACTTCATTGTCATCTCTCGGACTCAAGAACAAGCCTCCAGTAGCTCTGGCCAATCTCTGATACCCTCGGATGTAGTCTTCCACTTGATTAGTTTGTCGTTTTCCTCTGTAGTTAGTATTGTATCCAGAATTCTGTTGATATCCTGGATTGTACTGATTATTAGTGGTCGTTACCAATGGTCTATAACTAGGAGCCATTTGCTTCTGGTACCCTGTCATCATGTAATTGATTTTTATATTCTTCTGTTGGGAAATTTGTTGAATAGTTGTTAGCAGATTCGGATTCTTGCTTGGAGCATCTGTGAAGACGTAGACGTTCGTATCAATCGGCATAGCTCTTACAGTCATCAAAACAGCATCGTAGCACATTTCTGGTCCATCTGTCCCCCCATGAGGCATAAGAGAAAAGAGATAACTGCTAGCATCAGATTTACTTGTGAATCTCCTGACAGGACCCACTTGGGGGTCGTTGAACTGGGTAATGTAAAAGATGCTTCTATCAGGAGAGTTTTGGATGAATTGGTTTACATAGAGTCTGATCGCATTCATTGAAGAATTCATGCTAGCAGTGGTGTCAATGACGAAACCGATGGAGAAGTAATTCTTCATCCCGATAATCCTTCCAAAGAGTTCTTCATCGTTCAGTGCTAGCCGTAGGTCTTCAAAATACCTTATAGTTGCCAGCACAGACAAGTCTGCTGCTTGTCGATGTAGGTAGTAATGAGGGCTAAGAACCAGAGTGTCTGAGTCTTTGTTTATCCCTCCAACAGCCGTAGTATTGTCTGCAGTAGTGTCTGTGCCCCCACCATGACTGCACTTCCATGGAGGTTTCGGTGCCACAGCTTGTTCTGTACCGTAATATCCGGAAGTCAAGGCATTTTTGATGAGTATGTTGTCTCGACAAACAAACACATTATCGAAGCTGAATCCGATCGTTTTCAATAGTGCAGTGGAAACGATGGAATTCTGGATTTTTGCCAACTCCGATTCTTCTATCGCATTCATCTCAGCTTTAGTACAGTGTCTACAGGCAGGGTTGTTCGGAGAATTCAGAGGAATCCCTAAATAGTTGTCCTCGCCAATTCGTGTGTTGATTACAGTCATCCCCATTTCTACCCAGTTTGTGTGGGAGTAAAAGTCTTGTAACGTGTGTAGACTCTCTCCAATACTCTGTCGAATATTACTCAAGTCGTCATCTCCATTGACTTTTTTAACCGTATTAAATAAGTTCTGTCTGGTTAGAACCAAATTATAGTTGGCTCCATTGATGAAGCCTTCTGCATCAAAGTGACTAGTAGGGTTATTCTTCAATGCGTTAACAAGATCCGGCCTATCAACATAGTACATGAACTCCAATCTTGCTTTTGTGGCTGCAGCGACGTCTGAGATTGAATCCATCCAGTTTGTGTAGTCACAGGAGGAATACATGGCCGGTTCTGGAGCAGTCAAACCCATGTGTCTTTGGAGGTAACGGTACTGGGTTATGCAGACAGCAGTAAACATCTGAGTATCATGGAATTTGGTATCTAGAAAAAAAGGTAAACTTTATGCAAACAAATCAAGTTGTTCAACATTGGTTTTAATATAAACGATAATGTTGGAAACACTGTAATTTCTCAGTAAGCAAATAATGCAAGATCTTTGGATTAAACAAATTGATATTTATGCTAGAGTAAAAGGTCTCTTTTTTATTTTACTGTGGTTTTTAAAACAAAAGTTTATTTACTTAAGTTTAAAGCATAAAAAATGTTTCCTCTTGTTAAAGATATGCAACAGGAGGTGTAATCGCTTGCGACATTATTTTCATTACTTCCGAATGCTGTTTTTATTTGTTTTTGTATATTTCTCTTCTAAAAAATATAAAAGTAATTTAAAAAGTAAATTCAAAAATCATCAAAAATGACATAAGAAACCCTTAAGATTATTATTTCTATTAAAACTAAAATTGAACAATTTAAAAAAAAAGGTGAAAATGAATAATTTATTTAGAAAAGCAAGAGAACTTGCAACAGAACCAATGTGAAACTTTTGATTATTTTTTAGCTAATATTTAAAATCTAAATCAGGTGGTCATGATTTCAAACTACCTGCACTGATTAAATTCAACATTGTTTAACCTTTCAGTTCTTTAATTTCATTTTTTTAAATACTTTCCCACATTTAAAAAAGTCAATCAACTTCTTCATAAATATTAATTACTACCTACGGTATAACTTCACAATTTACAAAGTACTAATTTTCTTTTTTTTTAATTTTTTAAAATTCCCTTGTTATTTACAACTTACCATTAAAAATGTCCAACACAGTCGCAAATAATCCACTAGTAGCAAATCCATTCGATAATCGGAAACACGAAATTAACAATAACCACCAAAATTGTTTCATAATGTTTTCTGGAAAAGCCACTGAATAGTGAAAAGTCAGGAGCAGTTCACGTAAGTTTACTTATTCCAAGTCAAGCCAAGTCCAATCGGAGTTCCCCGAAAGTTTATTCAACAACAAGTCTTGAGTAAACTTGATTTCTCCGGAGCTGGTTCTGGTTCTTTGGACCAATGTTGATGAACAGTCAGCTCTATTTTTCGATGAAAAATTAGAAAGCTTTGATGAGTCATTAAATCACGTGAAATCCAGGATGATTCATTGTTGGAAGACTCTTGTTGGTTTCTGAATCTTGAAGACGGGGAAAGGAAATGGGATTGGGAGGATTTTGTGGAGAAACATGATCCTCGCTAGTTTGAACAAAAAGAGTCTGTAGGGCTTGATGAGGTAGATGATGGTGATTAGGCCCCCTAATGTATGTAGAGCAAAGCAAGGACCCAGAATGAGGAGACTGTAGGTGGCTTTATGAAATCCAAACAATATAGAGAAGATGAATAAAGCCAGTGGAAGAAAAATAAGAAGTCCAAAAAGTAGAACATGGGCTATTAAAATCCTAAAATCTCAAAAATTTTAATTTTGCTTTTTCAATCTTTAATCTATTTCTCTCAGAACAAAAAGCATATCTTCTTAATTAAAAAACTTCTTTACGTTTCAATAAATTTGACAAAATTATTTAATTTGGATTTCCTTAAGCTGGTCCATCCCCATTACCATTAGTTAATTTCGAAAAATCTAAGCAAAAATTCCCTTCATTACCCCAACACTTCTATATGATTTATTTATTGATTGAACTTACCTATAGAGCATTCTGTGAGTCCTCTGTAACGCAAGATTGCCCGAGTGTAAATTCATGTCTCTAATTTTTTTGATGTAAACTCCGTGGAGACAAAGAAAAAACAAAAAGAACAAAATAACCATTACACACCCTTCTTTTATCAAGAACCCTATCCATCCGTTCTCCAATGCTGGATGATACCCAGAGGTGCTCGGATACTGTGAGAGAAGTTCCTTCATGACAGGGACTTCGACGACTAGTCTTCTCCGTAACTCCCCCAAATCAGGATGTTCCAGCAATAATGGACCGACTAATAATATCTCCAATCCCAGAAACAAACAAACAATAAAAGTAGAAGCGACTACATTGTCGTTCATTAACGTTTTCAAACAAGTGACTTTCACAGAAGATAAAAATCCATAAATAGAGGATAAAAGTAATCCATGTAACATCCAAGCTAGACAAAATATTATTAAGGGTAAAAATATGTAGATCGTCACTGGACCCAAGTTAACAAAACCAGGGCATCCAACAAGCAACGGCAAAAACGATCGTGGCAGAAGCAAGCAGTAAAATAAAATAAACAAATAACTGCTACTTACTTGAGATAGTAAAACAAACTTAAATTTCTGCATTCGTCGGTCAGACTTGGTCGTGATTGTATAAAACACAATAGGATACAGTACACTGGTAATTCCAAAAAATAATAACAAAATTACAGTGGATATGGTTTCAGAAATCGGATGAATTAAGTCACTTTTTGTCAAATTTTGGAATTGAGTGTAATCTGGCATTTTCGGACAAAAACTAGAGATTAAATAACGGCATTAATTTAAGTACATCAGCTACATAGCAAATGAAAAACGTCTTGCTCCAGTTTATAGTCTTGATGCGGAGTGTGACTATGTAAGAGAGAAATATGAAAGAAATTTAGACTTAGTTCTTTTGCACTATGAAAAGCTAATGATAAGTGCTAGTAACGACAACAAGTCAAAACAGGTTCATCTAATTACTGCTAATTTTATCAATTTGTATCAATAATTTTTAAATAATTTTTTGCTATAAAAAACGCTTCCGATACTTAAAACATGTTTATCGAATGATATTGTTGATGACGTTGTTATCTATCGTGAAAATTTAGAAAGTTTGCCAGGAAAAACGCTGAGAGGAACTTTTTCTTTGTGATAATATCATATAAATTGCTCATTTTTCGTCCTTACTCTTTATTTCTACGTTCTTCAATCATCATGATTAGGTCCCGAAACGTAGCTATTTTACTTCTCGTCTTTCTATCTGTAGCAGTAACTTCGACTTCTGCTTGTAATAACCAATTGACAAGTTGTTATGAGAAGTTTACAAATTCTCTTGGATTTTCACACTTCCCACCATCTGTTAAAGATTTTGATGGTATCATAGACAACAGTAATGTAACATTAACAAATTTAAACAAGATTTGTGGATACCAATCAACTTTATATAAATGCATAGGATCCTCAAATGAGCTAATCACATCTGACAATCTCGCATGTGTCTTTGAAGTTACCACAAATCAATCCGTAACGATCGTATATAGTTTTTATTTAGTTCAATACCTTTGTGGACAATCACGAGAAGGTAAGGCTTAATTTTTATTTAAATAAAGTATTTATTGCAGATGTTGTAAATGCTTACAAATGCATAAATAATGACACAGATAATTCTTATCGTTCTATTAGTCCACTGTAAGTCGAGTTTACGAATATCACAATTTAAACAAATGTTTCAGTTCTCTTTACACAAACGAAAAGGCATTTACTGAAACTTCAAAAGATTCTATTGACGATATATGTAATATTACGTTGTACAAAAACATTTTGCCATACATTACAAACATATGTGGAAATGAGGCTGCTGACATTATGTGTCACCAATATTCGTTCATGATGCAATATGTCTATCGTTGTCCAATAGATCTCAACTGCAATTCATCATCTCGGATGTTCAACTTTGAAGTAATTATTCTCATCATGAGCACCTTTTATCTACTAATCCTGAAATAATCTAGAAAAATGTTGTTCATCAATATCATCAAAAGTCCTTCAGACTACTCTTATCATTATACGATTCTTTGTCAGATAATCTTTATGCTAATAATCAATCATTTATGTATGAGCCTCATAGAAACATATTTTTAAGAAATATTTTTAACTAGAGTTATTTGAGTTTTTTCAATAAATTCGTAATTAAAATAAGAAATTATGCATAAAGATAAGGAAAATCTACATCGTTTTTGAGTCAGTAATAATTTTTACAATTAAAAATCATTAGAATAACAATCAACAATAAAGTTAAACTATTTTAAAATTCCTAAGTACTCTCATAAAGTTGCCTAGAATATTTCCCAGTTTTGAAAAATTTAGTTTCTTCTGTAAAGAATACAATAGTTTTTTCCACTAGTTGATTTCTTCGATTTTAAACTTGTTAATCTAAGAATTCAGTAGTTGGAAAAAGGATTTAATTTTTGACCGATATATAACTTAAGGAGCAACTGTATTCCAAAGTAATTAAATTCTATTCTATATCCTCAATACTAATTTTAATTAGCATCTTAGATAAATCATAATTAAGTGATGAAATTGACAATAATAATTAAGCAAAGCGTTTACTTCTGTGAAGATATATTCCGTCATCAGTAAGATTCTGTGGATTAGTATAAAATTTAAACATTATAAATCACTAAATTTTTTAGTCAAGAATCAATTTAGGCTAATTTTAACCTGATATACTTTTATAAAGACAACTATTAAGAATATCAAAGATGCTGGTTAATGCATATCCCTGTCGCAGATGGTAAAGCACAAAGATCTCCTGGAGATTAACCAGAATTTCTCTACTATTCGATTTTAATTTCCTACTCTTCTCCGGATTTCAAAGACTAGATAACAGAATTACGGTAAAGATGAGTGAAATCATCATTTGTCAAATTTTGGAATTAGATGGAATCTGCCGTTTTTGGAACATAAAACAAATGTTACATGAGGACACTAGGTTTTTGAACTAAGCAATGAATACAGAAATGTCTAAGTTTAGTTTCACCCTTGGCTTAGAATACAGCTGGATACAAGGAAAAAACAAGACTCAGGAAGTTGGACTTTATGTTTTGCGTTATGAAAAGAAAATAATGAGTGTACTTGACAGCAACAAGTGAAAACTGATTCATTCATCTCCTTTTGATCTTGTTACTGTGTATAATTAATTTTTACATGATTTTTTGTAATAAAAAGAAGTCTTTTCGACAATTAAAGCATGTCTATTGAATAATATTGTTGCGGACATTATTATCTTTCTCATGAACATTCTGTGAGCATGTTAAGATAAAATTAATACTTTTCTCTATGATAAGACCATATAAATCATTCATTTTTACTACTGTGCTTCATTTTCATTGTTTTGAGCAATCATCATGATTAGGTCCCGAAATATGGCTATTTTACTTCTCGTTTTTCTGTCTGTAGCAATAACTTCGACTTCTGCTTGTAATAACCAATTGACAAGTTGTTATGAGGATTTCACAAGTTCTCTTGGGTTTTCACACTTCCCTCCGAGTACTTTTCAGCTCATAAAGTACTTAATCGAAGTTATTGAAAATCCAACACGTCTAACAGAAATTTGTGATTACGAACCAACTTTCTACAAATGCATAGGATATTCGGATGACCTTATTACAGAAAGCAATATTGAATGTATCTTTGAAACAGGTGAAATTCCAGCCTATGCTATCATAACTGAGTTTTACATACAACATTATGCTTGTGGAACGGTAAACGGTAATAAGACTGAATTTGCACTTAAGTACAGTATTGGTTTCAGAAGTTATAGGTCTCTTCCATTGCGTGTTAAATCATATTAAAGACCACCGTAGTCGAATGTAAGTCAATGTTATGAATTAGACTTTCATAAAATGTTTCAGTTCTTCCTACATAAACAAAACAACGTTCATTGGAAACCCAAAATCCATTACTGATACACTATGTGATATCACGTTGATAAATCAGACGCTTGCAGATATTGGTAGAGATTGTGGAGATGACCTTATTGAGTTTGCATGCGAGATCTACTCATTGTTAATGAAGTACTTTTTTCACTGTCCGGCAAGTCTCAATTGCACTCCGGATAATTCAGTCATCACTACCGACCCGCCGGTTTTAACCACTTTGGCGAATTCAGATAAGTCAGACAATTCATCTCCCCGGATGTTCAAGTTGGAAGTCTTTGTTTTTATCGTGGGTCTTTTTTATCTGATAATCTAAAACTAAAACACATAACAGTGATTCGGACCCATTAAAAGCTCTTCAGATTACTCCTATCATTACACGATTCTTTGTGAGAATAGTCTTTATGCTGATAATTAATCGTTAATGTATATGTCTCATAGGCAATATTTTCAAGAAATGATTTTAACTAGAGTTGTTTAAATCTTTGGAATAAATTCACAACTAGCAACAAGGGATTATGTACAAAAACAAAAAGAATTTACAAATTCTCTAGCTCAAAGATAAGTTTCTCAATGAAAATCATTGGGATATTGATTGCTGACGACATAAAACTTTGGTTTGAATTCATTAAGTAAATTGGCCCCAAAATTGTTCATGATTATTACCAGTTTTGGAAAATTTGTATCACATATAACTCACTTCAAAAGCCATGAGATTTTTTAAATTAAATATGTTTAACAAGAACTCGATTACTTATTTCAATTTCATTATTTTAACTTCACTAAAATTCAAAACCGGGTTCTCAAGTTCAATTGCTAAAATTGCTTTGATTATGAATTTAGGGATGAAAATTAACTCAATTAGTGAATTTGTCGTTGTTTTTACACACATTCACTAGGTGTCGTCAATTTCAGAAGTTCTTTAGAATCCCATATATTCCAATATGAGAAAAATCACCTGAATCTTCCCAGATGACTTTCAAAATGAGTTATATATAACAGAAATTTTTCAATTCTTTGTAGGGAAAATATGTTCGTTACGTAATAACATCCGAAATAAAAAACTTGGCAAAATGAGTTCAAAGAACAGTTCTTAATGATCCACAGCTGCTCAAAAAATACTCTTGATATAGCAATTATGAAGTAAACTATGATTCAAAAATACAACACTTCGATTCTCATTATAGTAGTCAAATGGAATATTCACTTTTATCAGGAGATACTCCATCATCAGAAAAATTAAACAAATGAACATCAAGCTTAAACATTGAGACTTACTGTGAATTTTCTAAATAATAATCGATTGAGGTTAATTTTTAATTTATTCATCTCTATGGAGTCTTACTTAGAGTCTTTAAGATGTAGATTAATTTACATCCCTCTCACAGATGGCAAAGCGCAGAAATGCCCCGGGAGATTGACCACCGCGATTACCCTTGAGTTGTCCTCCTTTTTTCTCTTATTCAATCAATCGATTTCTCCCTCTTCCTCTGATTTTAAGAAATGGATAACCTGGTGGAAATTAATATCCATGGATCAATAACATTTACTTTGGATTACTCCGGATTCACATTCCACATTTCCACGGATTCCAATGTTGCTGAATCGAAGTACTTTGTAAAAGTTCCAAAGGAAGGAGGATTCGAGGACAAGGATGTCTTATTTAATATTCGAAAGCTGATCGACGGCTGTAGCTTACTTCCTGCTAAAAAAGTCAAGATTAATGTTGTTTCTAATCCTGGATTTTCACTCAAGGGAAAGGACTGGAAGGTCTTTACTATGATTCTGGAGTCCATAAAACATCATACGTATGCCATAGAAGAGGTAAAATCTGTCAGATGTACTTATTTCTTGCAAAATGAATTATTTTCAGTTGTGTATAATCTCGGCTTCCATCCCGAAATCCAACTTGATTTCTTTCCTGAAAGACTGCAAATCCCTTCACAGTCTTACTGTCAATCACTGCTTCATCGACAAGTCCATCAAGCTAGGGAAAGAGTTACTTCCGATTATCCCCAAAATTCAAGTCCTCGATCTGCTGGAGACGCCGGAATTAAAATCAGATTCAAGTACGATCCAGGTCCTGCAGCGATTTCCTTCTCTCCAGAGATTATCCATAATTCCGTTCTTCCATCCAGTCACTCGAAACGAAATCGAATTCTTCCTAAAATCCGGAACAAATGTGAATTTCTCCATTTTCCCTCAATCCAACTTCTGGTGTGAATCAGATTCCCTCGACAACCTTCCGATTACCGTAATCCAAGACACATTGGATTCTTATTTTTTCTTCAAAGTCTTTCTGAAGCAAGTTTTGTGTGTTCCAATTATTTTGTTTTTGCGTTTGTTTTACGTGCTGATTTCTCAATATCATCACTTCTTCGCTGCCATATTGATTATGCTCCTGATTCTTCCCTTCGAGGATCTGCTTCCAGCCAGTCTCCGTCCTCCTATTAGTTCAACTTATTACCGATACAATACCTTCGTTGAAATCTTCGCTAAGAAGATAACGAAGGAGAAAGAACCTGTTTGGCACAAGTTTTGGTTTGTTCCCTTTTCTTTCTTCTTTGTTTTTTCGATTTTCTCTCTTATTTTTTCGATTTTTTATTCCCTTTTCCCTACATTTATTCTTTACTGCCTCTTTACCCTCCTGTGTTTTGGAAATTATGCTATTCATTTTAACTTTATGAAGAAAGTTGTGGAAAAATAAAATTTAATATTTTTGAAAGTTTTCGTTGAGTTGCTTTCTTGGCGTTTTGTGCTGAGCGACCACGGAAGAGACTTGTGCGGCTTTTTGAACTGCTGAGATTTCTTCAGGTTCTACTTTTACCGAACTTTGCTTAGTTACCGAATTTCAACGATGTCGTCTGATTCCGAAAATTCCAGCGAAAAGACCCCTCCACCGAAATCTGTAAGTTTGGCGATGTTTTGATATATGAACAACTGTATTTTTGCAGAAGAAGCGTCAAGATTCCGACGAAGATTACGAGGATGAAAAGGCGAAAAAATCCGTAAGTTTTTTGCTATTTCCTGTTACAATCATTATTCTCCCTTTAAACGAATCTTCAGGACTCCAATGATGACTACGAAGAAGAAAAGAAGTCCAAGAAGTCCTCCAAACGCAAGCGCAAGGCTTCCAGTTCTGAGGAAAGCAGCGAGGAAGAGAAGCCTGCCAAGAAGTCCAAACCTCAAAAGAAGGGCAAAAAGAACGACGATGAAGATGCTGATGGTCTTCCCGAGCCTGGAGTAAGTTGTTTTTATTTATTTGTTGTTTACTTTTCATTTTCAGGCCATTCCGGTTGGCAACAAGCGCTTTGCAACCGTCTCCGAATTCAGAGGACGCCATTTCCTAAACATTCGTGAGTATTACGAGAAAGGCGGAAAGCTCCTTCCTACTAAGAAAGGAATCACCTTCAACAAGAACGAATTTGAAGCTTTTGTCAAGGCTTTCCCCAAGATCCAGGAATTGGTTGACGAAAAACTTTAAGGCTTGATATCGATCTCGTTCATTTATTTTTATTTAAGCATTTTTAATTTTTCAATTAAAATTTTCTTTTATTATCAGTTCTGATGGTTGTTAGAAGGTTATGGACCTTGAAATATTTTGATTTTCCAAGCTTGTGTTTTTACCGAGTTTCAGATGTTCAATCCTACGGGTAGTGACTTTGTGCTACCACCCACCTCAGTGGATCGTGGTCTTAATCTCGGTGCTGATGTTGAACCTTTTGGCAGTGTTAATTCAGATGTCCTGCAGTTTACCCCGCTGTAAGTTACTGCTCTACACATAAGTTAAACCTATCCATTCTAGAGGTTCTGGCCAAGAAGTCGGCCGATCTTGTCATCATCTTCATTTCAAAGGCAAACGAATCCTACTTGACTGCGGTATTCATCCTGGTATGCACGGCCTCGATTCGCTTCCGTTCCTTGACTTTGTGGACGTGGATCAAGTCGATCTTCTCCTTGTAACTCACTTCCATTTGGATCATTGCGGAGCTCTTCCCTGGGTCTTGACAAAGACCGGATTCCGTGGTCGTTGTTTCATGACTCATGCGACAAAGGCGATCTATAGGATTATGCTTGGGGACTTTGTCAAAGTTGCCAAGACAGGTCCTGGCGGTGAGAAGGTTCTCTACACTGAAGACGACGTCGAGAAAAGTATGGCGAAGATTGAAGTTATTGATTTCAAAGAACAGAAAGAAGTGAATGGGATTAGATTCTGTCCCTATGTCGCTGGCCATGTTCTTGGAGCTTGCATGTTCATGATTGAGATCGACACTGTGAGGATTTTGTACACTGGAGATTTTTCTTGTGAGGAAGACAGACATTTGAGAGCGGCTGAGGTCCCTGAGATTAGACCGGATATTCTCATCTGTGTAGGTTTTTGGAATCCAAGCTTTTTTGTTTAATATTTTCTTTAGGAATCGACTTACGGAGTGCAATCTCATGAAAGCAGAGAGGTTCGTGAACAAAGATTCCTTGATACTACGAAGGAAATCGTTGTCAGAGGAGGCCGATGTCTGATTCCTGTGTTTGCTCTTGGTCGAGCACAGGAATTGCTTCTAATCTTGGACGAGTATTGGAGAGCTCACCCTGAACTTCACAATATCCCTATTTACTATGCAAGTGCTCTGGCAAAGAAGTGCATGACAGTTTATCAGACGTTTGTTAATGGAATGAACGACCACGTGCAACGACAACTCCTTTATTCTAACCCGTTTGTTTTCAAACACATCAATTTCCTCAAGAACACGGATCATTTTGATGAAACTGGCCCGTGTGTAGTATTAGCAACTCCTGGTATGCTTCAATCTGGTCTCAGTCGTCAACTATTCGATCAATGGGCTCCGGATTCCAAAAATGGATGTATTGTTGCTGGTTATTGTGTCGAAGGAACTCTCGCTAAACATGTGCTCTCTGAACCTGAAGAAGTTACAACTCTTACGGGGAGAAGAATTCCTATGAGAATGCAGATCTCTTACATTAGTTTCTCAGCTCATACTGATTTTAACCAGACAAGTAGCTTTATCACTAGATTGAAGCCGCATCATATCATTCTTGTTCACGGAGAACAAGGTGAAATGGCTAGACTGAAAAGTGGATTGCAAAGACTCTATGAACATAATACTGAGTTTTCTAATTTGGAAATTCACATGCCAAGAAATACGGAAAGTTTGAATCTTCGATTTGTTTCTGAGAAAGTTGCCAGACTTGTTGGATCTATGGTAGCGAATCTACATACGGACGATCACATTCAAGGGATTTTGATGAGAAGAAATTTCAATTACAATGTGCTATTGCCCCCGGATCTCCAAGAATATTCTTCTTTACGAACAAGTACAGTGAGTAATTTCCAGACAGTTTATTATTCCCATTCTGAGGATTGGCTTACTTTTAATCTGAAGACACTAGATCCTCATTTGCAAATTGAGCATTTGGATGGTTATGAATTACCGAGCTATCTTTCTGTTGGAGGCGCCAAAAAGACGAGTGCTACGTATTACAAAATGTTTGAGGTTTGTTTTTTGGAGTTGAAAATTAGTCTAAGATAGTTGGATGATTTTAGGGTGTGGCAAATGTCTACTTGATCCCGGATTTGAAACTCGTTAGAGTCAGTTGGATGGCTGATGCTGAATCTGATATCTTTATTGAGACTATTATTGTATGTGTTTTAAGTGCAGAAGAAAGTGAAGGCGCTGATAAACTTCCACTCCCAGATATTTCAAATTATGGAGTCGATACCAAAGAAGTCATTAAAACTCTGATTCAAGACGAAGTGGGCAAGTCGGAGTCCGAAGTCAATCTGGAAACGGAATATCCTCAACTAGAAATGATGGTGAAAATTGCTACGAATCAAATTGAAGAACATTCAAGAGGTCTCAAGAGCTCCGTAGAACATTAAATCTTGTTGTTATAACATTTACAAAATTGCAGTTGTACTTGTTTAGAGTTTTTTATCAATGATGACTCGATATGGGGATGCTTAAATAACAAGGAAACTGATAGTGCTTTACTTTTTGACTCAGTATGGCTCGTTTTTTCCTGCTTGTAGTTTTTTTATTTTCTAAATTCTCTGCTGCAACGATTACTTGTTCATCGGGATTTAAATATTTGACTATCGATAGCCATAAAAATACTGCTGATTGTACTGTGGATTGTGATGGTGTACCATCAACGAATTTATCTGAGTCGTTAACTATCTGCATCAAGGACTCTCCATGTGATCCGGGATATTTCAAGGACGAATTTCTTAATTGTAAACTTTGTGAAAGTCCTTGTGTTTTGTGTGAAAAAAATTCCACAAATTGTCTTCCGTTTCATTGTCCAGAGAATTGTGAAAATTGCGACAGAGAAGGATGTAAGAAATGTCAACAAGATGCTTTTATTAAAGTTGTTTCTTCACGTACTTCTACAGTAATCGAATGTATAAGGAATTGTGATGGTAATGTTATTGAATATGGAGATGGAGATAAGATTTGTCTTGTTAATCCTGGATGTGAAGAAGGGTTTTTCAAAGAAAACGGACATTGTCGTCCATGTAACGAATCTTATGCGGGAAATAAAAATTGTACAAGTAATTTTTTGAGTACTTTTAAGAGTTATTATTTTGAAATAATTTCTATCACTGTTATAATAGTCGTGGTTTTTTTAATTTTTGTCTGTTGTTGTGCGATCAGACGAATGAGAAACTACAGAAAAAAACGTCAATCAAAAAAGGAAAAAGAGTTGGTGATCGAACATCTGGATGACTGCAATTTTCATTTTATTGAAAAATCAAAAGAAATGGATGTTTTAAAAAATGAATTTCCTGGAAATGACACCACAAACTACTGAGAAAAAACTTCGTCTAGCAATCCAAACGATCTGATGTAATCTGGAAATTAACATCCGAACATGTGTCAAAACTCTTCTTCAGAATCCAATAACTGACAGCACTAATGACTACCATAACAGAATATAACCCCCCAATATCCTTAGTTAATTTTTGAAATTTATTATTTTGTTTATTATACTCAAAAAACCATTTCAATAATAGAATAAAACAGCTTATAAACCTTCGTTTTTTACTAGAACGTCTGAAAATCAGGCGATTAACACGATATAAAATAAAGTAAATTAAAAAAGTAAGAAAATCACACACATGTGGTACATCCCTCGATGTGCTTGGCGTTCTGTACCTATGCTAGTCATTTCTGCAAAGGCGAGTAGGTCGAGTTGGTCTGACGTAGAATGCGAAGTCATTCTTGACATGAAATTCCCTGAGAAATATGAAAGCTCGTTCGCGTACAAGTACGAGTAGGATCGAGCGAGAGTGAACTAAGTCCACATATCACATTGTTGTCGTTTTAGTAGTTTCATTATTTTCTATTATTTCGTATCTTGTAAGGTATTCATCACATGACAAAAACAGATCAATCACTGAAATGAAAGAGAAATCGAAACTGTAGAGAAAGTCAATCTTCGCAACACGGACTGGTAGTTCCTCACTCTTGGTAGAGATTCGATAGTAAACTTCTTCTGCAACATCAACATTTAATACTGAAATCTCCCACAATTTATACAAATTATTTTTAATTTATAATTTTATTTACTAAACAAATGATTAAACAATTTTGGCTTCCTTGGCTAATCCATAGAATAAGCTTTTCTTGTCTTCTAGTAATGTCTTCGGAGAGTCGAATTCTTTGATTTCTCCAGAATCCATCACCAGAACCTTATCGTAGTCCAGAATCGTGTTCAGTCTGTGAGCAATGGTCAGTATTGTACAATTTGAAAACTGAGTTCTTATGGAAGACTGAATAAGTTGGTCTGTTTCGTGGTCAACTGCAGCTGTAGCTTCATCGAGAACCAATATTTTTGTTTTTCTCCGCAAGATAGCTCTAGCAAGACAGATGAGTTGTCTTTGGCCGACCGAGAGGTTTCCTCCACTTTCTCCTATTTGATAACTTAATTTTTCTGGGAATTCTTGGACGAATTTCGTCAGATGAGCTTTCTCAATCGCTTCCCAGAGAACTGAATCCTCAAATTCGTTGAAAGGATCAAGATTAGTTCTGAGATTCCCGCAGAAAAGAACGGGATCTTGAGGGATTATGGTCAACGCTTTTCGTAGTTCATGGAGACCCAGGGTTCTGAAGTCAACTCCGTCGATCAAAATAGTTCCTGTCGCCGGTTCAATTATCCTGAACAGTCCCATTGTTAACGAAGTTTTCCCGGCTCCAGTTCTCCCTACAATTCCGACTTTTTCTCCTGGATTCACTTTCAGATTCAGATGCTTCAGGACCAGTGGAGTGTTGGTTCTGTATCTTAACGAAAAGTCTTCGAATTTAATTTCGCCTTTCTCTGGCCACGATCGCCTCAAATCCGAAGACTCCGACACCCATTCAGCCTCGCGTTCGTTGTTGGTATACTCTTGAATTCTCTCAACTGCAACTACGGACTGCTCTGTGTCCTTGACTTGTCGAGCTATGTCTCCGAGAAGTCCTCGGATAATCGTTCCAGTACTGGCAATCAACGCCACAGATCCGATAGAAATAGCTCCAATATGTCCCATGTAAATAGCTGCTCCAGTCAGACAACCAGAGAAAATTGCCGTCAACATATCCATTCTCAACTGAATCCAGCGATTTGAGATTATTTCCATTTGCTTGCATTCCGTCGAAGTGATACCTTTGTCTATCATCTGTTGTTGAAATCTACTAACAACTCCAAAGGTCCGGATACAATGGGCTCCAATGTACGAATCCTGGATGTGAGAAGTCACCGCAGACCAGGATTTCGAACAAAGACGACGGATTTGGACGGATGTACGGGTATAAAACCGCTAAAAAATCACTTTTATATATGAATTTTACACTTAATATTAAAATAAACTTACAACGACGAAGATAAACACAAAAATAACTGGAACTGTCAAAACTCCCAAAATCGGCATCACGAAAACAGAACTCGCGATGTGGACTATAACGTCAGCCGCCAAAACAAAACCGAAATTTATTTTTCCAGGCAGTTCGTTGTCGATTCTTTGAATATCTTTACTCAGCCGATTTAGAATTCTTCCCATAGGTGTAGTGTCGAAGAAATTCATAGGAGATCTCAATAAAGAAAGCAAAAATCCATCATGAAGTTTCCTACTTGCATTGTAGGACCCAAAGGCGATGAGAGAAGTCGCTAATCCGATGAAAATTGATGACGACAGACTGAATCCAGCATAGATCCCCAATCCAGCAACAGGATGGATCGTCGATGTATTGGTGCTGACTGCTGTTGACCACCGGGACAACCAGATTTGGGAGATGGCTTCCAGAGAAGTCCTGACGATGAACATTGTAAATAAATAAACCAAAAATAAACGAATTCCAAAAGCTTTGAAGTAATCTCCATACATCTTAGAGCTGACTTTTCCGAATCCAATGTCCTCTTCATGAACTAATCTAGCTTCGATGCTACTTGGAAGCTGAGAGTTAGATCGGAAGAAAGCCACATGGGAATGAGTGGACGAGTTCGAAAATTGTCTTCCAAGAAGAGCAGCTGTTTCGTCCGAATTGTTGCTGACAGTCCTCGTTCTTCTCCTCAAAGCCATATTTCCTGGAGATCCAACTAATTCATTAAGTACATCATCCATTTCATCAATTTCTGAAGTAACAACAACACCAGATTCTTCCTGATGTTCCTTGGTTTCAAGTTCTCTGACAATGTCATCAAAAACGGTATTTTTCTTGTTCGAAAGTTCCTCAAATGTCCCGATATCGACAATTCTGCTTTCTAAAACCGGAATTTATATATTAATTTTTAATAATACCAAACCTTTCAAAACGATGATTCTGTCACACTTGCTCAAGAAACTGATCGAATTCAACGCGAATAACCTCGTTTTTTCCTTCAGTAACCCGTTGTTTCCGATTACATTTTCGAATATGTGAGCTCCAACGTGCATGTCCACAGCACTGAGAGTGTCGTCCAGGAGATACAAATCCGCGTCTTGATAGACAGCTCTAGCAAGGGCAACTCTTGCCTTCTGTCCTCCGGACAAGTTCAATCCGCGTTCCCCGATTTCCGTCAAGTCTCCAGCAGGGAGCATTCTGAGGTCGTCTTTCAAAGCACAAGAATCAATCGTTTTTCGGTAAAATTCTTCTTTGAAATTTTTTCCGAAAAGAACATTTTCCTTCAAAGTGTAATTCTGGATCCATGATTCTTGTGGGACATAAGCTAAAGTTAAATTTGATCGATATAAACCTCCGGAAACTTTGTTCATTTCCCCGGCGATCGCAGAAAGAAGACTGGATTTCCCGGATCCCACTCTTCCGACGATGCCGACGAGTTCTCCTTTCCGGATTTGAAACGATATATCGTTCAGTTGGCAGATCATCTCGTCTCTGGAGATCCTGACTTCGTCCCAAGTGAATGTCCCATTTTGAATTTCTAGAACAACTTCGTCATCATCGATTTCAATATTGTTTTTGATAGAGCTAATCTCGGACTCGTTTAAGAACTCCTCTATCCTGAATAAGCTGATCCTCGTGTTGATGGCTTCTTTCGCAAGAGAAGACAATCGGTAAACGCTGAATCTGAGGAGATTGAACAACATCAAACTGATGAAAGCCACTTGAGGGGTCAATTTCTCTCCGTCGATGATGATGAATCCCACAAAGGAAACCACTGCGGCCAGTAGAGGACACATGCTGAAGATGAATTCTAGAACAGCGTAGCAGATGTTCGCTTTCATGAACTCCTTGACTTCTTGAGATCGAAGATCAGCCACTCTTTCCTGCATCGGTTCTTCCCAAGCGTAGAGCTTGATGACTTTGATTCCAGAAAGAACATCCGTCATCAGCTTCAGACGAGCGTCCTTAAGTTCCATCTGCTTCGTCTCGCATCTCGAAGCGACTTTCATGACGTAAGCATTTGCAGGAACACAGCAGATGATGATAACAAGACCGTAAAGGAAGTTGTGCCCGATGGCAAGCCCGAGTCCAACGAAGCAATAAAAGGTCTAAAAAGCAAAATTTCAATTAACATGATCCATTTTCGATGCGTTATTTTAATTTTTCAATTTTTTAATACTTTCCTATGTAATCCCCGAAAATTCAGAAGATTCTATACTCTATTCTGGAACTTTCTAAATGGAAAAAATTCTTAAAATGCTAATTATGAAATCGTGCAAGATTACGAAATAACCTACGTACATTCTAAATCGTCCCTTAGAATACAGTAGTTTTCAGAAATTCGTGCTGAGACAATTCAGTAAAAGTACTTATTTTTGATTTTTAAAATACTACGATTATGATTGCATTTTTGAAGAATCATAAAAAACTAAAGTTTTAAAATTTTAGGTCTCGACTGGAAAATTCTAAGCATTCGCGGCGAGACTGTTTCGTGATAATTTTCATTTTGGATTTTTATAATGATTAATAATTTCCATTTTTGGTTTTTTATAATGATTAATAATTTCCATTTTTGATTTTTATAATGATTAATAATTTCCATTTCTTACCATGGCCGGACAATATACGTACTCCTGGAGTGTGAACCAAAACTCCCTTATTCTGTCGACATCGGTGGTGATCAAGTTGATTATCTCTCCGGCAGAGTACTTGACCCTGCTTGAACTGGACAATTTCAAAGCTTTTTTGTAAACGACGTTGATGAGGATACTGTGGACGTTTTGATAGGCAAGTAAAGCGTAAAAGTCGCATCTAGTGCAGAGTGAGAACGTACCCAAGGAAACAATAACGATGACGACAACTAGTCCGAAGCAGAACCACAAAGGATAATCGTTCTCGACACTGTCCACGACGATTTTCAGAAAGATCGGATTGAAGATCATTACAGAAGCCCCCATCCAAGCCAAAACGGCTGCTCCAAGGGTGAAGAACCAATTGGATTTGAGTAAAGCGATAAACAGCCACGGAATCCACCGATTCTCGGAGATTTGTTGTTCAGCCGGAGGCAGACTAGAAGCGAACAAAGCCAGAAGATGATCAGGATGATTTCTTTTATCCAGAGACCAAGTAGAGCTGTAGTCCAATTGTTCGGAATATCCTTTAGTCATGAGAGAACCCACATAGAAGAAAAAATTTCTATTAAGAGCGGAACAATAACGATCGGGACAAATGAGCTAAAAAAATTAAATTAATAAATTAAATAAGAAAATTCATAAATTTGGAAAATGAATTTTAGTTTTTTGAAGAAAACTTACTTTCGAGGTTTCGCTAAAGTTGTCGTAAGCCGAGGGATATTTATCAACGAATAAATGAAGGAACAGTAAAAACGTCATCGAAATGACCTCAATCCCGAGTAACATAATAACATCGAACCTCGTCTGAAATTCCAATTACATCAATTCTACTTTAATAAAAAATTGAAAACTATTTTATAATTTTGCACTTTTTTAAAATAAAATTCCCATTTTTTTAATTTTAAAAATTATTTAAAACATAATCGATCTGTAGATTCAGACCAACTTTCAATTTTGACTTCAGATTCTTATTCTAAAAGTTCAATTACTGTATTTTAAGTGATTTTCGAAATTAAAAAACATCTAAATTTTATGCAAAATTGATTAATTTTAATTTAATAAAAAACTAACATTGTCATTACTTCTTACAAAAGTAATTTCAGTCAGGGTGAAACATATCTGGATGCCCCAGGACATTTGAAGCCATATGGAACTCAGAATCCCATTGTACCATCTTACAACTTCAGACAAAAACAAAATAAATACGGAAATAAAACAACAAATAACTCCGAATTTTTCTTCTGGGAAGGACTCGGTGAATTTGTAATCGTAAATAAAAGCGACAAATAACCTGATGCCTGAGGAAACGTAGACTACAAAAGCAAGGAAGAGCTTCGATATGAGGATTTTGTTAAGTGATAATTTCGGAGCTTTGATGATGAATCCATAGAAAAATAAAAATAATAAACAAGGAAAATAAAACAAAATTTGAACTGTTGGAAGAAGTACGAAAGTCAAACAAGGAGTCAAGGAATCCGGAAAAGTTGAATTCCTCGAAATTTCCGGAAAAATCGGAGAATTACAAAACGGCAATCTGAATTCGATTTCGTAATTTAATTGACTTTGATCAAAATCAAAAAAATCAGTTTTGTTTCCGGCCATTTTTTGACAACAAGAACTTCCTCAAAAATCTATTTATATCATTAACTTTTCACGTCTGAAGCTCGTCATTGAGACAAATAAGCACCAAAACCAGCCTTATCTAACATTATGCAATAGTGAGACAGGAAGCACTGGACTAGTTGCGTCCGTTTTTCCACACCAGAGAGCGGGCTTTTCGTCTTTCAAACACGTGAAGGACACAGTTCAAAAGGAGATACTCGTAGGCTCCATCAACGATCAAAATTCACGTCACTGGAAATAATTCACAATCAATTCTTCAATATTTATCGTCAAAAAGGATTGTCAATTAAAAACCTTAATGATTATTTTTTATATATGAAACCAAAAACGTCCTTGAACTATAAATCAACAAAGGAGTAAAGTAAATAGAACTCTACATGATCACACTGACAAAGTGCGTTTGTCAAAACTAGAGTTTCAATGTGAATTTGTCGTCATTTTGTTACATTTAAAACGTAAATTCAGAACCTAACGACTACCAAATCAAAAATTTTCAAATATTTGGTGTTAATTATGATTTTTTGCATACCTACGAAAAGTCCCATATATGAAAATCAACCCCAGAGCATGGACAAAGATTCTCGTACCTTGCATACCCTGATCTAGAAGGTTCCACGTCCATCCAGCCAAAGTACAGTTCGAAAAAGTTATGAAATAATTCACTCCAAATCAAAATTGCAGTTTATTTTAGTTTCTAAAAACTTCTAGAAGTTCCCCTCGAGACAATTTCATAAAAAAGTTCATTTTTAATTTTTACAATATGTAACTGATTATGAAATTGTGTAAGATTACGAAACAATCACTATTCAAGATTAAAATTCTCAAACTATCTCAGTTCCTGGGAATTCCCTTCGAGACAATTTCGCAATGAAATTCATTTTTGATTTTTTATAAAATATTTTTTCTACTTTTCCTGGTCAGAATTTTTATTTTTTGATATTTTTAAAACAACAATTAAAAATGAATGTGAAAAACTGATCTAGTTACAAAATAGAATTATTAAAATTGATAAAATTAATGCAAAAATAAGCGCATTAAAAATTTAAAGCAAAAGTTTTGGAAAAAAAATTCTTTAATTTTCACACATGTCAAATTTAAAGAATTTTTTGATTTTATTGTTTTAGGTAAATGTTTGGAAAAATTGAACATGAATTTTAATCAGATATTCAATAAAATACAAATAAATATAACTTATGATGAAAGTACAACTCTAATAAATGTACTTTTTTACGAGTGAAAAAATTATATATTATTAATTTTAAATTAGTTTTTTTGTAAATGCTCAAGTAATAGAAAATAATCCTCAGTGTCGAAATCTATAACAGTCGATCTTAAAGTAAAATTTGCAGTTTGTTCGCAACATTCAGGCAGACCGGTTGATATTTTCATATTTACAGTAGTAAAGATTTCGACATCAAAATTAAATTTGCAGTTTGCTCGCAAAATTCAGGCAGACTAGTCGATATTTTTATATTTACAGTAATAAAGATTTCGACAGCAAAATTAAATCTGCAGTTTGCTCGCAACATTCTGATCTACTTAATTACTGCAAAAAATTGAATTTGATGTTGATGCAGACTACTTTATAAATTTCGGTGTAGATTTTTTCATTTTTGTTTTAATGACACTAATCTTTCTTCAATCAATTCCTCTGACGAAAATAGCGACTTTTATCAATGTCTTTTAAAGTACTTTTTGCTTCTCTTTTCACTCATATCGTCCTTAAATTCCTTTTTGTTTTTATTTGTTCTTTAGGGAAATTCTGGATTAAATCGTTACTTTATTATCAGGAATTATATTTGAAAATTTTTTGAGAATGTTCAATCTGAAAAAATCAGAAACAAGATCAACAAAAAATTTAACAATTTTAATTTTTTACATAAAATGAAAATCTTCAAAATTCCCATCCGATGATCATAGAAATGTAAACAACAAAATTATCAATAATATCAACTATACAGTAATCTGTTGATTTTTAGAAATAAAAAATTTTCACTTTTTTATCCAAAATTTTTCTACTTTCAACTTCTAGTTCAGGACTTACAGAACCTTGGCAGTTAAATTCCAAATGTAATTTTTTTATTTTGAAGATTTTATTTCAAAAATCTATTACGAACGACGGAATTTATATAAAATTTACGTAATTTGTGGAAGACAAATATCGGGAATAGTATAATAAGACACATCAGCCAACCCCGAGGTCATTTCGGGGTACCAGTACTCTTCGAAGTAGATGGGATTTTCCGGAAGGTCTTGATAGTAAAGTTGCCAAGCATAAGAAACAGCTAAAAATAACTAAATTATTTTTACTTTCACTGAACGCCTTACAATTGCTCAAGTCCATGTACCCGAATCCCAGGACAGGAAGAGTAGTGTTCTTTTCGGCTTCTTCTGAAAAAATAGTTTCTCCTTGGAAAAAATTGACTTCGATAAATTTCTCCTCCTCTGCTGTTTCATAAACAGAACCACTATTCTGTTGAACTTCTTCTGTTCGGATATACGGTACTCCGGAGATCCCGAACTTAGCTAAGAACTCATCGTACGAAAAGTTGCTTTTGACACATTTCTACAATTTTTAACTTTAATCAAAACAATATTTCGAAAAATTTGAAGTTTTAAATACTATATAGATTTCCGAAGTTTTTTCAATATATAGTTTGAAATTCTGCTTTATATGATAAAAATTAATTCTAAAATCATTTTTAAAAAATCAAAATCCGAAAATATCTTTAATAAAAAATCGAAATTTAATTTTTGGCATTATATTCCAGTATCAATTTAGTTTATCCTAAAACCATCGATTTTAAACTATTTATTTTTGATTAAGTTTTTTTAAATATAAAAATATTCAAATCGTTTGAATCTAATAAAAAATCAGTTAAATATTTATTCAGCAAAAATGTTTTAAATTTGAAGTTTTTGGAATATTTCATATGTACTATGAAATTAATAACAGAAACTTCGAAAATTTAAATTAGGTTTTTCAAGTTTTATTGAGCTTCGGAAATTCCATAGATTGACTTTTTAAAGTTTTTTGAGTTTAAAATAATCCTATATATTAATTTTTTCCTTTTCGAACTTACATTGTTCTGGACTGTTAAAGTAAAGTGACTGTAAATGTAGTAACCAATTGTGTCCTTCTCGTCCGGCTTCCCTACAGTATAAAACAGCTTTTTGGCGTCGTGGTCCTGGACCCAAACTGTTTCAAACTTCTCAGTCGTGTGGTTGTGATTTCCGTTGTGATCATTCCCGTTGTTGAATTCTCTTGTGTAGATCCCATTTTTCAGACAATATTGAGTCCTGTTCAATGAGAATACAGTTTTTGCCAGTTCTTTTGTATCTTTTTTGTCGTCAGAATGGGTGTCGATGGAATAATAGACAGCAAATACCCCTATTCCCAGAATCAGGGCCCCCATCCCTATCTGTATCAACAGTGATCCGAACTGGAAATTTAATTACAAGTTAGATCGATGAAATCTCGAACTTACAACTCCGAATCTTGGTGGAGGCTTTATACTAACAACATTCAGACCTAGATTTGAATCTTCTTGTCTAAAGTAAATTTTTTATCATTTTTATTTTCTACAGTAACTTACTTTTCTGGATCTTCTTCGTGACCCATTTCCCCCCAAACACTAATCCGGAAAATTGAATCAGGACCTCAGTAGCAGCTCAGAACCGGGAAAAACGATTATCGCCAAGACTCCTTGAAAGCCATCGCTGCCGCTTATAGTTCCGTGATAGCGTTTTTGATAAGTGAATCAATTTCCCCCAGCTTGTTAATTGAAATCGATCGATGTTGATAACCAAAGTTTATTCTAGCTCATTATGAAGACAATAGATTTAGTGAACATTCAACTAAAAATGTTGGATCAAAAAGACCGTCGGAATGTTTATTAATGAATTCTAACTTCATTAATATGAGAATTTATAGTTACAGCCTTTTGTTGTAGAGATGGATTTACAGGTGTTTTGGTTCTACAGTGAAGAAGATTAATTACTGCCTGACGATATGGGGTAATTGTCAGAATCATTAGCAATCCATTGCCGCTACTATGGACTGATATGATTTGAAAACCAATCAGAGACACTGCTAAAAATAGATATTTCTTAACTTCAAATTAACCAAACTTGCCTTTCATTTTCCTAACATTCAAGAACATCATCAGAAACAATGTAATACTTGGAATTATGAGGAAAATAAATGGAACGAAAAATTGGAAGATGAGAGAAATGAATAGTTGCTTCTGCATTCTGAAGGAGGCCTCAGAGAGAAATTGCTTCTTTTTCCGAAGTTCATCATAGGTCTTATAGATAAAAAATGTACCACTGCAACATACCATTACAATTTCAGTTATGGCAATTAAGTAGTAAATTGAGGTAGTATTTGAGTAAATCAAACTATTACATGGCTCCATTAAGTAAAGGTCAAGCATTTTCGGAGCCTCTCGCCTTATAAATGAAAGAGTCACATTCCTGTCCGGTATACTCACAATCAACGAAGCTGCTGCAGGAATCGGATAAATGAAAGGAACAATGACCATGAGAATCTTAGCCCAAGTAGTGTCCATCCATTCCATCTTTTCGGAAATTACTTTATATCGGTACACTACCCCATAGACAAGAGCTAGTCCTTGGAAAGTAAGAAACCAATGAACCAACATAAACTGAAGTATTTGTCCCCAGACATAGCCCCAATGTCGACTCCAGATACCTGCAGCACAGAACCCTGGAATGGGAAATGTCGGGAAAGGAGCAGCAATTATAGTCATGTGGAAGTCAAATAAAGCTGATGCAATCTGAATAACCAACAAATACCATTTGTAAACTTTCATGTTCTTTGTTGAATGAACCAAAATGCAGTAAATGGTGAGGATGTTGACAAAGATGGAGATTATAGTATTAATATAAAGTCGCATTCCATAAGAAGTCAAATCATCAGCACTATAAGTGTCGTATTTCGCATTCACCATCGTTGTCACACTTGTACGAGAAGTAACTCTGCTCAATTCGGATATTGGGAACAAAGTGTAGCTCGACTTGTCGTTTACTAGATATATATCTAGAATTCGTTTCTAGCGTTTGTTGGAGAACCGTCTAAAGTAGGGAAATTGGATATAAATACAAGATTTTACATGTCACATCGAGAAAATAAAAGAAAACTCCCATTCTCTAACTAAATTTCCGATAACCAACTTAAAAAAGTTCGTTTTTTACTTCCTTATTGTAATTTCAGTAGGTTTTAAAATTAAATATAATTCTAAACTAATTACACCTCCTTAATGATTCCAAGAAAAATGATGAGAAAGTCATATATACAACTATCATTTTATGGATTGCTTCAATCCAGAAAATTAGTGACCAAAATTGGATTACAAGTTTTAAATACATGCTTAAAGTACATCAGAATAGTGGGAAGTTCGTGTCAAAACACCAACTTACGTGGAATTACTTCCTTGATTGGTTGCTATAACATAAAATTGAATCAATTCATAAGAAAACTGCTAGTGCTTAGTCTTATGGGGAATTTAATGATCGAATTAAAATCTTTCCACAAATAATATCAAAATTCATAATTAAGAACACCTGCCTCTAAAATGTTCATTGACTACTTTATGAGGCAACTTAAATCACAAAGGTTTTGTGAAAAACCAAGATTTTTCAAATGTTTCCCTTTACAGTGATAAAAAGTAGTTTATTCACTTAGAAACACTGTAATTCCAGTTTAGAAGTAGATTAAAGCCATCAGAACGAAGAAATTAATGACCATCTTATTATTGTTATCATAAAGAGTAGAGAAAACAATATAAAACTACTTAGGTATAAGTTATATCATTTGGATCATACAAGAGTTGAAATATTTCTCAAATTTTTGGTGTAACAAATGAGACAAAAGTAAAGTACATCCAGAATTACCGTCCACTCTCACTATTAGCACAACAAGAGTAGTTCACCAAATGTCAATATTCAGCGTACAACTTCAATGCCACTAATATGGGAACTTCTGATTGTGTTGGTTTTCTGTAGAGATACATCTAGAGATCCTTTGATTCCACAAGAAAGGAAATTGATTATCGCCATACGATATGGTTTAATTATGAGGATCATCAATATTGCATTTCCGGTGCTGTGGATTGCAATGACCTGGAAGCCTATTAAAGATGCTGCTAAAAATCAAAAATTATATCTTACTCTAAGAATGAAAATTCGCCTTTCATTTTCCGGACATTGAGAAGCATCATCACATACAAGGTAATGCTCGGAATCACCAAGGAAGATAAACGGAACATACACTGAAGAAAGAGAGCAACCAGAAGTTGCTTGTGTAGTCTGAATGTGGTTTCAGACATGCTTGGTCTTTTTCTTATTAACTCGACATAAGTCTGTAACTATAAAATATAACAACACCAAAGCCTATTAGAATTTGAATCCCCGCAGTCAGATAGTAGAGTGACAAAGTGGTGGAATAAGTAAGACTGTTACAAGGCTCTGTTAGGAAGAGGTCAGCAGTTCTGGGGCTTCTTGTTTCACAAATGCAAAAGTCGTATTTCTGTCAGTACACTTGCAAGTATCAAGGTTGCTGCAGGAATAGGGTAAATGAAAGGAACAACGGCCATGAGAATCTTCCCCAAGTGGTTCATCCATTCCATCTTTTCGGAAATTACTTTATATCGATACTGCTATGCCGTAAATAATCGCCATTCCTTGGAAACAGAGAAACCAATGGAGTAACATAAATTGCACTATTTGACCCCATATTAACCCCATTGTCGACTCCAAATGCCAGCAGCACAACTCCCCGGAATGGGAAAGGTTGAAAAAGGAGCGGCAATGAAGCTCAAGTGGAAGTCGAAAAGAGCGGTTGTTAGTTGGATGGCCAATAAATACCATTTATACACTCCCATGGCCTTCGTTGAGTGAAACAAAATACAATAAATAGCGAGGATGGTAAACATAATACAAATAACAGTGTTGAAATGTAGTCGGTCTGCATAATTAGTTAAATCATCAGAACTGTAAGTATCAAATTTTGACTCTACTGCCACCATGATGTTTCAGGAGAGAAATTTATTATTTTCAAATTTTAGAACCAACTACAGCTCGATTTATAGTGGCCTAGATATCTGTTTAGAATCCCTAAAGAACTTAATGAAGAATTCTTTAAAGGAAAGAAGCAGAAAAAGTATTTAAAATTCAATATCGTGTGTTGAAAAAGCGAGAACCTCTCTTTGAACAGAGCTTTTATTAATATATTTCGAAAGGAATTTTGTGTCCTTCATTAGTTTTACGACTTTTAATGGTTTTTTGTGTAATTAATCAAATTTATGTAGTGATTAAATTTGTTCATTGATTTTTCCACAAAGTTAAAAATATTAGCAACGCAAACACAAGAGACAGAAATATACCAATGGCTTTTAA